>OY829913.1:42279635-42512806 GCA_963691935.1 Nephrotoma guestfalica
CAGAGGAAGTTGTAAACGAGCCGCCGAAACATTTTATCCCAAAAAAACAGGACTATATATGTATTATATCCTGCATTCACTTCAATAATCTTTAAACCAAATATAATTCGCAAACAAATATATCTAATCAAATATTATAAAACTCAAGATTTATTTTACAGTTTTTTTTTGAGTAAATATTTGGATGAATCATATAATGGAAAACCAATTTTATACTTTTACAGATTTGCGCGCGAAATAAGGACCAGTTTGATTAGAAATCCACATGGAAATTTGTTTTGATGGGATGACCCTAATTTTACGGATGAAGGATTTATTATTTTGAAGAAAATATTTATCTGGACCGTTTCTTTAATTTGTTTAGGCTGAATTTATTTGAACATTCGCCTGCGTGAACATCGGTATGATGGGGTAAACTAATATAGATATGCCTTGTAAAAAAACTTACTAAAGAATTTAAAAAATATTAGGAAATTCGATAAATCGGTTTTTAGCTCTCCTAGATATTAAACCTCAAATAAGAGAAATATCGATGATAAATCTCAGGGACAACCCCATCTGTGCACCAATATATTTAAATGTTTTATTTTCGCCTTAGAGCTAAATAATTAGCTATGTTTCTATAGTCCTTTGACTTGGGAAGCTGCGTTAAAAGATTGAACTAGGTTCATGTAAATCGGAGAGCATTATTCTGCGCACAGTTGTTTTTGGGATCCCCGAATGTGTGGATCGTCGCTTTACTAATACACTCAATATTTACAAATAATCGAGTTTTCGATTTCTCCATGTACGTCTACGTTCACCAGAGGTTCCGTCCTGTACAGGTCGAACCACTAAACGTGGAATTGTTTGGCCAGTAGGCGCCTGTTGCTTACGATATATTCTTCGAAATTCTCGTTGCGTGGCGATAATTGAATCAGTTTGACCCGATTCATCAACTGTATACTGGTTTAATGCAATGTAAATGTAAAATTTGTTTCCCTAGAAAATGAAAAGCTCTCTGAAACTTTAATTATTCGAGTATGTAATACGTCCCGACACAAATTTATAGGACAATATTTTATAAAACGAGCAAAATTTAAACATTTTATCTCGAAATCAAAAACGTGTATAAAGGATTTTTCAATTGTGATGTTGAAATGGAATAAAACAAGCTGTGTGTGAGGTATTAACGAAATTCTTTTTTTATTTGAAAGATCCATGTATGCCATTATTTATAAAATATAACATTGTTGAAATGTCCGCCGCTACTGCTAACGGTGGCACGGATCGGAGTAGTCAAAATTTTCAATGACTCTGTTGCATAGATCCGGCCGAATTTGAGCGATGGTATTGCTTATGTTAGCTTTAAGGGCATCGGTGAGGAAACCTCACAAGAAAAAGTCTAGCGGGATCAAATCGCACGTCCTGGTGGCGAATTCATGTCACCTCTGCGAGAGATAATGTGCATCATTGCGTCTGCTGTGTGGCACATAGCCCAGTCCTGCTGGAAGCACGTGTCGTCTACCTCCATATCGTTCAATTTGGACTAAAGTAAGTCGGTAAGCATCGTTCTGTAGCGCTCGCCGTTGATGGTGATGGCCTGACCAACGTCACTTTCAAAAAAGTTTGCTTGTTAATATAGCGTTTTATCCAAAAATGCGCCTCGTCGGAAAAAAGATGATTTTTCGGTCAAAATTGGGGTCCTCTTCCAAACGCTTCGAAGCCCAGTCAGCAAACAAACGGCGTTTTTTATGGTAATTATACTTTGAGCTCTTGGTTCAGTTGAATATTGTACAGGTGTAGGCCCAAGTCCCGACGCAAAATTCGCCAAGTTGAAGCCTGTGAAAGGCTGAGTTCTTGTAGGTGGCGAGGAATTGACTGCCTCGGCTTCTCCTGTACACTTTCACAGACCGCGGCAATGTTCTCGGCCTGTAAAATGGGCCAAACGCGCTAATGAACCAGATTAGAAAGACGACACTAAAACAACATGGCCGCAACCGGCTGCCAACATCGACCCGCCCAAATTGAAGTCCCTTTAGTAATTCTAATCAACTCGAAACTATACTTGATAATTTCCGATCATAGATCCCTAATTTTGTTTTTTAGTTCTAAATTCATCCCAAACGAACAAGTACTCCCGATTTTGGGCTAGATATTTGTGATCACCTTATCTAAGATAACAATTGGAAACCATACAAATATAACTCACACAGAAACTATTAAACCACGGAAATTTTTGTCTTAAAACTATAAAATATATATTAGTTATTAGTAGAAGTAGTCTATACTTGCGAAAATTCATACAAAAATGGAAAATTATAGTTCATTCAAAAACTTTGTTAATATGAGTATTTTATCAATTAGGGTCAATAATAAGCCAAATAGGCCCCATCTCCGGAAATGGCTTATTATCGGCCCACTATGATATTACGATTCTTAAAACCATTATTAAAATTGTGTTGTCAAATTTTAATTTTTATTTGTTATAATTTAATTAATTTTAGTAATTATTGTGTAGGTATGTTTTCATTCAATTTACTTTCGTAAGTTATTATAATTGAAATTTTTGTTTAAATATTCATATCGAGCTTTGGTCTGCAGCATCTGCAAGTTTGACGAATCAATTCCAAAATAATAACTTTTTGGTTCATTTCGAGTCGTAAATTTCAAAGTAACACAACTGATTATAATGAAATAAATTTTAATTTTAATTTTTTGAATTCATGCAAATACATTTTAGTACGAAATATTTTTAGTTTAATTGTTTTTTGGATAAATTGTTTTAGAAACAGAAATGCTAGGGAATAGTGGTACATGCCTTCCGATAAGATATTAAATAAATTTGAACTCAAATCTGTTGGTAAATTGGTTACCGTATGCATTATTTTTGTAATTATTCATTTTTACACAATTTTCGGGAAATCATTTGAGCTATCGATTGGTGAGTTTTCAAGGAATTTGTAATTCCCCTGCGAGTTAAAATATTTTTATCTTTGCGCTACTTTGTCCGCAGACGGCCAATATACAGATACAAAAAATGTTGCTTAAAAATGTAAATGAGCAACATATTTGCTATTTTATGACTATTTGTCATTAAATTTTTTTCTTGTGTTTTGGCTTTTGTTCGCCAAATTTTCATAAATGAAGGGAATAAAAATGCATAATTTGATTTTGAATCCCGCTTTCCTGGTTGACATATTGACCAGATTTTCTAATCATATCAGCATTTTTGGATTATTTACTATACAGTAATTTCTTCGTACGGAATTGAATTTGATTGCTAAAACGTTAAAAACCGGTTAAAATCATCTAGATTTCTCGATGTATTACTACTTACGATTTGTCAAGCTCCTGCGGTCCATCTCTTGTAAAATGTATTTGAAGCATTCGGGGTATTAAAGTCAATTTTTCGCTTGATCGCTGTTATAAAGGAGTCCCGAAATTCGATGGAAACATTCAAATTTTGAACATACCTATATATCTCAGAATTTGGTATCTTCATATTTCTGCAGCTGGAGTAATACAGCGAGCTCAATCGTGGGACATGAAAATAATTTTAAATAAATGTTTTCACGTTTAAAATGTTTGAAAAATATGGCTTGACTAATAATTGTTAAATAAAAATACGCAAAAAATATTTCGATGAAAATAAAAACACAATTGACGTATTTTTGACACAAAAACAACAACAATTCCATTTAGCTAAAGCAAAACTTGGTAAAACTAGAGCAATTAAAAATTTTACTTAATGACAAAAATTTCAACCGAATGAAGAAAACGTCAAAAAATATAGACGAATAAAATTCAAAAACTACTAGATACTAACTTCAGACTGTGAGTGCGTGTAAAATCTCACAGTCGTGCAGCAGCCTTAACAGTATTTCCCGAAGCTGTTTTTTTTGACTCAGTTTGCCTTGTTACAAATCCTGTTACTGATTTTGAGAGAAAAAATAAATTACAACAACAAAAACTGAAATGAGCAAAAATGCAAAAAATTTAGCTGGAATTATTCAAATGACGCACAGTGTAATATTGTTAGAAACCCCCTAATGGGAATTATTTGAGGCAACGAGAAATTTGAGAATTCAAACATGACAAACATACATTGTTTGGTAAAAATGCTGAATCTGAGTGCAAAATGTGTTCGATAAACGCCAATATGAACCACTGTAACTCTCTTGTTAATATATAGGGTGGGCTAAATAATTTTTTTTTTTAAATGCTATAAAACAAAAAGTTATAAAATAAAAAGCAAACCCACTCAGCGAACCGAATACACAACCATTTTGTTTCAGCGGAAGGATAAAACTAACTTTCTGTCAAATCGGAAGTGACATAACCCTTACCATACTCAACATAACCGCTAGTTCAAAAAAAATATTTGGCTAATCCTGTACATCTGATCAACAGATAATTGGTTGAAAGATGACATTTTGACAAATGGTTAACTTTGTGTTGAATAAATACCTAAGAAGTAGTTTGAGTCTGATTATAATTTCATGGTTAAGTTTTTTTTATCAGTAATTAGAGTTTTATTGCTGCGTACTATGAAACATAATGCACTCACTTAAACTTTACCATAATTTGTTTTGTGTCACAGTCATAAACTCATATTGCTGTAAATATTTTTTCTTGTTAAGTTTATTGTAAAACTGATAAAATCGTGGACAGTTGTTATTCCGATTATTCTTAATTATGATTAGCAGACAAATATGTATAATAATCTAAGGTGTATAGGCCGTTGTAACTGACTCTTTGGCATTTCTTGTGAGACCTTGATTTTCTTTTTTCCTATAATGCTACAGGTTGGTCAGCGTAATGTACGATTATTGGTTGCACAAAAGGTTTTACGTGGCAACGTATAGAATATATGAATGTCGAGACTTAGATAAGGTCGTCGGGAGTTTCTCTTTAATAGTACCCTCACATGCAATTTTAAACAATTATTATTATAATAAATTTTGGCGAATTGCAAAGCAATTTGTGAAATTTGAAAAATGTTTTGACCACCTTCCTAAAGCAATATCTGATATCATCTTCAGTTGCTCCTTAATAAAATTATAACATAATTTTATCGCTGAAATGAGATGCCGGGTTTCCAAGTTTATACTCGTGACAGTACTCTCCTTAGAAAGGCTTACAAAATTAACTTTGCAAAATTCTACTCAAAAATACAATATTTCACTCAATTCATTCAATGGCAGGACAAAATTGCATAAATAGAAGTAAACTTAATTAATTTAATATGAGAATGCTGGGTTGGGTATAATTTTAAACCCCATTGTCTGTTAGTTTAAGTTTATTAAAAACACTATTGTTATCCTCGAAACACTAAGAGATGTGACCAGGTGAGACCAAGCGTGGCATTTGTCTAAATTTGACGACTCCACACACAATAGTTGAAGCAATCCTATTTTTTTCTATCTTTATTACGAGCTATGGTAAATATATATTATCGGATTTCATTTTATCAAAGTTTTGTGCTTACGCAGTTATTTATTACCATTGAAACTTGCTGCGCTTGTACTATATGAATCTTCCATTACACCATATTGAACCCAGATCCTGGTGCTAGTGCTGAACGCCCGATGATCACTCGTCAATCTAAATTTAAATTAGTTTCATCTGATACTCAGCTAATGCAACTGCTATTTTGTCCCACAAACTGTTGAACCAAATGTCAATCATCATTGGATCATGGGAAGATGGTCTTATTTATTTGAAAGCATTGCCGGTAATTAAATATACCTACGCTTCGAGGTTTTCGAATTCGTCAACTGATGCTGTAGTTAACCATCTTTGCAAATAAACTACAGATTTCTGAAAAAGAGTTGGAATGTCGTTTACTTGCGGGGCCAAACTGGAATCAGCACTGCCATATGTGAGAAGCTGCTGAAACCTGGGGAGTTCATGGATAGGCCAAAAAAAATTATGTATTCTGTTATACAATCAACACCAAACATTGCCGACGAAACGACCCAGTGGTTAAAACTTTGGCGTTTGGATCGAGAGGTACCGGGTTAGAATCCCGACAGGGGCACGATGCAAAAGGGAATTTTCATCAACAGATTACGATCTGTGATGAAATGGAACACAACTATGACCCCCTGTCTGAGTGCAAAACTCATGCGCCGTTGGCAAAGTTAAACTAACACCAAACATTGCTGTTTTAACAAGTAAAATTTGTAACTCTAGTCAACCTAAGAAAAGTAATAAGAACATTTCCTTAAATTTTTATTATCAAAACGTTAAAGGGTTTCATACCAAAACAAAATTTTTTTTTCAGGGACTATTGAGAATCATTTCGATGTTATTGTTTTAATCGAGGCTTCGATTTATCCGTTTTATTCCAGACGGATATATTAAATCTATATGCATTTCCGATTTTATAGTCTATAGAAGGTATTGCAAGCATTTTCATGGTGATGATATTCTGATCGCGGTAAATTCCAATTTTTGTTTCATGTTCAATTTTGTTAATTTTGTTTGACCACTCACTGCAGCTGATTGACACATGGACCAATAGGCGTAGCCGAACACAACTTGATTATATCTTAACACGACAAAAATCACATTTGTTTTATATAAATTCCATTTGCACATATTTCCAAATCTTCATTAACCTCAGCATCATACAACTTTAAATCTGTAAACGTAGTCCTATTGCAGAGAGATAATGTAAAAACAGAATTTCAAAAACAACTGACCACCACAATATATGAGACCGCAATTCAAGAGCATGGAACTAGTGATCATTGGCAAATAATAATAGACAGCTTAAATTTCGGCTCAAAAAATTTTAGAAACAAAAACTCCTTTGACATCTTGAGAGAAAACCAGGATATCCTTAATGCAAGTCTATAATGAACACTGATCACTCGAATGCAAACCTAACCAAATATAAATCATCTGAACGAATTCGCAAAACTTATCAATATTTCAGACATCATAAAAGAGAGAATATCGATGAATATGATTGCTGTCCATTAGGACCTCCACCGAGAAAGAATGGTATTCCAATTTAATTCTTCAAATCAGCTCCAGATGATGTAATCCAAGGTATACGTAATATAAGTAATTGCATAGTTATTGGTATAAATAATTATTGGTATAAGTAATTGCATAGTTTGGATAAGTAATGAGCTCCTCTTCTGAGTGGCTTGAACCTGATTGATTGATTGATTGGAATGTACGACCAAGTAAATAACGCCGGACCTATTCCTACAGCCTGTTTGCATATAACAAGAAAGTAGGATAGGAAAGGTATTTTTTAGGACGGAACGTCCTGGTTGTAGACACCTAGCGATCGTACGGCACAAGACAACACAATTCAATATCTACTAGAAGAAGGATAAAGGTTTTTGATATATTATTTATGATTACAAATCTGAGTTTAATAATCTTGGCATCGTAATGGACGGAAGCGAAAAAGTTCAGCACATAAACAAAATTATCAATAAAACTAACGCAATGATGGGATTTATGTTTAGAATATGTAATGACTTTAAGGTATGGCTATATATAAGACAGTGTATTATACTTTAGTTCGTCAGGATTCTCATATGTAAGTTCAATGCGACAATTGAACGAATTCAGTGTAGATTTACTAAATGAATTTTTTGCTCTGTTTTGAGATGCCATGATTAAGTTTCCTATAACGACCGCTGTAAGCTGTTCCAGTAGCGAAGTTTTGTTTCTGATTTATGAAACAATTCCATTAACTTATCTTATTTTAGAAAAATTCACTTAATATTGGAAGTTATATTTAGAACTCATCACTCTACTTTCAAACTTATTGTAATTAATAAAAGTCAACTCAAGCTTTTTACTAAGCTTAAGATAAATTAAATTTGAAATTTACGGTTCTTATGATTGATGTCATAATTTCTAAATAAGTTAAAACATTCAGAACCCCAGTGTATCAATTTTTTTCCAAAGGGATCACTTTAATCTTTATCATTTAGACTTCTGATGATGATATGAAATTGAAGACAATATGGTCACTCAATCACTGTTTGGGTCTTCCAATTCGAAGAAAGCCCAACAGAAGTTTTGCGGGCTTGGAGCGTTGGAAAGCAAATGGTAGCGTGTTTCTTCACGAAAACCGGTCATGTGGCTATTGTGGCTCTTGAAAATCAAAAGACAGTCAATTCAGCTTGGTATACGACCATTTGTTTGCCCGAGGTTTTCAACAAATTGAGAGAAAACAACCCAAAACAGCGAATCATTTTGCATCACGATCTTGCGAGCTCACACACATCACATCAAACAAGCGAGTATTTGAGCACTCAAACGATCGAATTGATGGGTCATCCGCCTTACATCCTTAACTTGGCACGTAATGCCTTCTTCCTGTTCGCAACAATCAAACATCGCCAACAATTTGTATCGTCTGAAGCAGCGATTGAAGCGTGCAAAAACCATGTTTTGGAGCTATCATCTTCAGACTGGCAAAAGTGTTTCGATAAATGGTTTGAGCGTATGCAAAAGTTTATAGTTCTTAAAGGCGAATATTTTTAAAAGCAATCAAGCAATTTTTGATGAAAAATTTTAATTTTTTGCTACTTTTTCTAAAAACTTTTACGGCAGCCCTCGTAGCAAACAACTTAAATCATTTATCAGGTGCTGTCTAGCGTCCGGCACTTTGGTTATTCGATATTTTTAAAATTGAGACAACCATAATCGTTTGCGTTCCTAAATTGAATATTTCTGGTTTTACAATTCTAGAAATAATTCTAGAAATTATTTCTTGTGCATCACTCGGTAAATTAGCGTACACCGTAGAGGCCGCAGCTGCATGATTTGTACATCGGAAAATGGGAAACGTCAATAGTGGAAAACTGAAACAAAAAAGAAGTAAATAAATAAAAATTTAGAATTTATAATCCTAAAAACAAGAGTTAAAATTTAAAATTTAAAGTATGAAAAAAAAATTTAAATAAAAATTGATTAAAGATGACAAAGACAACCTCTTAAGTAGTGTAAATAAGTCTTTTCAATGACAATTTACTAATGTTAAAGTCGGTGAGCTCAAAATTTTGATTATTCACAGAGTATTCGAGTAATAGGTTCATTTTTCCACAGTCCGATCTGTGATGTGTGATTCTGAAGGCGGGTACTGTTCCTAGCGCACGAAAATTGATGTATAAATGTATCTTACCAAGCGGAACAGACGAATCGATACAGCCAGATAACAGTAGATGAATAAACACAATGTCAGCAACAATTTGACACTAACCCGGTGCTTGTAATAAGCTCATAAATCATCGATGTACTGCCTCTATTCGTTTTATGTATAAGCAGGGGTCGAACAAAGGTTGTCTACAGAACCTTCGTTCAAACCACACAAAAATAGTGCTTAAGTGAGTCACGGTATATGCTACGAATGCACCTAGGGCCGCAATCACGTTTAGTGCTGAAACCGTTGCGTATAACTGCAAAACAAGCGTTAAAAATTATATTTTGTTCGAGCAGCTTGTAGTTTCGTGTTTGTAGTCATTTTACATGATTTAATTGGGACGTGACATAAATTAATATTTAATTCATTATTGTAAGATGCGAAGGCAATTCGTAACTGTTATTACTCAATAATAAAATTGTATGTGTTGTGTTTTGATGTCTCAATATCTACTTACGTTTGTGATGAACTCATTACTTTTAATAATCGTGTCATTGCATAATAAATGATGTAATAAATTTTATAATTAGACATGCATCCCGCAATTTATCTATATATTGAACCCCACATTAAAACTTTTAATTTCGCGGTTTTTATAAACGTAAAGGAACATCTTGAACTATTCAGCGCACCTGCGTCATAAATATAAAATGATAACAATGAAAAACACCCGTTAAGGATATATAAGTACCGTAAAATCGTCTTAACTTCAAAGATCGACCCACAGTCGTCGCATGTCAAATAGTCAAATTTATGTCATTCGTACACAAAAAATCATTCTTAGAACACAAATATATATTATTATTGAATCAACCCTCGATTGTCGAGTTGTAATATAGGTGCCCATATTCTATAATACGAAACAAATCAAACTTCAATTCGATGTTTCTTTGCTGGTACAAAGGGCCAAGAAATATGTAAAGGAAAATTTTAATAAACAACAAGACACGTAATTGCTCCATATAAAAAAATATTTTATGTACAAAAAAACCGTTTGCTTTGTAAAGACAATACTACTAATAATAATAATATGAAATATCAGAATCTGCAATCAACTTATTAAACCATCTGCTTTCTTCTTAATAATATAAAATGTACAGAGCTCTATGCTGCATATAAAAGAAACAGATTTTTGTTGCACATAAAAGAAACTGTCTACCTTTTTATATCTTCTTTTAGCATAAAATATTCCTCCTTCTTCGCCTTTCTCGTTTTATTCATATGAAATACCAAACGATGCTTGATACATGAATCCTTATAGACTTTGAATATCTAATCGTGTATATCCTTCTTATACGTATACAACTTTTTGAGGAAAATTCAATTTTCTCTATTCATATTTCAATTTTTATTTAGTTTTATATTTTTGATTAAAGGAATAACGAATCCAAAGTGTGATGTAATAGCAACAACAACCTCTATTTATACACAAACCCAGGGTAAAATGGAATTACATTTTTGTGCAAAAAGTGGTTATTTCCGGTGATCGAATTTCGTATACATATTGAATATTTAAATATGAGGGGGGGTTGAATCGAGGTTAAAAGGATTGATGTTTTGTGTAAATGGCCCCAGGTGTTGACATTTGACAAGTGTGGGTAATTTAATGTTTTGGTAGCAATCCATCTCGTCTAAATTGCATTTTTATTCAATTATTAAAACCCATTAGGTCCAACTGAAGATAAAATATTTTTGTATTTGGCAAAAGATAGTAAATGCAAAAATTTGCATGTAGTTCTAGAAACCTATAAAATTTTTCACGGTGTTTTGTCGAACGAATAGTACAACAAGAATAGTCCAAGTAGGCTAATTTTACCGATTGTTAATGCATGTTATAAAAACTATAGGTAATCTTGGTGGAAACAGTGTTTAATGATCCTCTGACTTAAAATCTAATTTTCCTCATTTTCAACTTGGTTTGGTCATATTTCAGATTAAACTGAAGGTTCTGGATTGTTTGCTGCTTTTATGGATATACCGAAAGATGCAAAACAAAACCTGGTTCGTCGGAAGGAAATAATAGTGATTCCAAGTAAACTTGGTTTTGTTATTTCCAGTCCTTAGGTTAGGTTAGGTTAGGTTTCAGTGGTTGCTGTCGCATACTTAGGCCAATTATGGCTATTAATATAGCGTACAAGATCTCGCACATTACAGCTTTCGAAATCAGAGAGGCTATCCATAGTGTATTTACCCAAGTGATCGTGCCTTCTGCCAGCTAGCGCAGGGCATGATCATAGGAAATGAACAAGAGTCTCCTCCTCCTTCTCGTCCTTGCAGACAGCCTTCTCGCATGATCTCCGAAGAGGCAGTGTCCGGTATGTACTCTTCTACCTAAATCACACTTCGTTAGTGTGATTAAGATCTTGGAGCGATTCACCTAGCATTTGCCAAGACAACTGCTTTCCTGTGGCATGCTGCTTTCGGCACAGACAAAGGCCTACCTACACATTCTCTTTCTAGTTCCAGTTAAAGAGTTGAACCATACCTTGCTAATTCGTCTGCCCTGCAATTTCCTTCAACATCAGAATGGTCCGGAACCCAGACCAACTGTATATTGAATAGTTCATTCATGGAAGAAAGGCTCCCGACTGTCCACATAAATAGTGATACCATGTTCACTTCAATCAGTCATCAATCAATCAAGTTTATTTTCTCTTCAATCGCTATAACTTCAGCCTCGTACACACTGCAGTAATCAGGGAGACGAAAGGATAAACCCACATTTAATTCCCCACAAAACACACCAGCTCCCACTCTACCATCGAGCTTGGAGAAGTCACTGAAGAATTTAATTGTTCCGGTCTCTGCAAAGAGATCACTCTTCCAATCCTGCAAAAGCACAACAGGGGTGTTATATATAATCCAAATTCACCAGGTCATGCTTCACAGAATTGACTATAATTGAGTGCCCTTTTTGCTGGCACTTCCACCCCGAAACCGCTGATAGCCGGGTGGCCGTATTGAGCGCAAGTTGCTCATCAACAATATCCAACGGGAGAAGGTACAACATAACCTCTAAGGCAATAGTGAGTGTTGTTTTCAGCGGTCCACTAATGAGCAAACAGGCTGCCCTCTACACCCCATCATATTCCTATATGATACAGGGTGGCTGATGGATGGCCACCACGCAAGTTGATGCATGTGCGACATCTCAGCAAAAAATTATTCATTACCGCCTGAAGAGTTGCAGTGGGAATTGCCCCAATTATCGTTCCCAGGAGACCTGGGGGGGCCAACGGAATTGTTGAGTTTCTTGAAATCTGCGTATTGGGGAATTTTTGCTGCAATTCTGTCATTACTGGCCGGGCTAACACAGAGTTGAAAGTGATTCTCTTTCGGCGTAGTTCTGGATAAAAATTTCTTTCAATATTTTTAAGTAACGGTCTGCAGTGACCGTAACAGTAACACCGTTCTCTTCGAAAAAGTAAGGCCGGACAAAGCACTTTGATGAAGCTGCACACCACACTGTTACGCGAAGTGGATGTAATTCCGCCTCATAGAGTGTCTGTGGGTTAGAATCACTCCATATTCGACGATTTTGTTTATTAACATTGCCGTTTAGATCATAATGAGCCTCGTTAGACATAAAAAGATAGTTGTTACGTTTTCGTCCTCTTCCACCATTTGAAGGATCTTCTGGCAAAATTCCAAGCGAATCGGCAAGTCTGCTGCGTTGAGTTTGTTTGTCATTTGAATTTTATAAGGGAATAAGTTCAACTCTTTGTACATAATTGTCTGCAGTGACTGTCTGCTGATACCCATTTGAGCAGATAAGCTCCTTGCGAAACTCTGGGATTGTCTTGTATGGCAGCAGCTACAGCAGCGATAGATTCCTGCGTCCGAACTGAAGGATTTCGATGATAAGGATTTCTTGCGATTTACCCATGCTCAGCAAAATTGTTTACGAGCTCATTATAGTCCATATGCTAGGCGGAGTGCCGCTAAACGTGCGCCGATATTTTCTTTGTACCGAAACTACGGACTCCAATGCGTTATAGCGACGGACAATCCAAATTCTTTTCTCAGTGTCCCAATTCTCCATTTTCGTTAAATTTAAAAATCAATCTATAAAATAAAAAACAATTGGAACAGATTAATTACATATAAAAAAAGTTATTAATTTTTTTTTTTGGTAGCAGCTTTCATCAGCCACCCTGTAGCTTCTCCAGAGTTGGTCACCATACACTCACCATACAGAGTACAAGCCTTACTACTGCCGTGTAGAGCCAGTGCACCAACTGCGGTTTCAGACCCCATTTCCTTCCAATGGCCTTTTTTGCAAGAGTAGAGTGCCCAGTGGCTTTCTTCACTCTTTCTACCGTATTTGATTTCGAACTTAGCTTACTGTCCAGAAGAATCCCTAGAAATTTCGCCTTATCAGTAAAGGCCAGCATAGTACCATTCAGACTTGGTGAAACCGCTTCCGGAATTTTATATATCCTAGTGAAAAGAACCAGCTCTATTTTAGAAGGGTTGATCCCCAAACCATATCACATCCCTAATTGTATCAAGGTGCTATAGTAAGGATAGCGGGTTTTAGGATATAAATACACTCACTATATTTATATTATTATAAATATTAATTTATAATTCATTAAATTTTTAACACAAGTCCACGACTTCAATGGTGGACGATTGTTCGGCACTTCTGGTTTTCACTTTTTCTTCACTTTCACTCGCGTGTGCGTGTATGTGGCTGTGTCTCTTGCACTTCAAAACCCGATGTCCCTTTTCGTTTCTTATTTCTTTTCTCGTGTGAATATTTTTAATTCTCGATATTTATCGATAATCGATAAATATCGAGATTCGCGAATGTAGGTGGCGAAATAGCTCTATGCAGCAAAACGAGCTATGCCTCGTAATTAAGCGGCGCGGTGTATAAATAGTTTTGCTACGAGGAGTGCCACGAAGTGAAAATAATTTTGAGCCGCTACATCACTCCCCTCCTGGATCGTTTTTCGAACACTACGTTTTTCGACTGAGTTTACCACAAGTATTCCGTATGCTGGCTTAAGCCTGTCGATGCCAATTGTTGTTGATTTTCCATCTATATCCACAATAAAGAATTTGCACAATTTGCAGGTTACTGTATACGGCCCAGAATAGGGTGTACTCAAAGGACATCTGACTCTATCCACACGCACGAATACGTGTGAACAGGTTTTCAGATTTTTGGGAATGTACGTTGCCTGTTCGTTTGGATGTGTCCGTAGGAACTAAGGCTCTCATGGTAGTACGAAGCTGCTTCACGAAATCCGAAGTATCTGTGTTTGGGTTCGAATTTTGATCTTTGATGAAGAATTCACCGGGGAACTTGATATTTTGACCATATACTAGCTCTGCTAGTGTGCAGTCTAGGTCTTCCTTGACAGAGGTTCGAATACCCAATAGGATAGTTGGAAGTTCTGAACTCCAATGGGATGTATTACATCGATTCGAATTGTGTTCCTTGGTCTGTAGTGATGAAGACTGGGACACCATATCTACAGATATACTCATTGTAGAAGATCTTACTTACGGTTTTAGCGGTCATTTCTCGGATTGGTTAAGCTTCTGGCCAACGGGTAAATCGGTTGACTATCGATAAAATATAATGATAGCCATTTGATTGGGGCAGTGGGCCAACCAGGTCCATATGGATGTGTTCGAACCTGCCACCGCCGTGGATATAGATGGAAAATCAACAACAATTGGCATCGACAGGCTTAAGTCAGCATACGGAATACTTATGGTAAACTCAGTCGAAAAACGTAGTGTTCGAAAAACGGTTAGATTTAGTTTAAACCACTACGGGTTTCGATCCAGGAGGGGAGTGATGTAGCGGCTCACATTCGCGAATCTCGATATTTATCGATAATCGAAGGTGAAAAGGAACGAAGTGAAAAGGATTTTGAGCCGCTACAGTACTTTCCCGAGACAACTATCGCTACGTCATCGGCATAAGCATCCACACCTATTCTTTCTCCCTCCAGTTTCAATAGTAGTCCGTTGATTACTACATTCCAAAGAAAGGGAGAGGGGATACTTCTCTCAGGTGTTCCCCGAATAACCCATCTTCTGACGGAGACTTCTCCCATACCCGCAATAACCCTTCTGCTTCCCAGCAAGTGATTAATTAGCCTGATTACGGCGTTTCAATCTCACGTTGTTGAAAGCACCCTCGATATCGAGAAACGCCACCAGCGAGAATTCCTGAAAATCCAGTGGCTTTTCAATTTCCCGAACAAAGACATGTAGTGCCGTGTCCACGGACTTACCCTTTTGGTACGCATTTTGAGACTGTGCCCATTTACTGGGTACACTTCTCGAACGAATATGGACATCCAGCAGCCTTTCCATGATTTTAAGCAGAAAGGATGACAGAGATATTAATCTTAAGTCCTTAGGGTTACTGTGCAAGCTTCTATCCGCTTTTGAGATGAAAGTCACTCTAGCCTCTCTCAATTTCTTCGGGATATACCCCAGCTTCAGACACCCTTTAAAGATAATATACAGCCAAGGGAGCAAGACCTCCGAGTTCTCCTGAATTTCTGCTGGTACAATCCCATTTGGACCAGCTGTCTTAAAGAGCTTAACACTTTTAATAGCCCATTTTATATTCCGAGTATTCAGAATATACTATGTACACAACAGTTGGGCCCCGCAGTCTTTCATAAACCTGCAGTCATCCAAAGGCCTCGCAATCGACGCATCCTCACTTACCGGGAGAGTTTCCATCAAAAAATCAAGAGTCTCTTCACTAGAAGCCGTCCATTCGCCATCTGGTTTAATCAGGTAGCCTGGAACAGCTGGACTGGAAAGAAGAATATTTCTTAAGTGTGAGGTTTCCGAGGCCCCTTCCATTCTATCACAGGAGAGCCTCCGCGAATTCCTTTGCGCCCTCCTTGTCTTTCTTTTATATTCTCTGAGCCATTCCTCCTTGTAGAACTCCCAGTGTTGGCTTTCTCTCGATCTTTTTGCTAGTGCAAGCCCTAGTAAGAGTATCCACTATTGAATCCAGATTACTACCCTTGTCGAGGAAGCTCAGTTAATTGTATTTGCGATCATTTACGTCATCAATGCCTCCATCTTGATGATTAAAGCCGTTCTTACTTCTAGTACTGTACTAGATGTCAACATCATGAAGATGAAGGTTATCGTCGCCGTTTACATTTTGCTTTCGTTATCTTCATATTCCTCTCCACTTGAAATACCATTCTCAAATCCAATTCTCAATCAGTATTGGTATTGGAGGAATACTTGATCCGACCACATTGTTGATGTGAAGAATAATAATCGCTTAATAAAATCATAGTCTGCAGCAACCTTTGGGTTGATAACAGTTGGCGGTTTATAACTTTACTACTAGGCCAACTGTGGCACTATTCTGGTAATTCCCCGGAAATAGAAAATTGGGGAAAGAATTTATATGTAATTTAATTTTAAAAAATGTTTCTGGTATGCTACACGTAGTTAGTGTTAACTTTTTTGAAAACAAAATTAATTCGGGAATAATTTTCCCCGCCAATTTAGGTATGGAAAAATTATTCCCGCAATTTATAAATATTTACATCAAAATTTTCTCCTCAGTGGGCCGGAAAAAAATATTTAAACAGAAATTACATATAAATTCTTTCCCCAGTTCCCTATTCCCGAAGAATTACCAGAATAGTGCCACTGGTGAAATAATGAAAACGAAGATTTTTTCCGAAGAATCGTATAACAACAAGTAAATACTCGTATAAGTAATGGAAATATTAAAAGATCAAGAATTTGCGTATTTAATTTATACCGCCCGCTGACAAATTATACCCACCCCATAGAAATTAAATAACAAAACGCTCTCTATACTTCTAATGATCGTTTTGATACACCTCTTGCCCATATCAATTACGATGCTGCACTGTACTATAACAAGATTGCAAAAAGTGAAATTGTTTACTAAATGATTTATTAATAATCGCTTCAAGCACAAAATCATAAAGTATGTAATCCAAATATATAATATGTTGGGGAAGTTTTGGATTATATATCACTTCCGGCTATTTCACGCAGACCTGCCCACAATAATAATGCTTTAATATTTACTCGCATCTACTACGTATACGTAATAAGAAAAACGAGAGAAAATCTATCACTCCATATCCACTTCTACATACCCATTAATTATGTATTTTCTAATAATATTACGACGGAATGAATGAATGAACCAATGTCCGCTTTTCGATGAAAGAATGAACAAAGATTGTGTCATTTTGATTATTTCAATAAGCTATCTTGATTGCCTTCACTTAAGTTTATAAATAATCTTTTGTTGTGTATATGGCTTATGTGTAAATACAAGAATAATATTTAGTAATGACACTGAATAGAAAACGTAGATTAAATGATTTATTTTGCATCATCTTGTATTATTATAATGTACGAGTGTGTGTGGTGCACGCTCTCCACGATTACTCATAATAGCTATGTAGCGACTCCTACCCAATCATCTTTATTATATCCACTTATTATAAATAATGACGGGTAACTGAACAGCAAAATTAGAGAAATCTGTTCACGTACATTGCATTGATAGCCGGTCGTAATGAATTAATAAAACACTGTCAAATAATACATGCGAGCGACGGGAGAGAAAGTTCCGGCAATCGCGAAATAATATTTTGCGCAATATTTTACCATTAGTCGCCAAAGTGTTTAATTACCTCGTCTAAAAATATATTATGATAGCGTTTTGTTGATAAACACGCGAATGTACGATGCATGAAGGAGACCTCATGATACACAAAACTCATTACACATGTGTGCCATACTCGATTATTTATTTCCGTTCATGAAAATGTTTATTGTTTTTGTTTTATCGGAAGTGAAAATAATGGGTTTTTGATTTTTCGTATAATTAAATAAAATAAAAACGCAAGAGAGGCCGAAGCAAATAAACCACCCAAATGTTAAATTTCGGTTTGTATGTCATGTGTAATGTAATAATATATTTGATAACGCACATTTCGAGTTTTGTAAAATAACAGATGCCTACGATATTTTCGTCCAAAATTGAATTGTATATCAAATAACACGAGACAACAGAATCGAATCGGTGTATTTTGTGTTGTGTGTGGTTAAATATATTGGCCCTTGCATGATCGTGTGATGGATAACATAAACTGTATAAAACATGTCAAATGTGCAATTGACTGCAATTTAATTAGACATATTTAAGGGGGAATGATTGATTTAGTTGAGAGTTGGATTTTGCTCGTTTCTATGACGATTGATCACCATTAGTTGTGTATTTTCTGTTTTGAGTAGTTTAAACTTACATTGATCGTTTACGTCGAAAATCAAATTAAAGATGGGATCGGTATGAAAGCCCGAATGACAAAATCCCGACCTTTTAAACCCCGCCCGTTTTTCAAAATCCCGCTACGTCGAAAATCAAATTAAAGGTGATATCGGTACGATAGTCCAAATTACAAAATCCCGATTTATCAAAATCCCGCTTTTCAAAAGCCCGACCGCTTTTCCAAATCTCCCGGGATCGGGACGAAATCCCGAATTATAAAACTCCCGAGTTTTTTAAAATCCTGCTTTTCAAAATCCCGCTCATTTACGTCAAATTAAATCAAATTAAAGATGGGTTCGGTACGAAATCTCGAATTACAAAATCACGAATTATCAAAATCTCGTCCTTTTAAAATCTCACTTTTCAAAATCCCGGCCGCTCATCAGAATCCCGCTCGTTAACGTTGAAAATCAAATTAAAGATGGGTTACCCTCGATATCCTAATCATTTTTAAACCGAAAAGGAAAATACAGAAAAACTTAATCCCCAAACAATTATTAACTTAATTAAAATGGGCAAAAATAATATCACAAAAAGGATAGAAATCGAGGCTCTCCCATTAAAGATGGAATCGGTACGAAAGCTCGAATTGCAAAATCCCGATTTATCAAAATCTCGACCTTTTTAAAATCCCGACCTTTTTAAAATCCCGTCCGCTTTTCACAATCCCGCTTGTTTACGTCGAAAAACAAATTAAAGATGGAATCGGTACGACAGCCCGAATTACAAAATCCCGAATTAACAAAATATACCAACCTTTTTAAAATTTCGTATTTTAAAATTCAGCTTTTCAAAATCTCGCCTTTCAAAATCCTGCTTTTCTGATTTCCGATTATGTTGAAATCTTTAAAAATCCCGCCAAAAAGCGGGATTTTTTTAAGACATATTCAAATACTTTATCTACATTTTTGTTAAGCACTGAGCCATTTATTAATTGATCTTGGTCAAATTATGGGATGTTGATTGATTTTGAATCAATGATCAATGAATCTTGGCTATTCTCTAATCAATAATTGTTAAACTTGGTATGCAGAATTGGATTTGGATTCTAACTTGAATTTTGATCGAAATGTCGAAAATCGGTCATGCTGAATAGAACTAGGCCACTTCTAAAAAAAACTATGGTTAAATTTGGTATGCACAAGTGAATTGGGATTTAAACGTGGATTCAACGTGAACTTCTGGAATTGGACCAATCATGGTCAAATTTAGGATGTAGAGCTGGGTTGAGATTCTTACATCAATGTTGACTGAAGTTTTAGATTTTTGCCATGTTGGATGAAGCTTGGTCATTTTTTAACCAGTGAATGGTCATATTCGATATATCGGTCTATATTGGGATTCTATATCATGAATTTTGATCGCCTTTAAGGAATTTGCATAGCTTAATTAAACTAGGCTATTTCTTATTCCCATTGAAGTTCGAAATTTCTTAACCACTAATGTAGAATTCTAATCCAGTTTGAATCGGAACCAAATACTATTTTATCCATTTACTACATTGTACTGGCAATGTTCTTAGAAACAGCTTATCGAAATTTGTACTGATAAAAAGATTATCAAAAGCTCGCTTTTCAAAAAATTGAAAAGCTTCCTTTTTTAAAAGCGAGATTTTAAAAAAACGGGATTTTGAAAAGCGAGATTTTGACCACCCCAACACATGTCAGTCGGAACTGATATTAAGTCAGTGGGAACAACGTGGACCATTGGAAAATAAGCACGATGCGTTTTAGGTAGTTGTGCACTATCTAAATATTATTTTCGACCGGAACTCTTTGCAGCTTACACTCTAATCACAACGTATTTTGAAACAAACTATTGGTTCCGGCTAAAAAATCGGACAGTACACAATGATGCATTGTGATGCATTTATGTATTAGTTAAATATTACCATATGAACATACATAGTGATTATGGAGTGGTTGAGATTATTAATCGTCACTTTTTGTCTCAGCTGTTAAATTTGTTGATCGGTCTTCGATGGCCCGATTGATTTAATCCGTAATTGTACCAATTACGATCAAAATTGATTCAACGGTATCATTGAACACGTAACTCTCTAGTGCACGCATTGTGCACGCAAATTTTGTAAAAAAGATTCAAAATGGGTGGGTTAAAAGTAATTACGAATTTTATTATGCATAAAACCCGTTGAGTTATATTTTATGCTTAATGAGATTTAGAAATCTCTAAATAAAAAATTCAGTTGTCCCGCCTAGTTTATATTCACGGTATAAACATAACACCTTAGCGCAATGCACAATTCTTTAAATAGTTTCGATGTATGTTTTGTATCTAAATGTGAACACGACCCTTCGTGTAAGCCACGATGCAAGAGTTACATCGAAAAATGCTGCAAAACTTTTAAGTGTCAAAATTCAAACCACCTGTTCTGTATTGTGCCAGCCTCTCGCTGTCCTTTCTTAATTTTTTTAACTACTTTGTTTATCTTAGTAATCACAGTATATGATCCGTCAATATTGGTTTCGGGGTTTCGGTGATAACCCGTTTTCGTTGCGGATTATAGAGCTTAACTGAAAAAAAATATTACTGATTTTTATTCACAACCTACGCTAAATATTTCCCCCGTGTTACATCATATCATCTAAATGAGGGTGCAAAAGCGTTTTTTTATTTATGTCGAACAACTGACAAATTTCCATAGAATTCGACCAATTTAAAATTTCTTTCTTGGCTCGAGTGAATTTCCATTGGGACTTCATAGCTTCTAATCATGTTAATTATGGCATCAGTGATGGCTGTAATTTCTTGAATGGGCGTAGCTACATCTTCTATTTTCTGAAATAGTCCATTATAACTAGTACGTACTTATTGCCTCAATCCTTAATATTAAATGACCCACTACATCCAAAACAACTCTCCGGAATGGTGTAGCAAAATTTTTCTGTTGCATCGACCTTCCGCTTTTTTGTGCTAGTTCTTTTACCACCGCACGTTCATCGCATTTCTGAGATCTCCACTACCGATTATTCTTATCCACCAATAAAACCATTGCCAAATAATAGTTTGATGTTGTCATCCGACCTGTTTCATATTCGTTTGAAACAAACATTTTCTAAAATAAGGCTTTCCAATTGTGCATGATACGACTTCACTAAGGGTTCCATATATGAAATTTCACTGTATGCTAGCTAGATTTTCTCCAGCAAATAATCCTACTATTACCGTCACGTAATCTGAATGTCAACCGCTGGTATTCTTCTCATTAATTAATGCAAAAGCAATGGTTTTGGCGAAAGTTGCTTTAGATGAGATCTATTTTACCTCTCGTCGTATGATCAGCGAAAATATTTGAATACGCTAAGTGGCCTAGCTACTCGATCTCTGATGCGTACTCTTAAAAAGATACTCTTGAAAAGTCTCTTCGGCCTCCTAGTAAAGTCGCTTCATTTCGATGCAATATAATTCTGCTTACACTCACGTGTGTATTTGTGATCTAGTGCTTTTATTATCTCATGCTACTAGCTGTTGCGATAATCTCCAGAAATTGTTTTCAATGCCTCGGTGGCTCCACTCCGCCTTTAAGGGCTATTATTACCACTTGTGACGTTGTTTCAATTCGCTCAACTCAATTAATGGATTTATTCTATATAACTACTTTTCAAGGAATAAGGTCTGTAACGGGAATGAAAGCTCTTATAAAACGTGTATCGATAGTGGATGAACAAGTCCAATATGTAAATTAATTTATCTGGTTGACGTGGAAATGGCGAATATCTGTGCCAACCAATACCCCTGGTAAAGCCAAACATTAAATTCTCAGTACGTCGAACGGACATTAGAAATTATAAATTTCTAAAACTTAGCTACACAAAAAGTTATTTATCCGAGAAACTGAATTTCAAAAACCATGTTGGCCATGCTTGTCACCGCCTAGTTAGCTCCACTTCCTATGTGAGCGTAATATTGGATTATTCATATGAGTATGTAACATAAAAATTTGATAACCTTTGGCTCTATAATTTTAAACTTCTATCAAATATCAGACACTTTGCACTAACTCACCAAAACCAAATAATTTCAAAAATTATTTACAATTACAAAGTGATTTTATAATCAAACAAATAAAAAAGTACTAAGTCTAAAAAAATTTGTTAATTTTTTAATTCTGCTGTTTTCGTCGTTACTATGCAAAGCACTCGCAATGCCAGATGTCACAAACATAGTTGGACGCTAACTAACCTCCACAAATAATCAAAAAGTAGTCCAACAACCAGCCTACGTAGTAGGCTAGGTTAATTTTGAAATTTCGCTCATAATTTGGTTTACCACAAACTTTTGTAATCACACTTTATGTTAGATCGGGTCCAAAGACGTACTTGCTGATTCTTGCTGTCTAAATAATTTAATGGTATGTCTAGACCACTTTTCTAAACCGTTAATCTTCGGTGTACCGATACGATCTGAGACTGCAATTTCAGAGTAAATATCAAACGTAAACTTTTCGAATTTCCATCAGAATACCGAATCAAATATATAAATTTTTCAGGCCGGTATATAATTCCTTGTGCGATACACTCAGGTGCGCAACCCCGAATATTGTTTCTATAATTTGAATTTTGATGTGGCCTTAATAATCTTAATTCTTCCCATCGCAAATATTCATTCAAACTCCTAATGAGTCTTCCTTTAAAGGATACATTTTCAGTTTGTGATCATTTGTAAATTTTTATTTCCGATTCATGACGATTAGAAATTATAACTGAATGACTTTACCTGCTGTTAGCAAAAGTATGTTATGAAAGAAGCATGGAGTTTATGTATAGTTTGCAACTCATTTCCTGCACTGTCTCCGGAACCACTGTGCTTTACTGCCACTTGAATGTTGAAGCCTCGAACGGAGTTTTATCATTAAATATCGAAGATTCCAAAACTTCATTGGAGCTACCGAGAACAACCTCCTTTATAAACTGCTAACCTTCGTCATCGGCGTGTAATAAATGACTCTTCAAGCGATCACTAACTTTTTTCATTTTACTTTCCAATCCTTGTCGGAATCTCCTATGGAACTGTTCATTTCGGTCGATACATCTGTTTTCAATTTTTTGCTAGCAAATCTTAGGTAGGACATGTTGTTACGACAAATTGAGTTGTCAAGCTTAATGCAACTCCTACAGATATACTGTATGCAGAGAATTGTGTCAGCTGGATGTTAAGCGAAGGGGGGAGAAAAGCATCTTTCTTATCTGATGAGCACGGATCTAGAAAACAAAGTTTTATTATTTTTGTGGGGGAGAAGAGAAAGTTAATGGATTCGAGAAAATGCCCGAAGGTCAACGTACGGTCAACGTAACTGCTGGATGACATTCCGCTTACATTTTATGGCGCGAGCATGTAGAGATACCGCTGATGGATAAAAAGTAATCGATTAGTAAATCGTTGATCACCAAAACATGATTGCGATGGAGTGATAGAATAGCCTAGAAGCCGATGGAGTTCATCAGTGGTGCCTGTTCAAAAAAATAATATTCTAACTAAGAAGTACAGTTAAATGTTACCGCACACTGATGACACCTTGGATTCGCGATATGAGCGAAAATCTTTAGTGCATTGAGTCTAAAATCAAAAACGATTACTGGTAAATAATACCTCAATCTGATGACAAAGAAAAGACGATATTTTCAGCAGGAAACGATTTTTTACAATTTTTTGCAATGAAATTTTTAGTTTGGATTATGCAACGCTCTGGCCACACTTGAGATATTAATGGAGCCAGTTTTAAGAGATCAGGCCATGAATTTGTTAAAGCATACTTAAGTAAATGTTTCAAACCTCATAGGCCGCCAGATTGTTAGGTACGTGTGCCGAATTTTGTTATTGTTTCAAGAAGCCTACATCGTCGTGCCGAAATAAATTAACCGTTTGAGTGCAACATAGACCATCAAAAGGAATTTGATTTATTGAGGAGTTGAAGAAACAAACAGGAGAAAAACTTTTGTTGTCAGTAATGGATAAAGTGAAACATTAGGTGAACAACAAGTGAACGGTGATTTTTTGAAGAAAATCATTTTTTCCTATGAGGCGCATTTCGACTTGATAGGTATGTCAACAAACAGAATTGTCGGATTTGGGGAGCTAAGAATCCAAGAGTGATCTCGAAGAAAATGGATCTCTAAGACATGTGGTTTCAACAGGGCGGCACAACTTGCCTTGAATTGTTGAAACGTATTTCAAAATAGACGGTCTTAATAGGATACCCTATATCAAACAGTTCAAACGGTTGATACACTTTAATGAACCCGAGAAACAGGTAGCTCAAACAGGTAGAACATATTATTTTAAGGCATTACATATGCAAGGTATGTTGCACAACAATGAAAGTGTGGGCGATCTTGCACCACTCACTATAAGTAATGCGTAAGTTAAAAACAATAAAACTGCTCCACATTCAGTGTACGGATCAAATACGAAGTAGAAACGCTAGAATAAAGAATAGTTGAAAGGAGATTAAATGGTGGATAGTCTATTGAACCAGCATTGAAATAGCTCAAAGAAAGCAGACAGCCGCAGTTGTAAGTAATTGCATCCCAAAACGCTAATGCCAAAAGTAAGGGACGTTCTATATCCTCTGTTGTGGGTCTTGGTGTTATGCACCAAGTAATTACCTTAAACTCGAGCGTTACATTGATGAGCCATTTGAACGAGTAGCAATGGATATTACTGGTCCATTTACAGAAACACAACGGCAATCGATACATACTGTTGTACATTAAATCTGCAGTCAGTTGATAAAGATCTTAGCCTACTACGTGACATTAAATTCAGGTTTCCTGAAAGTGGATACGGAGTACGTAATCGGCGAATGAGCAAAACTCAATACGCAGTAAGGAGGAATATCACAAATTCCAGAGATATAATGAAACTGAAGTACGAGCCAGTAGTGAGTAGAATTTTCTTATGTGGAAAAACCACATAATCAATATTGACAAATTAACATATTATAACCTTTGGAAAGTGGACGAACACAATTAAGGCGGGGGTAGCACGACGAATACCATTTCATATATTTGCATAATGATACAATACTTGTGATCAAGCGGCTAAGGTGTACTCCACCAAAAGTTATTATTCAAAGGGTCGCCAATTTGAGTCTCACCGAGTTATATAATTATATTTGGCAAGTAATCTTCCGCATTACTAACAATATTTCCGCGTCAGTGGTCATCATCCCCAACACTAACTGAGAATTAAATTTTACAATAACATTTTGTGGGGAGAGGTGGCAGATTTATCAATAAAATGTTAATATATGTACATATCGATAATGTTTTATCGCTATTTCCCTTAATTTATTGATTCACCGTTAATGGGGTCTCTATATGTTGAACCTCATTTGTCCTTAATAGAAAGCCCTGTCAGCTGTCTATTAGATGGTTTTAATTTAGTCTTAAGTAATCCGCACCTTCTAAGTAATTCCTTCTTTCTAGCTTTTATACCCCATGAAGGTATTTTGCCGCTTGTCGGTGATCTTTTAACTGTCTCGATTCATCGATGACTCCCCCCTATAAACCTTTAGATGTTCAATCTTGCCTGAAATACTTTTATATAACGAGCCACCTCTAATGAGAACAACACGCCGATGTGGTAACTAAATACGATTTTGAGATAAACATTATTTTCAAAATTCTTTAAAGAATATTAATACTGGTAAGTTAAGCACTAAATAAATTTGCTTAAATCACCGAAGTTAGGGATCGAGTCTAAAAATCAGAGCACTGTTACCAGTTAACTCAGACGTAAAACGAAAGGTAAAGCTTGCGGAAAATGAAATCAAATTTTTTTCCTGAACTCCATCCATTATTTATGTAGAACCTTTCCTTTGTTACCTGTTTGTTGCCCTTCATGTTAACGACTTTTTGTATCTAAATAATCAGGATCGTTTTTTAAGGACATGCCATTTAAGTGGATGGTCTGATCAAACAAACATGCCTTATCTACCTGTTTTGTAATAATACCAATTACCGGTGTATTATAACTTTAACGATATCCCATGAACATCTTGTACAAATAATCCGTATATATGCAAGGCACCCTTTGAAATTTCATGATACCAAAAAAAATTAAAAAGGCAAACCAGAACATGGAAATCATGTTACCTCCTAGATTTATTGTAACACTTCACTCAAAAAATAAAAAGTCTAACAAGACTCGAAAGTGTTAATTGTTCAAGATGTACATATAGGAATACATATAATTGTAATAATTACGTTTCATGTCATTTGACAGAATATGGGGATTTATCTTTTCTTCTCCGACTCGGGATTTTTTTTCTTGTTGCCTAAATAAAATATTTACACTTTGTTATCGCGTTAACGCGCGATACTAAATAAAAAAACAAGATTATTTTTAATAAACATACAATGGAGGTAAATACTAAATAATATACGCGGAATTTGATTGACATTTGAATACTTTTTTTTTTTTAAATAAATTAAAAATGAAAATATTCATCAACACCCGAGCGCACACCAAATTCTGTGCTGTGTGTAGAACTTGTTTCAAAAATATAAGAAAAAAATTATAAACTTGAAAGGAACTCGGCTAAAATGTCATATTTTTTTATTTTCAGATTCTTTTGTCAACAGCCAAGAATGGACAATATCGAGATCGGTGCCCGATTTAAGGCTTGGTATTGTTGGATCGTTGAGCTCCGGGAAATCGGCATTGGTGCATCGCTATTTAACTGGATCGTATTTGCAAGAGGAATCGCCTGAGGGAGGGCGATTTAAAAAGGAAATCGTTATTGACAATCAAAGTTATTTATTATTAATTAGAGATGAGGGAGGACCACCAGAGATGCAGGTAACGTTATTTTTTTAATTATGGCGTTATAAAATGCCTCAAGCCGATATATTTATATAGTTTTATGCGGTATAAATAGTAAAAATGTGGAAGGAAGTATGGGAGGGAAGCAATTAAAAACCATAAAATTGTTTTTTACGGTTTCAATTTTTAATTCCTTCAAGCATAATAGATGTGTAACCTAGATTTTATGTCTTCCATTAACCCCGTGTGTATTATGGTCGTTTTAAAAATTTTGAGACGATAAAACTGCTGTACAATGTTACGAGTATGAAGATATTTTGTTTAAAGTCTGTTTTTATAAGATGTAATGCGAAGAAGAAGCGAAAACGTGAAATCGCGTCACCTTGAACTGACAAGATGTTTATTTAGCATTTTTATTACGAGTCACCTGTACACATTTATTAGAATTTTAATGCGTCAATTTATTTCGAAATACAAAGACAACCGTTTTATTGTTTTTGAGTGTATAGACGGGCGCTTAAAACAGCTTAATATCCGATACTAGTTTTGAACAAAACCTACGCTGAGTGGTGATGATGAGTAGTCTCTTGTGGCTTTATTAATGCGATGCTATACAAAATTATTGTTCTCTTCATTTCTTCATCACAATGTAATGACAAAAATAGAAGACGAGCATAATATACGAGTATAGAAATGTCAAGGGATATTTGTTTCCTTTTGTATTCTACATTTTCCTTGACATTATTATGAATTTTAGTGTAGCATCATTAATCATTAATTTGAAAAATGATTTTCTAAATTATCGAAAATTTGGTGCGTGTCCTAGTTTTTTGTTTTTTAAATTAAATGTTTTTCCGCTTTGCTTCCCCTCCTCTTTTTTGTATTCGAGCGGAATTAATGAGGAAATTTTTATTGGTACTTACTTGCATTAAATATCCTTTGGGAAATATTTCAAATGATTGAATTTTATCACCAGGTCTGCCACGTATTTGATTAATTGGATTTAGCACAAGCACAAATTTTACTTAATAATAATGGCAATGTTGTATTTGTATCAATATTGATTAATTGCAAGTAATGTCAGTACCATTGTATGAAATGGTTTTCAAAACGTTAGACTCGGGATATTCAGAGCCGCTAGATTCTTGGAAATAAAAAATATTTTTTATCCTACGCAACGCACATTGTCTTTATTGGCAAACATCGTATTTAACACCATTTTAAATGATAACAATGGCATAGTAACTCAAACTATTAACTTTTACTCAGCAGTTTTGGGGTGTTTTGAACAGTCCATACTATATACTCACCAAAAACTGTATTGCCATCTTCTCCAAGGTATATTGATAGCTTGATTGGACTGTAGGACCAAGTACTGGACAAATGTCCCGGATAACGCCGGACCTATCCCTACAGCCTGTTTACACATAACAATAGGAAGGATATGAAAGGTTTTTTTTTGGACAGAACGACCCGGTTTCAGACACCTAGCGATCGTACGGCACAATACAATTCTAATCTACTAGAGCAATTATAAAGGCTTAATAGGTTTAATGGATAATGATGGTATTGGTCTTCAACAATTGCTTCTTTAAATCAGCAACCTGAGAACAAAATAATATTATTTCCTAAACAGAATGGCTTCCTAAACAAAATTGATTGATTGTATCGGCCCGGTTACATACACCTAGATAAAGTCGACAGTTAGTAACACAATGACAATATAATTCTAACCTACACTATCAGCAATTTGTTCCTGCTACCTAAATCATATAAAAATTTAATTAATTAATTTAATTCTCTCCTCCTGCAACTACACAACTTATCATAGAATTTCCTGAAACCATAGTTAATTGATTATTTAGGGCAATATACGACATAATAAAATTACACTTGAATAAAATAAATGTAAAGTAATGATTAGTATTAACTAAATTAATTTGATTATCTTAAAACAAATAAAATAAATCGAATCCAAATATTGTAGTATCAAAGCAGGAAAGGCACGCATGGCCTTCCTAACTTCTAAGTCTGTTGATTTGATGGATTTAATAAAAAACTGGTTCCAAAAACAGCTAATCTGGAATCTGTAAGGTAATGTATTAATAATGAATGTTTTTCATAGCTAAGTACAGCAAATTTGACTGCATTTCAAATTTACTCCGTAGCTTCCAAGCTATCTGTAATTCCAAAAATTTAAATATTCACTGAAATAGCAAAGTTATAAAGTGAAAACACTAATTCCAAATTGATCACAGCCACCATTTATTAATCTGACAACACTCCAATCACCATCTAAAATGATTAGAAATGATCAAAACAAAGGCTGGAAGTACATATGCATATGCCATTTCATCCTCATTTTAGTGAGCATCTTTAACAAAGAAAGGTAGTTTCACTCAACCAAAATGCACTTTTCTCTCCACTGCTTGAACCAAAAGCAGCACCACAGCCATTCAAAAGTCGGAAACAAAAACAAATCAATACACCACAGCAGAAACATAAGCCACAATGATGTACTCCACTCCCTAGGGACCCCAGTAGATGGCTTACCAGACATTTAATTAAAAAAATAATTAATAGCTTTCATACAAAATTGCTTTATGAAATCGAATCTAACGAGAAACCATCCGCCGGTATATTCTATGTAAGAAAAATTATATTTACTATAAATCACTTGAGCAAACATCTTGCCTAATAAAAGATGTCGCTGAAGAAACATCGCATGCAACACAAGAGCAATCACCGATTACTGCTTCCATCCAGCAACCACCTTTGGCTCCCGGTTGCGAACGCAGACGAGCAACTCCCAACTTATAAAGAAATGTCATCACGAAGAACTGAGATAAAACGAAAAAATCGCAATTCCCGAATATGTAGACAATGCCCTCGTCCAGTGGCCTCAAAAGACACGATCAAGAAAGCATGGGTTAGTCAAATCGGAATTTCGAAATTTTATTAAAAAAATTTGGGATAAGAAAGAGTGCTTCTGGATAAAGCAAACAGTTTGTTTCCTGAAAAAAAATCACCCATAACCAACCCAAAAAATTCATTACAACGAAACTCGTACAACCCGAAGTAATTATTTCCGGATTAGTCAAAACAAGATTCCATTCCATATCATTAGTACTCCATAGTGCCAATATTTTACAGTAAAGGTCAGCGCAAACAACGTTAAACTGGTTACGACTCCGAGATTTAAACCGGACTAAAACTAAAAAATGACAGAACTCAACTCACAGTCTCCAAACCCAAAAATATGCTTACAGAGTCCTCGAAACACTATATTTTCATTTGAAGTATGAGAATACACCACCACCACAACAATGACCGCTGCTGAACTAAATGAGATCCGCTACGGTGAACAATCACAACTGTATCAAGAAACCTTCTAGGCCACGATACGTGCCCCACCTACCTTGCCATTGACATTATTACCGTTTGCCATTAATCAGCTCTCACTACACGCGATCGCACAAAAAGATTGTAAAATATATAAAAATATGAACAAAATACACAATGGCTAATGTTGGCGCCTTGCTACCTGATAGCCCCAATGTTGGTTGCAAAACTACACCAACCTCACACAGAATAAGATTTCAATCTCTAAAATTAAAAATACATCCATCCCCCCGATTTACACGGTAATTTTACACGATTTTGCTTTACCATTGCCATCTTCTCCATGGTATATAATAGAAAATTAGGCTCGTTGCGTAACCTTAGAAACAAATGTTGGCAAAAACTGCTAAAACCTAAATCCGGCTCTGATTACTCTAACTATCTAGTCATTTATAATAATTTCAGTAGTTTATCTCTTGAACTCTATAGCAGTTATATCAGGTTTATTAATTTGACGATAAAATCCGCCAGATACCCTTCCACTCTGAAGTATAAAGATCATTCTTCCAATGACTCTAAAGACAAAACAAATAATGTTGTTAAATTTTTCCGGCTGGCGTTTACAAACCACGCTTTTGAACCCGATGAGGATTACTTCATATATATGACTGTCATTCAAATTGATTATGAACCATAGATCAGAAGATTTCTAATCTTAAAGATGAATTTTTCCGGTCTTGACGATTTGCCATCTATCGTCTTTGGTCGCTATCGCTTTCCATACATTTGGAAAACTTAATTTATCACAAAACTTACTAAATTCACTTGATGTTATTTTTAACGATTTTAGTAAAGCGTTTGACAGAATTCCTCATAAAGTTATTTTGTTTAAACCAAAGTCATGAAGTGTTACAAACCGATTGTGATTTGGGTGGTATTTATGACAGCGAATTGTGTTTCAGACATTACATCGATCGCATTATCAATCATCAAGCAAACTGCACTCAGTTCATCAAGCGATGGTTGAAAGAATTCGATGATCCTTATGTTGAGTAGTCACGAGTATGACGAGGTTCACATAAAGAGGATTGCTTTACGCGGGCTTCCGTGGATGGACATGTTGAACCTGCCTCCATACCAAGATCGTCTCAAAATAGTTGACGTTGCAGATATGGGTTTCATTCACAAATTACTAATCGACGGTATCGATTATCCTGTTCTATTAGGAAATATTAATCTAAATGTAAACTCGCGAGATTTGAGAATATTTTATTTAACTCATTTGATTTTGTTATATTTTATTTTATTTCATTTTAATTTGTTTTATTAATTTTTTATGGTATTTATTTAAATCTGTTTATGCTAAGCAGACTCAACTAACGATTTTTATTTTTTCCGCGACGGGTATCGCTTTGCTTAACTATCCACATATGTAGCTGCTTTTTTATAATTAAATTTGATTTTTTAACTAATACATACAGTGCGATCCATAACTATATAACCACCCGTTTTTCCGAGAAACTAATGCCAAAAAATAAACGAAAGTTTGTATGTATGTGATTAGAATTTGAGAAAAAATAAATTCCTTAGTTCCGTAACTTTAAGATCACAGAGCCTTTGATTTTTGACTAAGCCTAAATGGTAAATATTTTAGTTTTATTCGGTGTGTCAATAGCCAAATGCTGTTTAAAAATAACGCCACGTTAATTGGCCAGCCTTATCGACCGAGGTAAAAGGCATAACTCAAGCCCTTTTCGAAGGTTTTTCTTTTCAGAAAATAGGCAGAAGATTAGGCCGCCATCATGTAACGGTTGCAAATTTTTTTAAAAATCCTACTACATACGGGACAAATACGAGGGCTGGTTAAAGCCGCCAGTAACTCCACGAAAACTATTAACCGCCAGAAAATGCGATTTCCAGTTAAATGTGTCCCAAAACACGATCCGTTGAGCTTTAAAAGGTGTTGGGCACCTGAATTACACAAAAATGAAACAGGCACCAAAATTAGTGCCACGGCGCAAAGCTGCACTACGCGATTTTGTCAAGGCAAATATGCGCTGACATATGGTTGGAACTGCTTGACCACTCTCATCAGATCTAGCCCCAAGCGCCGTTTTATTCGCTAAGCTGAAAGTTGTGCTCGGAAGACGGAGATTTTCGTCAAATGAGGAGGCCATCAACTTCCTAAACAACTATTTTGCAGATAAAGACGCCGAGATCGCTGAGAAGAGTGTATAGACTTACAAGGAGACTATGTAGAGGAATAAAAATAATAAAAATTTAATCTGGATGGGCCAGATGATATTCAGTACTAGAGGGATCTTATAAAGGAACCAATGTACTTCTCAAAGCGAAATTTTGATGTTGGAAGTGTAATTTTGTACTCTAGTGAAGTTTCTGACAAACTAAAACTGTCAAAAAACTTTACAACAGTCAAAAGAGTTTAAATCTACACTATCAAAAAAAAACGTGTTATGTAAAAGAAATAAATTGTTAAAAAAATAAGTTCATAATGGCAAGCTAATCGATCCATGTGCCATAACCATTCTTTATGATTTCTAGGAGCTAACTTATTTATGCGAGCAGTCATATATTTTTTATTAATTTTAAAATTTTGCTGTAGTAGAAAGTGTAAAGGCTCTTTGATTGTCAATGACAAGGAATCGTAGAGGCGTCAAAGTAAATCGAAGTATGCTATCATGTAGTACTGACCTGATTACATCTTTTGTAGAAGCCAACATAATTATCCGACCCATCGAAGCATACATTTTCTATGTTGTAATTCGAATGGTTAATATGCAGCCGTGATTTTGTCAGCATTTGGATTTACCATCCATAATGAATTCGCGTGGTTGGATGATGAATTCGAACGACTCCAGCATAGAAAATGTATGCTTCGACGGGTCGCATAATTATGTTGGCTTCTACAAAAGATGCAATTGGGTCAGTATTACACGATTTACATAGACATCTCTACGATGCCTTGTCAATCTCCTTCGAATGGTTGAATTTTTCGACTTTTTGTAATTCAAAACATAATTATAACTATAATCTTGATTTTAATAAATAAATATTTAACGTAAAATAAATTTAAATAAATAGATTTTGTTATATTTGCTTTAATTATTTTGTTGTTCTTAATTACAAATTATGTTTAAAAAGTGTAGCATTCTTAATTTAAAGTGCAACATTTTCTTTTACACTTTTTGACTGTTATAAGGTTTTTTGTCAATTTGTCAGAAACTCCACACTGCCAATTTTATAGGGGCTTACTCTTCTGCGGGTACGCTCACTTTAGCCTTTCGATCGACTAGAATAAACAGCGCGGAGTACATTGGCTTCTTAGAAAACCACCTCTTACCTTTGCTGTACATTCATCAAGATGAAAACAAGATTTTCCAGCCAGATAACGCTCCAATCCATTAGAGTCAAAATACCAAATCTTGTTGCATGACGTACCAATTTTAGATAGGCCTGCTTGCTATCGAAACCTAAATCCCATAGAAAGTATTTAGGGATTATTAGTTAGAAAGGTTTACGAAGGTAACAGAAAATTTCAGACTATCGCCCGAACAATTTCGGACTACCCAGATTATCGCCTGAAATAATTGATTCTTTGAAAGTATACCTAACAGGATTCTGATGTCGGCCGAGAGCAAAGGAAGGCGATTAACATTTTTAATTTTTATTTATTTTATTGAAGTTTGAACGTCTAATAGAAAGTGGTTTTATAGTTATGGCACATAATAAATTTTTAATATATGAAATTTTTGTACGACAAACCAAAGTGAATGTTTTTATTATTATTTAAGTGTATTTCGTGACCATCCTCCATTTTGTATTATTATTTTATTTAAAAAAATTTTTTTTTAAAACTAGTGGTTATATAGTTATGGATCGCACTGTATTTTGCCGCTTGTTAGTATTTGTATTTGTAATCGTTGTTTATAATTTCACGTGAATTATACTCAAAAAATAATAATAATCCAGATGGAGACTCCCCGTGCCTGGCAGGGAAGGTCATTGGTCGTTGAGGAATGATTATTATTTTTACCGAAAGAAATACCAATTCCGTGATGAATCCAATACGAGAATAGTATTTCAAAGTGATAGAACATTAACACATCCTCGTGCGTCATTACGCTACTGAAAACGGTAAAAGAGCTTTAACATTTTTAGAAAATGACGGTTAAAATAATCTAACCTAAAAAGAAAGGCTCCTCCTTCAACAATTATATTTTAATGAGAAAACAGATTTTCACTGGTTAATCCTTCTTGCTTGTGGCAATTTCGATGTGACGCTGACATGCAGTAAACACTTCTTAAGTGCCTTTTTTATTCAAATATTATTTTATTTTACTTGGTTTAAGCTTAACACTGTTTTTATTATAATTTTATTCATAAAACCCCAACGTTTCGATGGTACATTCCGTCATTCTCAAGGGATACAATAATTTATGAAAATTTGACAAACAATTTTTATAAAACAAAAATTAAATTTATGGAAACTTGATCTGAAATGAAATTATACAAAGTACGAGGATTGATCAATTAGTACTAGTGTTTGAAAACAGATGACGTTGCTGAGAGAAGTTGACATTACAATCGTTTACTAACGACACCATTCTAAATTTCAGTCTAGTTCACAGGTTGCCAGTTGTATCACTCATGTTTGGTGTTTCTCAATAAAATGGGGAAAGAACAATATCGATGCGTAATGAGCCGTTTATTTTAAAACTGGCATAAGTCACTTTTTTGTAAATCAAAATGATTTACTTGTATTTATTATCTCTGGATACATATAATATTGATTAGTTTTTTTTTAAATGGAGAGATACCGTTAAATTGTAACGAATGTTATCATTTACTTGAAATAAACGGCTCAATTCGCTTTTTATTTTTGGCTGGTAAAACATGCAAATGAATAAAAGCGAAGTTGGATGGTGTCTATGGGGACCCTTCACTATCTATGACAACCGTGAGATATTGGTTCAACGAATTTGAACGGCTAATCCGCCCAGCAGACGTTGTTACCGAGGTCCATGGCATGATTCTCGCTGATCACCGAACTTCGGAACGGCAATTAATATTTTAAATGATAAGTGTGAGAAAGGTGTCGTCCCAATGGGTGCCGAAATTTTGATCCGGAATTGTCGTGGCCATTGTATGAACTGCACTACGAATTACCACACTTATCGTACTCGTCCGACCTGGCTCCCTGCGATTTCTTTCTGTTCCCCAACATGAAAACATGGCTTGGAGGAAAAAAATTCAGCTCAAACGAGGAGGTTATATCGGAGAGACAGAAGCGTATTTTGAAAACTTTGGGAAATCGTATTTTTAGAGGGGTTAAAGAAATTACAAAAACGTTGGGTAAAGCGTATCGACCTAAACGGAGATTATGTTGAAAAATATAAAAACACGACTACTTATTGATCAACCTATAATAGTAGTAATATCGATACTTAAAAAAAATTGAATTTGTACTAAAACAACAATTTTGTATCTATAAAATAATGTTATCATAGGTAATTCAACAAAATTTTGGAAACTCCTTAGACGTTTAATAAATTTCTGAATGAATTTTGAATTTTCTTTCTTCGTCGGTTAGTGAGCTTTTGTTCCTTAACAAGTATTACAGCGTCATCTACAGACATTGTGTGATCAGTTACTCGAAGATGATTGGTCATCACACTAATTGACGAAATATTATCATGAGTAGCCTCAATATTTTGCTGTACACCCTCGTCTTTACATTTTGTTTGGTTGAACATGAACATTTTAATTTTTATATTAAAATTGATTGCAAAGCTTTTAGAATTTCTTCGTTTGATTTGGCAAATAAAATCATGCTTAATCTTTTAAATGATCTGCCAACCATTGTATATCATAATTTTGTAATATTACTTTAATTTTTTCAAATAGAATTTTCACGTATGAAATCGTAATAAAACGTTTACGATTAGTTTCAACTGCTAAATTTTGAGTTTCGCGCGTATTATCTAAATTAGTTTCCGAAATGTCATTTTTATCGATATCCTTCCTAATATTCTTAGTGATGAATTTTCCCGGATAACCACTTTTTACTAAAACAGTCGTTAAAGTTTTGAAATTTCTAGAATGAAATATGTCATCCGACAACCTCATAATTTTTTCAGCTTGCAAAAAGGCTCTTTTATTTTTATACGACTGTGGAAGCCATAAGCCATAATTTAAATATCGGCCTGACCACGAATATTTATGATAATATTTACTCAAACTTTCATTTTCATTACGTATCACTACAACATCTAGAAAAGCTGGAAGGATAAACGAGATCAATCCTCTTCCCCGGCATGCCAATATGTTCCGTCAGCGGTGTGCAGCACCTTCCAGCAACCCTGGGACCTCTAGGATTCAATAGACCATAATCACGCATTAATCCAAAATTAAAACTGATTATGTAACAACTAACCATCAATAATGGTTCGACCAAATTCCTTAATGGGATGTAGCGCCAGCAAAATAAAAATAAAGTTACCCGCATAAGTTAATTCATTTTTATTTTTAACCCATCCTCAAGTGCTTAACAAATTTGAATATAAAATCGAGTACAAATTTGAACTATGTACTTGAGCTCGTAGGGTTCTTTGGACTGAAGCGAAGTTTTATTTTGTTTTAGATAACGACAATTAATCTTGGTATTTGATAGTAGGAAAACTCTAATCTTAAATTTTCATCAGAGTAACTTTCGTTTCTGTTGTAGCCATTAGTTGTAGGCTTCCTCCATAAATATTTCATTTTTGTCTATATTGAAGCTTATAACGCCAAATTTTATTTGCTTAAAGATTGGAGTACGATAAGTAAATTTCCTAAGGCACCGATGCTTCTGTTGAGGTAAATTTTCGCGATGAAATAGAATTGATCGAAGATTGATATTGAAAGATAAATCACCGAGAAATAATGAAGGCCGCAGCTTAATTGTCGAGGAGTTACGAGACAGAAAGTTTTCGATATCTTTCCCATGATGCTAATTTTACGATGAATCCATTATACAGTTCCCATAAACCCATTGTACTAGATTATTTTCCCTTTCTAAAATTCATAATAATAAATCTGTATGTAATTGCATCAGAAACCCACGCGTTTGCACTTAAAGCGGCACTCGACAATTTCCATAAATTTAGCTATTCACAAAAATAAACAGTAAATTACATAAATATGAAAATAGCTTTATTCAAACAAAGAACTTTACACCGAATCTTCCCAATACCATATTCATGGCACCCCTAAGCTAAAACCCAAGTTCAAACACCCCGTAGAAAAAGATAACAGTGAATAAAACCATGTCGTATACACAGCACTTCTATACAGTCTACTGACATATAAGGACACGAATTTTCACAAACACAAATAAAACATTTCTAATTTATTTTATTAGAATAATTTTAAAAGAAAAGCGTATACACGACACACATAATTTTATCGTCGTCATATAATAACCGCACCACCCCCAAAAATATCTAGACCAAATTGGTAACGTCAAAGAGGCGCCACATGAAACATAAAAAACACAAAAAAATTCTAAATGGATTTAATGGGTCGCACAACATTAAAGCAAGCAGCTTTAGATTTTTTTAGGTATTCTAAATTTCTAATATTCTAATTCCATTATGATATCTAATCTGACACAAAAAAAAACTATTATTTGATTTATATTATAACCAAAATATTATTATCATAGTTTTTCACCCCCATCTATATATCCATATATAGTATCTCTAATGTACTCAATCATCTTTCTAAATCTAATCAACATGCCAACCCCTAAATATGGTTTATTGTTTATGGCGCGCACCGAGGATTTGAAATATGATTTTTTGTGTCTCAATGCGGGGGTGAAATAAGATATCACATTTAAGTAGTTTGTTTAATATTAATTATAAACCCTATCGTGTTTGTGTGCGGTATACGTACTCCTCGTACATTTAATGCCAGAAAGTGTTTTATTGTATAAAATGTAGTTCATGTACAATTGCATCCTATAGTTTTAATGGTAAAGTCAACAAAAAATCGTTTCTTGTTTATTTGGTCGACAGACGATATTCGTGTTACAAATTCATTAACACGCTAAGCGCCATGATATCTAAAACCGGGAAGTCGAAACTGTAATATTAGTTGTGTAACAAATAGTTTTCAAATTCATTGATCAAATGTTGTTGTGGACATTTTTTTTTTTATTGATATTGAGTAATCATAAAAAAATTTATTCAATCATAACTCAGTATTTGCTTATTTTGATGATTATAAAATGCCTTGAAGCTTAGCAAATTTTTTTACGGCAATAAAAATTCGTCGCATAAATAAATAAATTTTTTAGCAAATTGGGGAAGTAAAATACAAAGAAGTTGATATGATAATATTTATTATGGAAGATCGAAGGTGAAATTTTTTGTAATCTTATGTGGTAATCTTTGTATGCGCGTTAGATAATTTTTGTATTGGTGTATGTTGTAGATCGATCGTATTGGAAAGTTTGCCGCGCAATTTAAATTTTTGCGTTTTTTTAAATATACAAAATAGTTTACCCCTTTTCAGATTACAATGGATAATCTTTCGAAATTATATCATTAATCGCACGGGATTAGCTGATTGTACTTTACCGATGTCGAACATATTTCATATAGAACTGGTGGAAAAGAAGGAAAAATTATGTTTAAAATATGTTTTATAGTGATTTAGCGACATATTCAAAATAAACACTAAATTAGTAATTGGAATGTGTAGCGTCATAAATCTGGCTCCTTACAGCTGGCTAGATCGGATAATTTGCTCAATGTGTAATTGACCAAATTCTTCTGTGCGTTAGTGCCGGATCGAGACAGAGAATGCAGCTTCTAAAGCAGTAAAGAGATTCTTGACCCAGTCTTGCCGCATATTCTTAAAAAGGAAGTATCGTCACTGAAAACTTTCCACTGATTTATTACAATGGCAAGGCCTTACTAACCACTGTCTGCCTATCAAAAGAATCGACCAGAAGAAAGTAGAACATGAGCTCTGTTTTTTTGAAATTTCGCTTTATAGGCAATATAATGTGATATGTCCTGCTCAAAATAACTAGCTCTGCCTTGAATTGATAGACTCCTAATGCATATTTTCAAATCTGCAGAGCCTTTTTAATCGTATTCACCTATAGTTCGGAAGTAGCTAACACAGTCTTCCACGTAATGAATCACCCTTTTTTATTTACATCCTTTGTAAATGTATCCTTTGTAGCATGTTCCAAACCTTGCGGTGTTTCTCTGATTACCCGTTAACATTCCTGCTTATTAGCATTCTATTGTTAACCTTCCTACAGGGTAGTTCTCTTCTACTAGAAGCACTCCTTCCGTGATTGCCTCCGTATTCATATTATTTAAGGCTCCTCCAATATCGAGGAGCTACTAGGATTACGAGACTAATAAGGATTATTTCTGCGAGTAAAGATATTTCTTTATCATGTGTTCCTCATTCCTGTGCGTACTCGTATGTTGATAGCTCGATTGTGAACGACCTTTAAGTAACCATTTGACCTTCCCTTTTTAAGGATAAAGACCAATTTCATTTCCGTCCACCTCCTAGAAATATATGCCATTCTCAAACACCCTTTGAAGATTATTTGCAGCTCGAGGATAATAGCCTAGGAGTTATTCTGGACCTCCGATATTAAAGGTTAAGAATCTCATCTGTTTTTCACAACAGAGTCTCCTAGATTTTTTTTTGTGCCTTCCTCATATATTCCAACTCGTAAATCGTGTATGGCGCAGTAAATCTCATCGTAAACAGATCCCGTTCATTTCACCATTAGAACTTTGTAGGATGGCTCTCCTAAAATACATTCAAGAACCTGTGAACTTGTCTAGGCCCGGCAATAGCAAATTTTAAAAATAGAGCCAGCAGGATAGTCGAAATCCAGTAAACATCTCTAGAATTCCAGTTATTCGATTGTTTTTCAAACGAATCGGATCGGATGTCAATTGGGTAAATTCTGTTTGGCGAAAATACCAAAATTTCCACTTAAGAATAAGTCGAGTCAATATTAAATGATATGTAATTTTTAAATTTTGAAAACTATTGTGAAATACATCATCAGAGAGCCCGTAAACATTTCTGGAATAGACGGTATAGCGATAGACGTGAAAATCTTTTTAAACAAGTTTGAAATCATCATAATTAGTTTCTGTTCAACGCACATACACAAAGAATTCTGACTAATTCCGTGATGTAGAAGAGACCCCGTGACCATCATTTATTCAGTTCATGGAACTTTTAAGTCGTGCATGACATGTTACAATTCAGTCAAGACTGCCAATGAGAGTTATAGCAATACTTATAATTAAGTAGATTTTGTCTGGACACGTTAAAAATTATGACAATTTAAATTTGGAGACTTCGCTAAGACATAAATTTAAAATAATCTAATTTATCAGTTGATTGGTATTGTTTTTATGAATTTCACAATCATTTCCGGAGGCTTACGAGCCTTCGAAATTCACTACTTATGAAATCAAAAATCCTATTATGTTCCAAAAATTCGATACCAAAAACTCATTTTATATTGTTACTCAGCATTGTACTGTCAAAACCGGTTAGTGTCACTGGATTGTGAATACCGTTATAGAGTTTGACTCCTTACAACAATAATATTCCGGAATATTCCCGAATACATCGGGAATTCTGAATAATTTTCTTATATTTGCTGAACACTTACCACTACTGGAACATTACCGAATTCACCAGAAATATTCCCACACGAATTTTTCCTAAAATAATGGATGACTAAAACACAACAATAAATAATTTTCACAATTATTTACACAATTTACAGTTATTTTTTTTTATCACACCATTATTTTCATTTTAACACCACTTATTATTTTCCCGCTATTCAATTTCGCTTTTATTTTATCGGATACCTCGTTTGTTAGACACGAATACTCCCCGAAGACTAACTTAAGTCTCAATGCTTGTGTTCATCGCTCCCATACTCATATACCGCGCTGAATATTCCAAATTGTCCGTGATTGTTCGCAACTAATAATATAATCTGCAATACTAGTAAACTGTTATAAAGCTACTTCTAATGCTACTACTTAAACCTAGATGTCACTAATTTCACAAATTATGAAATATTTCATATCATTTTATCATTAATGTCGTTAAACCAATTTATACTGAATTAACCAGCCTAATAGTCTGGAGAGACTGAGGATTAGTTAAACTGGTTTAGCAAAATTCGGTCAAGTACTCTAGGAAATTAAATTCAATTCAGTTCGATACACTACGAGAAATTCAAAAATCTGCTATAGCAAATTCAAGTTTTTCCATAGGGTGCTTGATTGAATTTTACTAAACCAGTTTAACTAATCCGCAGTCTGTCCAGGCTATAAGTGGCCAATCTACACTGAATTAAGCCCAATAGGCGAAATCGTGGCACTATATGTATAACATAAGAATTTCTAATAATGATTGACGCAGGTTAACTAGTCTTTGCTCTATATGATGGTATATTATGCCGAGCGTAATCGTTATCGATATTAGATGATATTCTTGTGGCTCATGAAAATATCCTAACTGATAAAAACCGACCGATTTGGGAAGATTGTCGTACCATTGATCGAGAGTTATATTGCTCACTAAACGAGCCCTTTTAATTTGAGCTCGATACCTGTTAGGAAAACAGTGCGAATAATGGGACGGGGCAATTTCTGCAGTTACTAATACAAATGCAGGTGCAAATTCAATTATTGGTTAACTATCAACATGGACCAAGTGTTCCTTGTTAAATTATTTAATTCGTTTGCGAGAAAAATAATAAAAACCCAAAAAGCTTCTTAATGTTCAAATATCTTCAAAGATGCGGTTTATGTGAGCTTGAGATGACATTGAAAAATCTTGTCAAGGTCAGTATGAAAATTTTAACGACAACTTCGTTTTTCACTGCGTGGCGAATGAATAACGTCACCGTATTAGCCAAGGTTTTTTAACGAAATTTTCGACGAAAAATATATCGTCATCTATTTAAAAAATATATCGTTGCCTATAAGGCGCAATAAACATAGTTAATATGTATTCGCTTCGTTAATCACGGTTAATTTTTAATGCAGTAAGTAGTGAGCACCATTCTGATTTTTACTCTCGTAATCTTCTGCGAGGTAACAGAACCTTGTATTTATTTTTATGTCAGTCATTTGCCAGCGTCTTTGTCATTATTGAGTTGTGTATTTTATATATTTTTGACGTAAATGCACAATCCAATTGGTACTTATTCGATCACATCTGATGTAAGTTTAATCATCCCAGACAATTTATATACCAAAGATTGTTATCCTATCACTCGAAGTGCTACCCTATAATTTACATAACAAACATCCATCCCATTTATATTGCTTATTTCACCTCTTGGCGATTTGCACTTCAAAAACAACTTGTCACCGTCTAGATGAGATTATTGAGTTATAGGATTGATACAGAATTAACCCATTTATTTATTTGCATTGTTTTTGTATTTTCCCATTCCCCATCACATTTTGTTGTGCTGCAATTTTTTTTGTATAAATTGCGAAAGTGGATAAATCAATTGATAAAAACTATTCGTGGAAAACGGCAGCACATGATTTTCCTCCTCGTCTATGTTATATATAAATTTATAAGTCATCGCAAATACAATGATGAAAATTTATGTGAATTGTGTATATATGTATAAGGGTTGAGTGTGTGTCTAGCGACGTCTACATACATATGTAGCTATGTATATGCAATTTATTGTTGCAATTGACGCAAGCGTCCTATATCCCTGTATACTTCGATATCCTTTTCCAATTTTCCTTGCACATTCCAATTTGTGTGCACACACAGTTAAATGAGGTCAACTGACACAAACAGTGCATCAGAGTTTTTGATTTTTCTCATTCCGATTGTTAATTTTTAATTTATAATTTCATTCGCCCGGCTTATAAGATAATTTCGTTGGATTATCTCGGAATATCGGTTGGACGTGCCGTAATCCTTTAATAAATTTGTATTGATTTAATGTTTTTTTATTTCATTTTCAGTTCGCTGCCTGGGTGGATGCAATTATTTACGTTTTTAGTCTAGAAAATGAGGGCAGTTTCAATGCCGCATACAATTATTATGTAAAAATGTCACATTTTAGGAATAGTTCTGAAATACCAATCATACTAGTTGGTACACAAGGTAAGTTGCTGCACGAAGACTTGTTATGTTGATTGTGATCTTAAAATATTTTTGTTCTTTTAACAGATGGAATAAGCGAACGAAATCCTCGTGTTATTGATGATTCGCGTGCACGACAATTAGCAAACGATTTTAAACGGTGCTCGTATTATGAAACATGTGCAACATATGGTCTTAATGTTGAGCGAGTATTTCAAGATGGTAAGTTGTTGTAATTATTACAAATTAAGATAATTGGTAAAATATTTTTTTTTTTATTTATATTTAGCATGTCAAAAAATTGTCCAACAACGAATGTCACAGTCAACGCATTGTTTAACCCCAACAAATTCGCGGCCAACAACACCTCAAGGAACTCGATTAGGTGTATCCAGCTTTCACTATCCTAGTATACCATCACCAACGAACGGTTATAAACCAAACACTTCATCACCAAGTCATCATCCAAATCATCAGCAGCCGATGCATCCCCAAGAGAAAGTATCGGCCCTATTTCCACGACACCATTCCCTATCGGCATCCAGTCATCATATTCCGATTCGAATTGACTCGGATATTGATCGGCTGACCCAGCATCACAGCAATAGTAGTAATTTAAGTAGTTCGCAAACAAACCAAAAATGGGGTACAATATCGCATGCAACATCGCAACAAACACTAATCGCGGTCGCAAACGAGAATAATAATATCCCAAAATTTACACCGCCTCAACATCCACCAATAACACTTGATAATTTGCAATCGCTTGGCTTGATGACTACGTCCAAAGATACATCGTCGTCATCCTCGAAGGATAAGGATTTGCCGACGCCGACTTCAACGCCTACAACATCGCGGAAAAGTCGACGGCGATCGAATCTATTTATACCGTCGTCAAAGAAAAGTGACGACAAGTTGAAAAATAGTGAACTGGGAAGCGGGCGCGCAATACCCATAAAGCAAGGATATCTCTATAAACGGAGTAGTAAATCGTTGAATAAAGAATGGAAGAAAAAATATGTGACGTTATGCGATGACGGTCGATTAACGTACCACTCGTCGCTGCACGATTACATGGATGATGCACATGGAAAGGAGATCCCATTGCAATATGTTACCGTTAAAGTTCCTGGACAGAAGCCTAGAGGCTCTAAATCAATTATAACAAATAGTGCATTAACAATATCAGCGAATAAAGCGGCAGCAGCTGCCAATTTACATAACCAACAGCAGCAGCAGCAGCAACAACAAACAAATGGATTGAGTGAAAGTATTGGTGTATTATCGTTGGTGAAAGATAAGGAGAAAAAATTTTCAGATAAGGTGTTACTAACGTCGTTCGACACGTTACGGGAACCGTCAAAATCGAATCCGCAGACGAGTGGCGATGAAGGCATTATGAGCATGAGCAATAGTAATTCACAAACATTTTTAACTGCTGAGATCAATGCGAGTAGTAAATTAGAGGCACAAACGCCTAATGTCAAAAAGCGGCACCGTCGAATGAAAAGTAGTGGCGTCAAAAATGGTGACGATGATTCTGAAGTGTACGAGTTTATTATAGTGTCACTGGATAACAAGCAGTGGCACTTCGAGGCATCTAGTCTGGAGGAGCGTGACGAATGGGTAACGGTGATTGAGCAAGAGATTTTCAAGTCATTGCAGAGCAATGAGACTACTAAATCGAAAACACAAAATTCCACCGAATCGCTGCACTCCCTGCAAATGATACGGGAAAATGTTCCGGGGAATAATTTCTGTGTGGATTGCGATTCACCGAGTCCCGAATGGGCGAGTTTAAATTTAGGTGTGTTAATGTGCATAGAGTGTTCGGGTGTGCATCGAAATTTAGGTTCGCATATAAGTAAGGTGCGCTCCCTTGGGCTGGATGATTGGCCACCGGGACATCTAAGCGTTATGCTTGCGATCGGTAATAAAATTGCAAATTCCGTGTGGGAAGCATGTACGCGGGGCTGTGCCAAACCGACGATGAATTCGAGTCGCGAGGAAAAAGAATCATGGATTCGTAGTAAATACGAGGCTAAGTCATTTTTACCGCCGTGCAATACTCAACAACCGATTGGACAACAACTCGTTGAAGCTGTGATACGTAAAGATATTAAACAGATAATACTGTTGCTAGCCTATGCAAGTCCAGACGAGGTGAATTCAACGATTAGTTCGCGTGATTTACGAACGCCGTTACATTTGTGCTGTGCTACTGGAAATTTGGCGCTGTCGCAGTTGTTGATTTGGGTGAGTAAATTAATATATTTGGAACAAGCCATTTATAATAAATTTTTAGACATTATAATTAGGATATACCATTTTGTGGGGAAGATGGCTTTCAAGATTTTCTTTAATTTTGAATTCTGGTAGATCCGCCTATCCGACCTAACGCAAAATTACTTAATGTTTAGCAATAATTTTATTAAATAGCGCCCGTATTTTTGCGTCGAAGTTTTCAAAACGTTGTCGGAGAAACAAAAATTTATTTGAAAATTATATTTTTCAAAACAGGGTAAGGCACAAAAAATATTTCATTAAAAAAATTACATTTGAAAATTCGTGTAGAAAACTTAAATCAAATTCTCTCACCTGTCAACAATTAAATAAAAACCTCGCTTTTAAATGCAAATAAGATTCGAGGCGTTATTTAAACATGATGCAGAATAAATGTGCAATAAGACCATTATTTAATTTATAAGTCTGAAGCCAATTGAGTTTAGCTTACTAAAGCTGCGTTTTAGTAAAACAAATCTAAATTATAGCCAATTTAAAATTTAAAATTAATATTTTTTAAATTAAATAAATTAGAACAAATAGTCTTCTATAAAAACAAATCCTAAAAGGCTATTTGTTATTTATTTAATTTAAAAAAGGATTTTGTAATTTTTATTTGCCTGAATTAGAGAAAAGCTATCGCGAATTCGAGCCTATTTTTGTTTAGAAAAACGCAGTTTAATAAAGTCACCCATTTCAAATAGACCTGGAGGGGTTGGACTAAGCCATCAAAGATAAGACCATGTTATAAAACACCTCCATGAGACAGTACTCACTGATATTAAAAAAAGATTGATAGTAAATTTTTTTGCACCCTGCTATATCAAGGAAAGTGCCCACAACAAACTCGTTAATACTAAGCGATCTTTCAATCCTTGTAACAGGTTCATGCAGAGTAGTTTCACAAGATTTTCCAAATCTGTACGCCTGTTGAACGCTACTGAGTGGGGGATAGATAAATGATGGTCTCTAATATATCTGTCAACAATCCTTTCCAAAGCTTTAAGGAAAGTTGAAGGAAGAGTAATAGGAGAAAATGCATTAGGGTCGGTATAACCCGATTTATCTGCTTTCGGGATGAAAACAACGATACTCCTGTTCCAAGATTGTGGAACAGTTCCAAAAGCAATGCATGTTAGAAAGAGTACAACTAAGTGATCCCGAATGAGCGGAAACCCATGCTGTAATCCCGCAGAGAAAACTCCATCAAAGACCATTAAGTCTGGCGATTCTAGAAAGATTATTCATTTCTTTGCAGAAACAAGCTAACCCAAAAATTTCAGCTCAGGATCTTAGTTTTTTTTTATTCTTTTTGAGCTGCTAAAAAGTTTGCCAAATTAACCTGAATGTTAGATCTGTTGGCTTTATTTTTAGACTCCTAGTAGTTTTTTAAAGATCAGAACATCAAAAAGGCACGGTAACATTTCAATGTCATCAGTCACACGTACCTCACTCAATGAAACCAGCAGGGTACCAGTTCAAGAGAGAAAAACCCCAGTTGGTTAGCTTTTTATTACGGTAAGGTTTAAGAATAGCTATTTTAAGGTTTATATTAAAAGAGAAGCATCTATGGTCAAAGGTGAGAATATCATTGGTCAATTGCTGAAAGTTGGCTCACAGCCTTTGTTAAGGATTTCAAGTTCATGTGCTTAGACAGTTAAGTAGAGGCAAACCTCTATTATTTATATTCGAGCTACCCCATAATATGTGTTGAGCATTAGTATCGCAGCCTCCCACTATAGGTAATTGGTTTAACCTGCTCCGCGAAACAAAGTTAATAAACTCTTTCGCAGGCGAAAGAGTCGTGCTAATATTATAATATTATGAGAAATTAAAACAAAAGCTCTAAGCTTAACGAGTCTGCCAACGATTGGATCTAATCCAAAAGGTTCCTGAATTAGGCATATGAAGGCTATGAAGTACGTTGATTTGTTTCAGTTCAAGCATGGAAGTTGATCCTGAAATAACCCTCCAGACGATACTCCAAAGGAAATAGTGAAGCTCGATAATTTCCGCTGAAAGTGTTGCCGGTTACGTTTATTAAATGTCCGGATTTCAACCTACATGAGGCTATTTTGGGGAAGTGATCACCGTTTGATTCTTTGATTCTGGAACGTCGCATTCTAGACCCGAAGTTAAACCCGAGTTGGACCCATAGACATTAACATGTCGAGGATGTTTGACTTGAGGCCGGTTTCTACAAAGGATCGCAAGAAAGAAACTCGGTGTTTCCAAAATAAACTTTACTAATTACAGCAAAAAGTGTTTTTTTTACGCGAATTGGTGGTTTTTCCTGAGGTGATAAACTGGGCTAAGCAACCTTTGATCACATAAAATATTTTCATCAGTGATAACTGAAGGAGTGATTAATATCTCACACTTTGTAGACATGTGTGCGTTTTGGTTGGTAATACTCGGCGAAATAATAATAATAATTAAATAAATAAAAAACTTCTAAATTTTTTTATTTAATAAAACTTTTATTTATAAAAAATAAGTTTTAATTATTATTTGTTGTGAGCTACAAAATCCCAAAATTGAACAGGAAGATAATAAACTTTGTATGATTTATATACAAAAATTTTTCATGACAATCTAGATTTATTATCTGGTTTTAACCAGTTACCAATTTATTTGAATTGTAGACGTAGCCGAAGTTTGATATTGCGTGGCCGGATGCATTGATGGCCATCTCAATTTCACGGAGTAATCCGTCTTTCTTCAAATCCTGCTGTTGTTCCATTCTGTGAACATAAAGTGTATATTGTTAGTGTTTTGTTATTTTAATTTGCTTTAGTTACTTAAGAATGAAAAGGATCGTGCGTAAAAGTCGTTGTATGGGCCTTCATAAGATAATGTGAAGTCTGTGCGTACTTTATATACTCGAAACGAAAACATAGTCACAAGTTTGCAGTGACTTTGGTACGAATATGTCATTTTGATTTGGTTTGCGCGTGTTCGTTGGGTCAATTTATTCATCGTGGAGCGCAGTTGGCCTATCATCGTGTCAGTGGTAATTTGGAGTAAAAGTGGGTGTCTCACAAAGAATTCCCCAGAAAGTTTGATTGTTTGACTGTACACCAGTTCTGCTGGTGAACATTTTAGGTCATCTTTAACTATTGCTCGGATTCCCAACTATATAATTGGGAGCTCTGAGCTCCAGTTGACGGTATTTGCACTAGCTTTGAGTGCTGTTTTAAGTAGGCGGTAGATACCGTTTGATTGTGGGTGGTACGCAGTAGTCCGTATTCGATGTGAGCCTAAGAATTGCATAAGCCCAGCGAATAGCTTAGATTCGAACTATGTGCCTTGATCGGTAGTTCTGTTGACCGGTATGCCGAATCTAGAAATGTAGTTTTCGACCAGTTTTTGCGATTGTCGGTGCGAAGATGTCTTTTATGCATTAGACTTCCAGCCACCGCTTGAAACGATCGTCGCAAGTTAAAATTTATATGAATCCATTAGATGGTCGAAAAATTTACATGATGGAATCTGGAATTCTCATGAGGTGATTTAGTATGACGTTGCACTTTACATTTCTGGCAGAATAAACAAAATTTCGCCCAATTGGTTAAATCTTTAATCATACTAGGCCAAAAGTATCTTGAAGTGACGAGCTTGCGAGTTGCTCATACTCTTGGATGTGAAATATTAGGCAGGGGGTCGAGGATAATTTGACGTAATGTTTCTGTACACGCGATTGTTGCCTGTAGTTATTTTAGTTTCTGTAGCTAGTCTAAATCTATCTAAGTCTTCTAGTTCTGAATCGCCATCTTGTACTTTTGCGATCGCGATGATATCGAAACGTGTTGTTGCGGATGCAAGCTCGTGCTCGATGTCCGAGAAAGTGCGTCGGCGACCACATTGTCTTTGCCTTGTATGTGTTGTATGTCTGTGGTGAATTGAGACAAAATTTAAGTGGCGTGCTTGCCTTAGGTTGCGTTCCACTTTAGAGGAAATTGCTCTAGTAAGCGGTTTGTGGTCGTTGAAGGTAGTGAATTCCCGACCTTCGACAAAGTAGCGAAAGTGTTTAATTGCTTGGAAGATTACAACCAATTCTCTATCAAATGCAGAATATTTTCTTTCGGCATCTGATGATTCCTTGGAGAAAAATGCAAGAGTTTCCCAAGTCTCTTTATTTAGTTGTTGTAAGACTGCCCCTATAGCTGTGTTGGATGCATCAGTGGTGACGCTGTATTTTGTGTGAATGCACTGAACAAGCAATATTTAGCTGTTCTTGAGCTGAAGGAAGAATGCATTTTGACATTATTTTTGTCAAGAATGTCAAAAGAAGCTTTTTTGGTTTCTTGAGTAGATTTGCCAATTGTGTGTGAATTGGGGCAAGTATCTCTGCGAATTTTGTGATGAATCGGTGGTAGTAGGTCACCTTACCAACAAATTGTTGAATTTGCTTAACCTTTTGCGGTGCTAAGAATTCTCTAATTGCATTAGGTCGTTCATTCGGACGGCAGATTGTCATTAGTTGTAATTGTGTGTCTGAGAAAGTCAAGATTGCTTGTCCCAAACATATATTTTGCTGTGGAAGAGTTGTTCCAAGTGGAGTAAGTGTTACTTCTCGTGTCTAATGCCACGAGAAAGTCGTCATTGCATACAAAAACGAAATCGAGATCTCCCACTATTTCGTTGATGAAACGCTGGAATAATTGTGTATCGTTTCTGAGTCAAAATGGCATTCGGGTGAATTCGAATAACACAAATGGTGTGGTAATTGCGGTTTTATGAATATCGTCGAGAGCAATTAGAATGCGATTATAGTGCATAGAACATGATGGATATGGGGGTTAGGGTAACCGTCAGGAATTGTGATGGCGTTAAGCCTTCTGTAGTCACCACATGGTCCCCAGTCGTTATCCTTTTTCTTGGCAGATTCCTAGCTCCGCCGTTAAAGATGTTTTGTGGCGGATTGGATCAAGCCTATGTGGTCGCGAAAATGGTAAATGGCCTGTAGTCACGATGTGGTGTACTACACTTTGCTTTACCGGAGAGTTATAGTTTGGTGGAGCTGTTAAAGAAGGAAATGTCTTTAACAATGCGGCATAACCATTGTTGATTATGTATGGATGGATCAATTAATTTGTGATTTTTCAGATCCACTAACAAATCGAATTTGATTTGGGCGGTTGACATTGGCAAGATTGAATGCGTGTTTAAAGGATCTTCTTAATTCAATGTCAACGTTGAGTAATTTGGTACTATGAGTATTTATTCTGGTACCATTTTCCGCTGCTAAAACTAACTCATTGCGATTTGTTCCGTAGCGATAGAATTTGTGGTAGGGTACGGGATTACGCTTAGACCAACGAATCCTGTATAAGTACAAACGAATATGTGACAAAATTGCATGGTTGATTGCACTTTGATGAAGCCTGTCGCCAATTTGTTTTAGCATTTTTTCAAAACAGCTAATGCTAGAGCTTGGCACGTGTATCTCTGAGCTTGGAGTATGCGCGTCGCGATTAATTGAACTCAAGCTCTGAGCCCGCTTGCCAATGATGTCGTGGAGTTTATCTGTGATCTCAGCGAGATCCTCTTCGTTTGTCCTATTGGGGGATCAACGTTGTTTGTATATAATTAGGGAGTTGCCTGATCCATGTAATGAAGTTGGCCGTGAAATTCTTGTCAATGATTTAATTCAGTGCAATCTATCTGAAGGTTTCTGATCACCAATATCAATTTTGATTTATGCTCCTCGGAGGTGGAGTAGCGATCGATTAGGACTTTTTTAATGTTGTCGTATTTATCATTTGCCGGAGGGTCGTGCAGAATGTGCTCGACCTTCCCCGCTTGTGCTGCCGAGAGGAACAGCGAACTTTTGTTTGTTGTTGGTGATCAAGTTCGTGTCGAACATAATGTCGGTTGATATGAACCAACTCTTTGAGTTGGTTTTCCAGAATGCTGGTAGCTATGTCAAACATCTTGACGTGGCTATTTCAGGCTGGCCTCGCACGTTTCGTTGGCGAGTTGGGTCATCATATACCATGTTTTTATTATCACCGTTATTTGCCATGTCTTTTTATGAGAAAATTGAACACACATAGTAAAGAAACTTCACACATTTAAAAAAATGTTTATTGCGCTTGTAAAAAATTTTAACACCTGGTTTTCGACTAGATAAAAATGAGTGTATTTTTAGAATTGGCGTTGGAATGGACACGTACATATTTCATAAAAAACGATCAGGGAATGTTGATTCTTCGAGTCCACTATGTCCTAAAACTTATCAATTATATTTTTAATTTAATTAAAATGAAGCACTTCATGCACAATTTTTTTTATATTTAAATTTATTCACTTTCACTGTTTTAAAATTAGGCAAACAAAATTTACGTACCTGTGTACTGTAAATCCGTTGTCGTGGGTCACCAGATATAACGTTTTTAATATCGTAAAACTTTTATTTATAAAAAAATAAGTTTTAATTATTTATTTGTTGGTGAGCTGCGGCTGCTGCAAAATCCCAAAATTGAATAGGAAGGTAATAAACTTTGTATGGTTTATATACAAAAATTTTATGAAGCAATCTGGATTTATTTTCTGTTGTCGCTTTTGGTAAACAAGATAATAAAAGTTTGGATTGCATCGACCAAATCTGGTTTAGACGTACGCTACTGAACACTATTGCAACGATTAGTTTATTTAATGATAACAACACTACCACGCCATTGTGTTAATTATGTATTTAATAAGCGTGGCTTGGTTATCACAATCATTTAATGATGATGGGGCATCTATGATATGAATTGTTAACGATTTTGTTTGTTATGAAAATCGGTATGATAATAAATGATTCATTGTAAAATAAAATTTGTTAATTTTGTTTTGTGTGCAAAATTGTTTTTGTTGTATTTTATATGTACCGGTTTTATGTGAGAGGACTGGGTTGTATTTTCTTTTGAAATAAGGTTATTTATAGGGAGAATTGTCCGTTAACAAATAATTAAGTCTACGAAAAATTAAGCCTTCCCACACACTGCGTTTTGCAGCAAAACTTAACCCTTAACGGGTTATTTACGCGGATTGAAACCTATATGTACCAATCCATGGGTGTTGTTAAATTACAAAAAATATTTATTCAAATTACATAAATAAATTGTATAAATATATTTAACATTAAAGCTATTTTATAACTTGTTTCTTTAATAGAATTAAGTAAGTAATGTAAATGTACAAAGTTAAGTAAGTAATGTATGAAAATCATAAAAACAGTTCCAAGAATTATCTATGCATAGGCTGACATTGCACTTTGAACGTTCCATAAAGCTTTGACCATTGCACTGAGGCATATTACATCGGGTTCTCTTATGGACTATTTCCTCTTCCGAACAGAGGATTTATTTCAGTTTTCTCTCACAGAGCCGACAGGGCATAGTACGATTTCTAAATTTATCCTGAACTCACAGTCAAGGACTGCAGGCTTTTTATTTTGAACACCTATCTGTGCATTTTCCAAAAATTTACTACTGTCACATGAAGGATGTGAAAGCAGATTCTGAAAGTCGCTGAAGTTGACCCGAAATATCAGTCCGAAATTTTGGGTTTGTTTCTTCGCTAAAGTGTAGCCATCTCGAAAAATGTAAGATGTGTTGTTGTGATTTTACCAGGTAAACTTTAATTTCTCTGGTGCCAATCCTAGATATTAATCCAAATGGTGGCGTATATTGCCAGTTAGGCCTTGGTTATGCCGATCTACCCTGAGCAGCCCATGTCCATATCATGAACAGAAAATAGTTTTCAATAATTCTATAAGCACAGTGACATTAAATCATCTTTTGAATTTATCACTTAAATACAAATTCAAAGAGATCGTGACATTGCTTAGTTCGGTCGTATCACATGAAATCGTGAATTGAATTTATATTTAACGAATAAATTCAAAGAGATTGTGACACTGCTTAGTTTGGCCTTAGTTTAATCTCTAGGATTGACACCAGAAAAACTAAAGTCTACCTGGTAAAATTACAAAATCACTTAAAAAAAAGAATTATAGAAAACTATTTTCTGTTCATGATATGGACCTGGGTAGCTCATGGTAGATCGGCATGACCAAGGCCTAACTGGCAATATACGCCACCACTTGGATTAATCTCTAGGATTGGTACCAGAAAAATTAAAGTCTACCTGATAAAATCACAAAATCTTACATTTTTTCGGGATGGCTACAATTTAGCGAAGAAACAAACCAAAAATTTCGGGCTGATATTTCGGGTCAACTTCAGCGACTTGATTCTGAGATATTATTTTAATTAAGTCATTAAATTATTTTATGCGTTATCGGTCAATAAAGCTGTCGTATAAATCGACACCTCCCATATGCAGATTGTATTGTTTGATAATATCCGGGCATTGAATACTCACTTTAATCCGTTTTTTATTATCCCATCTTTTTAGTACCGACACCGGATTTTTAACAACAAAGGTTGAGGCCGGAGTTATTGGCTTGTTATTCTTCCATTGTATTAGGCAATTATATTATTGTTGAAGAATACACTTCAACATTTGACGGTACTGAATTATGTACCGTCAAATGTTGAAGTGTATTCTTCGTATGACCGTCTCGGAGGTTTTATAATTTCCCTTTCGGTCTTTAGCTCCGAATTTGGGATTCAGTTACGAATAATTGTTCCAATACAAATGATTCTCTGTTTTTTGAGAAATAATATAAGTGGGATTGTGGTAAAGTAATCACAAAAAATTGTATAACTCATATTTCGTGGAATAGGTCTGTATAGTACGGAGGTACTGTTTCATGAAGCTTCGGATTTTTGTTGCACGTATTTGCTTATCGACTGATAGGTGCTCTCCAACGGCATTTGAGGGTACTTTTGTTGCAAAAGACTTAAAAATGATCGAAGTTTAAATAATCGATCGTGCTTGATTGTCTACCAAATGCAGGATACTTCTGATTTCTTTAAAAGATTTTAATGGCATTGCCTCCTGAACTGTTTTATTTCCCACAAGGGCATTCCAATACAGCTTAGGAACTTGATGTATAGAAGAAATCAAACAAATTCTCAGAAATTTTTTTAAATCCATTATTTCTTGAAATATTTGCGTATTTGAGTTTTTCCAAAAGGAACGTTTTTTCCAAAGCAATGTTTTATATTATTTCCCTCAGTTGCTTTACTTCGCTTTGCTCGTTGCTAATACCTTGTTGCCCAGTCTCTGTAGGCACTCTCTATATTCAACTCGTCGGCCAATATTATTGGAATATTTGTGAATTCCGTTTTCATCGACGGTTACGTCTCGTTCATCATTCATTAATTCATCACCTTCATCGTCGTTTACATCTCCCTCACTACTATCAGGCTATTCTTCAATTATTTTCTCTATCTCTTGTAGATATAAGTATTTTGGTCTAGGCATTTGGGCCAAATCCCTCTGCACTCCACTAAATAAATTTTAGGAATCTAAAAATAGTTAAATATACTTAAAATATACAACTGAGCATATATTACTGTAGCATATATGACATGTAAAGTTTACAAATTATTAGCAAATTATTTCAACTACAGTAAAAAATAGGTTATGTCAAAATAGTTCGATGAACGAAAACATAAACAAAATGAAAACTACTGTAATACTCAGCGTCAGCGGCAGCGCCAATAAACATCACAAAAAAAATGAATATGTACCGTAAATGGCTCAAATACCAGTTAAGTATTAAGCAGCACTTGCCCTTCCATGCAAAACTCAAGTGCGACACGTGTCTTCTTCACATTTGGTCAGGCGATTATTTTTTACCAAAATTCATTTTCATACTAATCGCGCAAAAACAAACAAAATACTGACCCTAACTTAGTAGTGAGTATTCAACACGAACCGCACATAAAATTATTGCTGCACACGTGCTGCAAAAATCCCCACTTTAGTTCGGAAAAAATACCATGGTATCGTACTGAATGTATTGAAACAACAACAAAGTTAAAAATATTTAAACTCGAGTGGGGAACTAGTAGGCGTGGCAAAAAGCATTTCACGAAATTTGATTGGTTTTGAGTGCGGGAGCGAGTGTTATGCTTTCCGATGCCATGTACGCAGCATTAAAATTTTGTTTATAGGCGAAGAAAAACGCATCGTGCCGCACTGGGTGGAGTGGCACATTAACTATATTTGTCGGTGTTTCTTGTAGTTGGAGAATGGCTCTGCGTTTATTTTAATTTGTTCTTTGGTTCCCGTGCTGCACATTTTATAGCGGATAATCGTATAAACTCGTGTTCAGCTATACTTGTAATTTATTTTGCTAGTAAACTTCGAATTCTCTTACAAAGCAGTCGTCGGACAATGTTTGCATTTGTAAAAATATTGACGATCTGCATCGATTTTAGCCTAAACCGTAAGAATTTCAGCAACTTCCTCACTAACTGCATTATGTAAAAGAATAGATTTGTAGTACCCGAGTTCATCGATTTCTTCCCAATTTTCACCAAAATGATTTTAACGAGTTTCGTGACGTCATCAATTTTAGCCGATTTCACAGGAACCCCGACATTTACTTTATTTGGCTGTATTTGCTCTATATGCTTTCCTTTTTTAAGGACCGACTTAGCTATTCAAAAATTTGATCTATAATTTTGTTCCTTTCTCATTAATACCGTATTAGCCATTTTTGGTGAGGATAAACCGTTTGGCTTTATTAAATCTAAAATGCCACTGGCCTGGTGGTTTAATGCAGGCTGTGGAAGCTAATTTCCAATCATTTACTGGACACGTATGCTTTGAATTTATATCAAAATATTCTTCTGGCTTTATTATTCTTTCTTTAGCTTTTACTTTTTTTTCGAGCTGGGCAAACACTGTTACAAAAATCTCAATAACATGGGGTGGTGCAACCTGCTTCAACCAAAACGAGAGCATACCCATCACCGCAGAATTTTTGTTCTGTGCGCCCTGTTGTTACTCTGTGTAATGATTTTCCGAAAGCTCTGCAAAATACTGGTCCACGGCGGTAATAGCTTCTTCAGTCGACGAAATACGCTTTCCACGAAAGAAATTGTTTCAGGTTTCTGAAGAGATAGTAATCGCTGGGAGCCAAATCTGGTGAATACGGTGGATGTTTAAGCAATTCGTACTTTAATTCGTTCAATTTAGCCATCGTCAAAAGACTCGTGTAAACACGTGCATTGTCGGGTTTTTTCACGAATTTTTTTATCCAACTGGTCCAAAAGGTTGCAATAATATTCAGAATTAACTGTTTTACCTTTTTTAAGATAATCAACAAAATCCCCTTTGCATCCCAAAAAACTGATGCCAAAACCTTTTTTGCCCATCATTCTGAATTCACCTCTTTTGGAGCTGAACAACCAACTTCAGTCCACTGTAAACGTTCTTGTTTCAGTTTAGGATTATGGTGGTAGACCCAAGTCTCATCCATAATTATAACTACGCACAAAATTCGTTTTCATTCTGCTTAAAACGCTTCAAATTATGAATTATTATTAATTCTTCATGTAAAATATGGAGTACTCGTTCGTCCGAGATGCCTGTGGTATCAGCAATTTCACGCCTGGCCAAACTTGGATCTTCACAAACAATATTATACACTTGCTTAATGATTTGTCCACTACGTAGTTCATCTTTAACCCTTGAACGACCACCTTTAAACTCTAAAACCCATCGATGGACAGTTCGAAATGAAGGAGAAAATTCCTTAAACACTGTTACCATTTTTGTATGCATTTCTGTTGCTGATAAACCTTCCAAAACAAAGAATTTTATCCCTGCACGATATTCGGTTTTTTCCATTGTAAACGAATACACTAACACGTCAACCTCTAACGTCAACAGATCGAAATAAAAATTTTCATGTGGTCAAATAAAAGATATTAAAATGGCGTATACATTTTGATTCCTCTACTGGTTAATAGGTGTCGCTGTCAATACTTTTCAACCAATCGGTGAAGGTGATACAAGGTAGAGGCAACTTCATTAGAACCGTTCATATGCTCATTTTCAAGCCAAACATATAAAAACACTTGAAGACTTGCTTTTGATGAGCCTTGCACAACACCAAAATTGTACAAGCATATAATTGTCTGGAAAAGTACGTTGCTTGATCTGGTACTTTTGAAAGCACCATATTTTTGGCAATCGAAGGACATTGTTAGACACATACATCCCATCACTTTCTTCTCTTGCCAGATGGTAAACGCTCTTGGCTCCAAGAGTATGCACTCTCTTTTTGATGACAATCTCGGATTTTGATTTTGAAGCAGTTGCCGTTTTAATTTGTTCCACCAATATTAGGCAAGTAATGCATTTTTTCGAGGAAGGTGCTTTAAACCCAATGTTAAAATAAGTATTAAAAATCCGACGAAAATAACTTGCTTTAACGTGCAATCCCTTTGAATGGTCCGATAGTACGACCAACATTTTTAGATCGTCAATAGTGTAAGTCTACAGGTTTAAATTGTTTAATATAATTGTTCACTGTGTTTTTTTTCAGTAAAAATTTATTACTGCCATGGTCACCTCTACGAGTTTCCACTGGCAGAGAACGCGTATTAAAAAAACGTTTACACGCACCAGTTATTCGGTATCAGCTAATATTTAGTATGCCTGTAAACGATTTTTGGCAAACCCTTACGGTACTCTCTTAATTTTAGATCCATCTTTCTTGCGATTGGTTCTATTGGGCGGCTTAACTTCACAGCAGGTTAAGATAAACTTATCTTGTTCTGTTTTATTTTTGGAGCTATAAAATCATTTAGAAAATTTTAAAGCATCTTTCATAGTTAAATTAAAACATTTCAAGACTGAACCTGCATGTCGACATTTTGGCATTTTCGGAAGTTCTTTCATGGTGTATCTATTTAGATAATTTATTAAAGCGCTTGGAATATTTACATACATTTTATAAAAGTCGTAGAAGCTTTCCTTATTTTTTTCTGGTTCACGCTTCCAATCACTCTTATTTAAAATACGTGTTGGTGGTTTTGGAAAAAATTCAGGGAGTTGTGTTGTTTTGTAAATAAAAATTTGAACATAGAACCACAATGTAAAGGAATTGGTGGTTTTTGAAATTAAGTGTACGATGAAGTTAGTGGCTTTTGCAGCTAACCACACTTTTGAAATCAATTTTACGTTTTCCTGGCCATCTATCGTTTGGCATCGTTACTTAATTTTTTTGATTTGTAGGAGTTATGGGTTTTTGCAACTAATAGACACACATACTCTAATTTTAAATTAAACAAATAATTAAATATTTTTCTTAATTATTTTAGCATAAAGCCAATATCAAGAAAACGGACCACGAGGGCAGAACATGTTTAGCGTACGCCAAGGCAGCCGCATCGCTCGCCATCTCGAAACTAGGCAGTAACCCACCACACTTCGTTTCTGTTGAATCGGCTAATGCGCTTGTCGATTTATTAATAAGTTTGGGGTGCCCGGACCCGTCGCCTTTAACCGCGAGTGGAACACTTCCGCGGCGGCGTGAAACACTCGGTCCATCGTTCGAAAAACTACCAAGTATTATTTGAGCTATTATGTGATTTAAAAAGAAATTAATTTATAAAAAACTATTATTTGTTTCTCCTTCATAATTAAACATTTACTAATTTTGTTATATAATTTTAATTTTTTTTTTTTTTTTGTTAAATCTTAAATTTTATGATTTTAGAAACCGATACCTGTTATTGCAAAATAAAATGATTTCCATTTTTTTTTTTTTTAATTATTTATTACGTTTTTAACATAAATAAAAATAATTGTAAGAATTTTTTTTATAAATGTATGTAAAAAAGATATATTTTTAAACAAACAAAAGATTCTTAATTAAAATTAATTAAAGCATAGATTATAATATTATAATGATTACAATTCGATACGAAATTTATAGATTAGAAAAAATTATATACAACAACACAACAATCGATTAGATACAAAATTACTTAATTTTTTTAATTTTATTTTATGTGAATATAATTATTAATTTAATAAAATATTAGATGCTGTAGAGGTGTCTGTATAATATACCTCTGCCGCCCAATGCTTTATATTGTATAGAAAACAAACCTGGCAAACGTAACTTATAAATTTATCTACGGCTTATTTGTAAATAATTTCTCGAATTAATAAATTATGTAGAAAATCGCATATAAGGGGAATACTTATTAGTTTGTTAGTTTTATGATCTAAAATATTTGGTTTAAGTACATTAGGCTTAGCTTAAAATACAGTTTAGTTTAACATTTTAGTAACATAGATTACCAATCTTATATGGCTGAAAATACATTTTAATGTTACAATATCTCAAACAATAGTTGGCTATAATTTATAAACCACACTCATCGAATATATTATGTATAAGTTTTAGATCATAAACTACCCCACACTTATTTAATATTATTATACATAAAATATAATTAATTATATTAAAGACATCAATAATTATTTTTTCTATAAACTATTTCCTCTTTTTAAAAAGCCGCCTAAAAATATTTAAATAACCAAATTTTCCACAGCAAAATATTATACCTAATTATAAATTGTGTATAGACGAGAGCAGATTTTGTGTCGAATATATAGAAAAACGATAAATATATATATAAATACAATAAATTATATAAGTATAAAATAATATAAATAAATAAATTATTTAATTATTAATTAATTAAGCGCGCGCTCAGGCAGTAATAGTGTCTCTACATAGAAAATAGAACGAAATTGTATTTAACAATTTTTTTTATTGGTCGATTTTCTTAAATGAAAATTTATTTTAATAAAAATTTAAATTTTTTTTTTGTTAAAGCATGGTTTAAATTATAAAATATAATTTTATTTTATAAATTAATTCTATACTACATATTCCTAATTATTATAACAATTCCTTTAAAATAAAACAAAATATCACAATTCCTTTACTTAATTATAAATTTAAAAAAAAACATATTCCCTTAATTAATTACGCAAAATTTAAAACACAATTTCAAATATTTTTATTTATTTATATTAAAATTTATATACAAACAAAATACTTATTACAAAATAGATAAAGTTGAACATTTTATTATGTACTGAATACAAAACCAAAAACAAAAATATAGAAAATACTTAACGAAAATTTTCAAAAATTTAAAAACACAAATAAAAGAAGCAGTTGGAAAAAGAATATAAACAGAAAAATACTGGATTTTTAATCGAGAGAAACTAGATCAATGTAATGTATATTCTATTTTATTGTATTTAAAATTTAATTAATTTATTAATAATATTTATAATTTTAGTTTGAAGAGTATACGTTCCAAGAAACCCGAATCCTAATCCCGAATAAATTATCAAATTTTTTATCAAGGCTGGTTAACACGAGTGCTTAGCTGTATTAAAATATCTAAGAATGACTTTACGTAGTCGTAATCGTTAGCAGATAGACTAGATTGTTGTACCATCTGGAGAAGTAGATACCTAATAAACGAAATGAAAGGAACCAATCCGAATGGTAAGACTGAAAAAATTTGTCATTGTTAAAACTTGGATTGCCGTAATTTAAAGTGTAATCTTAACATCCAACTATAAATTAATCTTGATACGCCATAAACAGGTCCGTGCTGCCTTAAAATATGGGCAACTGGAAACAAAGTGAATTCAGTCTTTTTTTTTATTGAACACAGGCTTATCATTTATCTTCAGTACCATTTTTTTGACACATATAATATTAAAATACAAAACGAAAATAAATTTAGGGTAATCATCACCGATTTAACGGCAGTATTGATCTACCCTTTAACATACTAAATAAAAACATAACAATAAAAATATAAAAAGATAAATAGAAAATCGATATTAGGGTGCTGTAAAAGCCAAACTTTAAGTACCCGTAGAAATGATTTCGAATTAATTTGTTGTCGAATGCTAAATGAAAGTTGGTTGAATAAGGAAAGGGCAGTTACCAGGAAATATTTTCTAAAGTGTACACTAAAAAAATGTGGAACAACAAATAAGAAACGATCATTGTTCCTAATATTGTATCGCACATTTGCTCTCAATAATCGATACTCACTTCACAAATAAAATAAACGTAAAACCTTATAAACATATAGATGTTGTAATGGTAAAACTTTGCCAAGCAGAAGCCTGTGAAGGCTTAAAACACATAATACGAATAGCATATTTCTGAACAATTATGAGAATTTTTAAAGTTGAATGATAGCAACCACCCCAACACGATAACGGATATTCAAGCCTAGAGTTAATGCAAGCATAGTATTTTAACAATACCGATTTAGGTGCTACTGGTCTTAATAGATATAAAGTTCATAACGCATTTCTAAGAGACTTTTTTATTTTATCGACATGTTGCTTCCAATTCAGATTACAATCAACAATAACTCCAAGGTACTTGAAGCTCTCAACAGTGTCAATGGAAATGCACCAGCTGGAGCAATTAACAGCATTACAAAAACTGGAATGATACGTTAACGGTGAATGTAAACTACTGCTACCCAAACTAAAATGCATAAACTTGGTTTTGTCACTTAAAATTAGGAAATGGTGGTCAAACCATCAAACATCCGTTTGTGAGGACCCACGATAGCACATAAGCTCATATTATCTGCAAAGGCAACCATAGAGCCTGCCAAATTTACACTAAAAATTGAGTTTACGTATATCAGAAATAGAAGGGGCCCCAAGACAGAACCTTGAGGAACACCAATGTTTAAGACATAAGGGCTGCCCATAGTTCCATTCACCTTAACAACATGATTACGATTTGCAAGATACGATTTAAACCAATTATTAATGTTTCCTCTGAAAACAATTTTAGAAAGCTTATGCAATAGGAGGTTATGATCAACCATGTCAAAGGCTTTTTTTATGTCAACAAAAAGCCCAGCGCAAGATTCAGAATTATTTAGCGATGCATGCACGCCATTTAAAAATTCAAATAATGCAGACTCCGTGGAAAACCACCCATTGCGAAAACCGTGCTGACAACAACTTATAACACTATGCTTCTCTAGGAATACAACCATTCTAAATTTAACGATTTTTTCCATTATTTTTAACAGGACTGGCTGTAGAGCAATAGGCCGGTAATTATTTAAGTTGCATCGGGAACCATTTTTATGAAGAGGTAGCATAATTGCTGATTTCAAAATTTCAGTAACAATACCGGTTCTAAAACAATAATTAAAAATATGACATAGAGGAGCACATATAAGGCCAACGGAACTTTTAATTAAGTACAACCGAATATATCGTAAGAGTTCCTTCATTTTAAAGAAGCAATGGCTTTAGAAACTTCAAGATCGTCAATTGAATGAAAAAAAAGATTGCTCAACATAATCGCCGTCAGACTCCATAGAATTCCTATTATTTAATGGAAGACTAGACTTCAAATTTGACGCAACACTCCCAAAATAATTGATGAACTCATTGGCAATATCGCATTAAGCAAAAGATCATTACTAGATGAGTTAATAGAATTAGTGAGCTTAATCTTTGACGAATTATTACTTAAAATGTCATTGATAGTACGCCACATAATTGGAGTCACCGGGACAGTTATCAAATCTATTTTTATAATAAGCTACGCGAGCAGCAATGGTTTTCTTTTTTACTTTCTGACAATAGGCTGTAACATATTGCTGAACACGTTAATTGGTTCTAACATGTTTCGCCTTTCTCAATAACCATTTTTTACGTTTGATCATGTTTAACAAGGCCTCAGAGATTCATGGTTTAATAGGACGATTACTATGTGATTTTTGTGAGTCTAGGCTGCACATGGATCGTCGAGGGCATAAATAGGAGAGAAATTAGCTCTACTTAACAATTCCAAGAATTTAGATAGAATGATTTTTGGCTTAACAGGTCATTGCTTTTTACCTGATTAATCTCGATCACAACATGCATCCTAATAATTCAACCTTGACGCGAGACAATATATTATCACGCAATCTGCAAAATAAGTGATCAATACAAGTAGTATCTTCTTTAATCTTCACTCTGCATATTGGGGTCAAAATGACCCCAGTCGTTTTTAAAGTCGAAAATACGCACTTTTTGTCATTTGCATAGTCCAAACCATTGGGTTAGGTCAAACTACCTAATATGTTTTACACTCAATTCAATGAAAATTTGGTCAATATTAATGATTACAGTTATCATAAGTTGAAATTGACCAAGCACATTTCTGTGCACACTAGTCAGTCTTAGTCTGTGAAATGTGTTGTTTGTGCAATTTCCCGCCTAAATAGTAAGCGATGGTGGAAATGGATTGCCATGTATCTGTTTATTTTAATTTACGTTATATAAAGGTGATCCGGTTCCTTTATTTTTGTGATATTTTCAACGATGTTTCTGTGTAAATTTCTAATGAGCTGGTAGCAACATTGTCATATTATTTTGTGTTTGTTTGTTATGGCAAGAAGCAGTCAAGAGCTGCGTGACCTTTTTGATAGTGTTCCGGACGAAGAGAAAATTGCAAACGATCGAGGACGAACGAATGGAGCAGATGCCACGATATCAACACATAGCAGAACATAATGGCAAGTGGTATTATGTCCAAAACAAAAAATTTACAAGAAAATGGATTGCAAATCCTCTGAATGCAACAAGAACACGTGATTTTCTTATACGTAGATAAAAAGATGGCTTGACTGGAACGTCAGAAAACCTTAACACTCATCTACTAGCATTTCAAAAATTTGTTCCAAAAACGTTAGTGAGTATTATTGTAGGTGAAACAAAACGAAAAGTAATGAAATATTATACTTCGAACAGCAACACAGCCAAACGACAAAGTATTTGGTTTAATTGCTGGCGTCCATAAGAACTGGGATGAGCGATTGGACGAATTGTACCATCTTGGTAACGGTCTATTTTATAGAACTGTAATGTCTCTAGAGAGAGAGAGAGAGTATAGTAATTATTAAGGTTTCTGCGGTTCGATAATTTTCAAACCAAATCAAAACGGTTAAAAACTGACAAATTAGCAGCATTCCGGAATCAAAATTTTGCGTCGATAACAATCTAACTCTGGTCAGCTTTATTCCAAAACCAAATAAAAATGTACTAATTTTATCAACTTTACACAACGATTGGGGTATTGACGGCTGTACTAAAAAACCAAATATCATACTGGATTATACTGCAACGAAGGCAGGAGTAGATACTCTTGATAAACTCGTTAGAACATATACCTGTAAAAGGAAAACAAATTTCAATTTATACAAATGCGCTAACCCACAATTACCTGCCTTGGAGCGGCTGTCCAATCCACGAACTTTAAAACGTAATGTGAAAGCTGCAATAAAGCTCATAGGTTATAAAGTGTTGCACATCAAACCAGTTTTGACAACCGAAGAAGCAGCGACGAGTGCAACAGTTAGTAAACGTCCGCGATGTTACTTGTGTCCGCGATTGGCTGAATTTAAAACGAAAAGCAGATTCTCTTGTTGTAATGCGCCATGTTGTTCAACTCACAGCCAGATTATATGTACAGAATGTGCCAAAGAGGAAGAAATGAATTCGACCGAAGAGGTAGTTGTTTATTGGGGCAATGGTATATTTGGGTATTTATAGGTATATATGTAACTTGTAAATCCAACGGGCAATGCAATTCGATTGAACACAGAACCCATTCGCGTGGTCGCCGAATCTATATGCCACTCTTTTGCTTAAAAAATAGATGGAACTTGGGTAATGAAGGTGGATACGGTATTAGTTTCGAATATGTACATGAGAGTCAGCATTGTACAGAGAATTCCTTTCATCGCCGCGAATTTAGAATCGTACGGCGTTATGATTATCGATGAATATTTTATTTGGCCACGTTAAAATTTATCTCGATAAATTCGATACCAACTATAATTGAAAATTCTAATTTTTTTAATGCAGTGCTAGATTTAGAAAAATTATTTCAAGACGCTGATATCTTCTGGGTTTCTTTACTTTACACGAAATAGATTACATCGACTATTTTGTAGTATCGAGGCTACAAATAGCGTATCAAGAAATGTTACAGGATCGTGATAAACACCTGTGATCTAAGTTAAAGAAGCTACCGATGCACGCTTATTTACCAATATGCAAATCACACGCGCTGCTAATTCTATTGTGTATTCTATGGTGTATTCTATTTCAAATTCAACAAATAAGCGTAAACACATCTTAATCCAAACATTTAATTATTATAAATTCACCCTAGATATGAAACAAAAATGTTTTTATTTAGGAATGGAGATGGAACCGATTATGGTTGTCCCAATAAAAGCAACATCGGTTAATCAAATTGCCGGTTGAGACGGTAGACAGGTCCTGACATCTGAATTACGTTGTTTGGCTTTGGTTTATAAGCGTATTTTGGAACATACTATAATTCCGTAAATTCAACGAATACAGCCCAAGTGCACGTATACTAATGAGTGATCAATTGGGCTTGTTGCAAGTGTATTTTAATGAACAGAAACAAGTTTTAGTACACAGTTGTCGACGAAAATTTCGTGCAATATTACGCGCAGAAGCTCGACATCGAAAGTAAATTATTGCTGGAAGTGATCTTTCGTATAATAGCGTACAGAAACAAATAGAAAATTAGGTGAACAAGAAAATGCCACAAATTCTAGACAGATCTAAGCCGAACAGTCCTTTAAATTAATTTTTCCGCAAAAATGTAAAACTAATGTTTCGATTTGGTGGAAGCAGGTGAAGCTGATGGTTTTTGTTGTGCTGGTATTTCTGCTTTTGCAAGTGACGTTGACAATTTCAAAACAAACTTTTTAACAATTTAGTTTAGTTCGAATATTTTTCAAAATTATTATGTTTTCAAAATTATTATGTTTAAGGAAATGTCCAAATGTTGACATGTAAAGCGGTAATCGATTTTTGCAGACAGCTGACATTATAATAATGCAGCGCATGTCTTGTCGAAACCTGCTTAGTGCAGAATAATAAATTCTTGGTTTTAAACAAACTCTGCTTTGTAAAATTTCTTTTCATCAGAAGAGACAATGGACGCTTCTAGCTCCCCTATCATGATAGTGAAATCATTGCCAATTTGGTACAAAGGCGTCGGAATGTGTTTCTCAAAACTATTGGCCTAGGTCGATTTACAGTGGAATCATGGGTTAAGGAAAGTGCATACGGAATGAATGATTCGAAATTCGAGAAAAAGCAAAAATGCAAACTTCCTCTCGTGTCAAATATATTTCTGGAGAGAAAGAGGATCTTGATCAATTTTTTGGACAATTTGCCAAAATAACTTTCCCATTATGTCAGAAGTGGCACAAACAAATTGAACCTTGATCAACATTTCGTGGCTTTAAATCAATTATGTGAATTTTATAAAGAAATGTGCAATAAGCAATGTCTTGGAATTAAGGCATTCGCAAAATTTTTCAAACACAAAAATGTCAGTCTATTCACTCCTAAGAAGGTTCGGTGCAACACATGTATTGAGTTTGAAAATAAAATATCGATGAGAGTCAGTGGAGAAGAAACACGTTGAAACTTAGAATAGCGCACGAAAGGAGTATTCAAATGATAAGGCCGATAACCGATGTTGATGTCATAACCTCACAAGTTATAACAGTCATCAAGCGACCTCTTACTGGTTCACTGAAATTGATTGTGAACTATCAGCCTCCACATTTGTTTAAAAACTCGTTCAATATTTCAGATGGCTGTATATTTCAAAATCGCGATATTACTTTGGCAAATGGTCTACTAAAAAGCAAACTTAAATGAAATGCGGTTCCGTAAATAGTTGCATTGAAAGGAAATTTATAAATCAAGTATTCGAATTTCTAAGCGAGCTCTTTAACATAAGCACCCAAGGAAGCTGTATACAAACCTGACCCATATGCAATAATTCAACTCAATCGTGAGTTTTTCAAAGATTTCACTGGCTTAGAATCACAAACAGATATTCATGTGACAGGCATAAAAACAATTTTGTATGATCCTGAAGACCACATATAGGTTCAATAACAAAATTGTGCAAAATTGTGGCCCCTATTTCAAACTATCCACAGTTGAACAAACATTCACATGCACATATTGTACTTACGGATTACCCAAACAAATAAAATCATCTCCAGGATTTAAAATCAGTAATAACACAGGATTGTCACTCGTTTTGTGATTTACTTTTACATACTCGGGATGGTAATGTTGAAAGAGATGAAGAATCGAATATGTCTACGAATATTCTACATACTCTACGAATTGTCGACATTGTCTACGCCAAAATGAATTGTCTACATTATTTTCGAAACCAACAAGTCGACAATTCCGAATTACGCGTAGGCGCACAACAGTAGTTATTGCCCCTACCGGGTCGACCTACTTTCGTTACACTTGGGTCGACCTACTGACCTACTTAGCGTGACCTTGGTTTTCAGTGTGCATAATTTGGATACATTACAACGCAACTAAAAGGCAGTTCAGCTCGGTAACAGCAATTCGAATTCAATAGAGAATAACATCAATTCATATAACGAAAGCTGTTTTAAGGCAAAATTTGTACATGCTCAAAAAACGATGGACATACTTTCAAAGGTACGTGCAATCTCCATTATAGAGAAGTAGCTAAAGCAGTTTCACGCGTTTTATGAACTATGTAAGCATGCTGCATGAAATTGACAAAAAACTGTAGCGCAAACAGAAGTTTTTGTATGAGTTTAATCATTATCGATTACTCGGATATTCGGATAGTTTTAAGAAATTTTCACTGCTCGATTACCCGAGTATTTTGATCGAGTACTCGGGTAACGTCAATTTTCATTTTTTTGGAGGGATAATTGGATATACCTCAAGCCCATGTAGGTCTACATTTGAGATATCTCAATTGTAGTTTTGCCTCAGTTGTAGAATTCTATTTGGGCTGGATGCAATATCTTGATGTCATTTTGGGTTTATGTCTAATATAATTTATTTTAATAATTAAGTAAATATCACATTCCTTAATCTATAAAATTATAGTTCAAACCATAAATATCTACTCAAAAGTAGACAGCAAATTTTTCCCGCACTAAACATTGAGATATCTACATTTTTTGCTGAGATATTTTGCATCCAGCCCAAAATATGTGTGAGGCCTACTATTTTGTTAGTGAGGCCTACTAATTTTTAGTGATGCCTACATAGGATGGATACACCCATTAATGTTGTAAGCCACCTATTCTATAACCGCGCCATGCATTTGGCCGTCCTTAAAGTTTTATAAAAAATTCAAATATCGAAACCTAAACGAAAAATCGTCACGAAGAGAGCGATGATGATTTCGTTAGTTTCAGCGATGAGGTCGGCGATGACGGACCCTTATTTTGTGAAATCAATTCCGTAGCAATAATTAAACGCTCTAATATTACGGAATTATTAGCCAAAGTCAATCAGTTTTTCGGGGCTGCAAGGCACATTTAAACACTGTGGTAACGTGTTTTTGAACCTACATCTGCATATAAACTCTGCACTTATCAAATTATAATTTTAATCTTGTTATTGAACCCCTAAAGATTGCTGTTGGAGAATTAATCAGCAGGATGGGAAGTAAATTTCAGCTGAAGGTACTTTGTTTTACGTGCTCCAACTGTTAAAAAAATTGAATATTTTCTTATCACTGCTTGATGCCATTGATCTAGAAATAAAATAACGCCGGATTATATAGACATCGTCTCACTACTCATTTCCTTTCATAAAGGAAGCTTCCCGAAGTCATACGATTATCTTTCCTATTCTTCATAATCTATTTCAAGACGAACCCGGAGCAATCATTAATAGGTCATCAGATGAAGTGAAATATAACCGTACACCCTAAAAAGAATTAAATGATTGGAACAACTGTACCAGTCATTACCAACAACACGTACTACTTCCACGGCATATCAACGTGCATTTTCTGTGGCAGGCAATATAACTACCAAGCTACGTAGCCGTTTAAATGTTGTCGCTCTAAACGCGCTTGTATTGTTAAAATACACATCTAATGACATATACAAATGGCACTAGAATGGAATCCGGGAGGCAAACGGAAAGTGGGAAGATCAGCATGACCTGGACTATATACAACAATCTGTTTGTTTAGAAAACTCTGAGAGTTTATTACCTGAGCAAATATGTGTCATTTTGTTCATTTATAATTTTGTAGAATAAATTGAATCCAATATTGGCAGAATCTGTGTTCAGCATGATACTCTTCTGCCAATTTGTGTAGCTACACTTTTTGAACTGTGTTTTAGTAAATCATCCTGAATGAGAATAAATTCGAACACAAAATATCTGTAGTGGCCAGTCTATGAGGTAACTCTGAATCATGTAGACCAGCAGTAGCGCTTAATCACAGCCAGGAAGTAAACAGATATTCCCAATTTTCAATCTACCATCTCCCAAAGAGATTAGTCTACCATTGGGAAGTCGTATTTCATATCTCCAGGAACAACTTTTAGCCAAAGACCTATGAATTCTGGCGATGCTAAACTTAAATTCTGCACGAAAAGTTTTGAGAACATCTCGGATTTTCCTAATTATTCTGAAAATTAGAGATTTGTTGGTTCATCCTTGAGTTTTCTAGCATCTTTCCTCAAGTGTTATTTAGATCCGAACACCTAAAATGCACGTTACGAGTGTTTTTTTGGCAATAAGAAGATAGGATTTTTCGATAAGTGATTAGTTTCATCATTGTCGAAAGTAGCAAATCAATATCTTGAAACGAACTTGTCTCAAGAGAGATGTTCTCCCGTTGCTAAGATAACATGGAGCCAATCTTTTAAAATTTATGTTAAAGAGGTATAATTTTTGTCAGAGTAAGAATGTCATTCGACTTACAGAACAGATAATCTTTCGTATTATGTAAGCCAAGATCATTACGCAAATCCTCCATAAAGATGTTGGATCAAGTCCCAATTGTTGTGCACGATGACAAATCGATTAATTTGGAATCTCTTCAATACTACGCACTACAGCTGCCACCGCCTGCTCGATGCGAGCCTTATGGGGTCTTACGGGACGCGTGCTATCATTTACAGTAAACATGGTGCGAAAGCGATCTATAGTTAATCGAATTAATTGCTCTGATGTAGCGCGTGATGAGTTTTACGAAGTGAAGTAAATTTGAACAATTTGCAAACGTTGCTCTGGCGTGAGTCTATTCACTATGAAATGGTAAACCAAACTAACCAAAAATCAACTGTCAAATCGGCTGTTTCTGGAAAAAGTGTTGCCTTATTGTTCTATATTACAGAGAATTACCAGAATAGGGCGACATAGATACCATTATTCGTTAAGTGCTCCTGCGATATCGGTATGCACTCGTTCCATAGGATGAACTGGGCGTGGCCAAGGATTGTAGCAGTGTCTTGATGCCCTTATTAATTTTAGTGCCCGGTGTATAAATTCGTTGTCGCCTGGGAGCTCCGCTTTCGAGTTGTCAAGCCCTAGTTTTTTACGATTATCCCCAAATAATATTTATACTTCATATGCGAAAAAAATTATGTTTAGTTAACTTCACTCGGAGACCGTATATTCCTTCAGCCGTTGAAAGACTCGTTTCAACAAGACCGGCCAGTATAGCGTCTACGATTTACTGGAAAATTCTAGTGGCGGATTTCGCTCTGAAAGCTAGACGATTGAACGTGAAGAGTCCCTTGTGTGTGTTAATCGTCAAGAATCGTGCTGATTGATTTGTCCTCAACTTCAATTTGTAGGTAAGCCCTCAGGAAATGGGATTGGATATGTGTTGCGTCTCGATGCATGAATTCAGCTCGCTGGAATAGTCGGCGCCAGTGTATGTAATTCTATATTAGCAAATTGTATTAATTGGGCGATTCCAATTGCCGAAACGTTTGATCAAATCTATGCCTAAAACATCAAGCTCTGTAATATTTGTGACTAAACATTTACCAGGATATACTTCCCCGATGTTATTGATCCTCATTTCCCTTTAAAACCGATTTTATTCCAGTGGGGCTGTATGTGGTTCAAGGTGACCCGATCGTTTGCCATGTTTGTTCTGAGATTATGGTCAGATCGGCCGCTGTGCCGATCTGTAGTTTTACACTTGTTTCATTGATATCAACGTTGACGTCTTTGCGTCGGGTTTACTACGTAGAACGTGATCTCGTGGATGCCCACTTGGCTTGTTGGATGTCGAGATACTTGGCCTGGGGGATGACGAAGCACGTGACTTATTCAGTTGACGTATGATCAACATTGTGTCATTGGTTGCACTTGTGCATCAAAAATGGAAAATCTCGAACGAAGTCGGTAGAGTTCACATTTATGGTCGAATACAATAAGGGAAATACGAATTTAGTAGAGGAGGCTCTACGTCGCTATCCCATAAATTAGACTCAAAGGGGCAAAGGGTATACCGGTACCGACGAAGAAATTTTGAAAGTCGGAAATTAGTAAGCAGTAGGATTAATTAAATAGTAAATTAGTATTAATTTAGAGTAAGCGATGAGAAACATTAGAAAGATTTATTACGAGACTGTAATGTTCCACAGGATCTAATATATGACGGTGTCCCAGATGCACACGAAGCAGTTGGGAATCAAGGTATTGATAAAAGAGTTTAAAATTTAAAATCATCATTTTATTCCCCGAAAAGAGTACTGGTCGATGGGTGTAGCAAGCACGTAATACTAAGAGCTATGCCTAACATAGGAGTGGATAGCCCTTTAGAGTTTCTCAGATTAGCTTTGATTATTTATGGTAGATCAGACGTATTAATTTACGCTCGAGGATCGGCGTTCACTGCGTCGAAGTTTCAGTCGTTTTGCGAAATAATCAACATAAATGATGAAGTGTCTTGCAAAGATTAGTTCAGGTATTGAATGTCATGGCTGGGATCAAAAGCTACTTGAGGTGCAAGTAGCCTTGAACAGCTCAGTGCACAGTGCAATAAAGAATACTGCCTCAGATATCGTGTTTCGATATTCATTCTGAAATTTTCGACAAAACACATTAGTAAAAGAACTGCAAAGCTTAAACAGACTAATGGTAGAAGAAGAACACTTATGTGAGGAGAATAGTGTGACAGCACGTTTAGAAAGAAATAGAGAGAAAATTAAGGAAAACTACGATAGGAACGAGAAAAGTCGATATGCTTAAATCCAGGGATATAATGATTGTGAACACACCAAAGGTCGCAACTGGGGACAGTAGACAGCTATTACCGACCAATAAAGGACTTTATGAAGTTTAAAAATGTATAGGTAACGATCGATACTTAATCCAGGATATCGAAGAACAACAAACGGGTCGAATTTACAAAGCCATAGTTGTAGTCGACAAACTAGAACGCAAACACCTAGAGATGTATAGAAACTTCGTTCATTGTAATTAATACTGGTAATTGCCTTATTATTTTTTTTTAAATAAATCAAAGCAAAATAAATTAAATTTAGTTGAAGTCATGATGAAGAGGACGTCATTTAATACAGGATGACTGAATTGTCGTAAATTTTGTTAGGCTAGAATCTCAATAAATGTCAGATGGTCATTATTATTATTTTAGATAGATGGCATTTTAAACATTAAGAACGAAATAGAAAGATGCAACTAATGTTTTATTAGTTCGAAACCAATCCAACGTCTTGGTAACCTCACCTTGTTATAAAAATAATATCTGGCTATTACCCAGAATAACCCAACATTTCAATGTGTAAATATTGCTCGTAAACTTATCGAAACCAAACCAAAAATAATCATTTAAAAAATTATGAACCACCCTACTACGTACGAATTATAACTGCTGAATAACGAAAACATTAATCAACAGCAACTTCACGTCGATCTTGAGTCGAGCAAAAAACCTTAAAAAATGAAATAAAACTGTTTACAAAATGTATGCTAATAAAACATAATCCATTTTAATTGAAAACAAAAATTGTTCATTCAATTTTATCAAATAATTCTCGTACTTTTAATTCAATTAGATAGATACATAAAAAATATGTATGTAAATATATTGTGCTGAATTTGGTGTTGCACTCTATTGTTTAATCCGCAAACTAAACGTCATAACAAAACAAAAAATGTCGGATTTTCTTTGTCATAAATTCGTGCGACGGTCGGCCCCTCGTTCGTGTTGCAAAATTCCGAAAAATACTCTTCCACTCGTGAAGTTAACTTCTTTTGTATGTTGTTTTTTTTATTTGATAATTTTCGTCTAGTAGTCGACGAACTTTTATTGGTTGAACAACATAAAAAACATAATAATAAATGTGTCGGTGGATTTTAATGTTTTTGTGTTAAAATTGAGATAAAACAAATATCAATTTCTTTTGTTTTATTCTACTTATTTTTTATTTTAGTTTTTTTTTGTTTTGTGTTTCGTTTTTAATGCAAAGTAGTTTTTTATTTAAGAAACCGTTATTCATAAATGAAATGAAAACAATTAGTCATAAGAAGATAATATAGTAAAAAAAGTAAAGGTTATTTTAATTTATAAGAAGTTATTTTTTGTTGTTGATCGATTTTGAAATGGATATAAAAGAGATGGTTATACAAAATATGTTGTAGAATTTTTGAGACATTTTCATTTTTAATGCTTGTGTTTTCGTTTTGTTTGTGTTGTGTATTTTTTATGTTTTTATTTAAAAGAAAAGATTGTGTGCATACAAATGATTGTGTGTATTGCTGTAAAATGTGTAATGTATTTAATTGCAAAGTGAACCAAACAAGATTTAACATGAATTGGACAGGATGATGACAAAGATGGTTTTTTTATTTATAGATAATTTTGTGTTTTGTATCTTTTTGTTGTCATCATCGTCAGCGTACACAAAATGTCTGTGTTCTTGGCACATTCTGCATTATTCTCAAAATTAAAAACATAAAATGATTTATGTTATGATTCAGACTTTTTCTGCCGGATTTTTATAACACGAATCATTTTCATATTTTTTTTTCATAAGTTCTTTGTCCGATTTATATTGCATATAAAATTTTATAGTTTTTGTTTTAAAATGTTTGTAAAGAAATTAAAACAATCATAATTTTGATGAATTGGTTTGTTTTAGAAAAATTGACGGAATAAGGTGGGCTGGGTGGCAAATGAACATTGTATGGCCAAGCCAAATAGGTGTGGTTTTCTGGTATGGCTGAATCTATTGTTCTGTCATCTTAGTTGTCGAAATCGAGGAGCCACTCTCAAAATATTTCTTACACAATTCATGTGAACACATAAAAATTTTACTTGACACTAGAGGTCAAGGACATTGGCAGCTAATTTAGCCATGTTCCGTCTTCCATGTACATGTTCTTTCACAATAAATCTACAAAACCAATCAATCTGTGTATACGACACAGTGAATTTTCTTAAAGACAACACGTTTTTTTTGCTTTCGGAAAAATAAATAAAAAATGTCTGGTTTGAGAGTTGATTTTTACTTGTTGATTTATGAACGTATACATTTTTCGTTTTGGTTTATATAATAAAATGGAAATTAGTCAATAAAATGTTAAGTAGTTGGTAGTCAAAATCTTGTGTTAAATAACAAATTGTATCACATAGTTACTATGTTTAGATTGCAATTAAACAATGTTTTCGGTCACTTTAAGTGTTTATTTCTTGGCCGTCTGTGAGGTTAAATCGCGAAAACTAGCACTGCATGAGCATCTGTGGTCCCAAAAATAATTCGACTGGAGAGTTAGTTTCATCTAACAAAAATATGTTAGATTCGTTACTATTAACTTGCACATCGATTCCGATATTCGTATCGTTTGTTTCAAGCGACGACTTTACTATGAATCCTTAGACTGCTTTGCCACAAGATTCAATGTTTGCAATCAAAGTTATTTCAAATGCTAAGCCACATATTTTTATGTTTTTTCTAGTCCCCTGAAAATTTTGCATGACTCGGAATGGCCTTTTAAATTGTTTGCATAAATCACTTATTGCCATAGTAATTGGCTTAATTTTCACAAAAATAACAGATTTTTATGGTACATTTGGAACGACAAGCGGCACAACTACCTATGAAAATTAGGCTGTTGAGTGCTTATTGACAAATTATTAACAATTTTTATCGAAATTCGCTATATAATAAAATAAACAAAAAATTTAAAACATGTGAAATTTTTTACGCAGTAACGTATACCCTAAGCTTTATTTGTTCCTATTGGACAGTTTAAAATTTATTCAAATTTTAGATTTAAGTATTTGTTTCAAAATAACCGACGAATCTTTCTTATAATGAACTATTTTATAATTGACATTCTTTGGGAGAGGTGATCGATTCAGTGCCTCCACAAATTTGTATATATTTACCCGGGCCACATTTAATAACTTTGCACAATTTTGGTCCGGAAGAAGTGTTTCTCCATAATTTTTCTGTGCTTAATTAAACAAGTAAATTCATCAAATAATAAATTTAGAGAGGAATTTTGTTTATATTCTTTAGAGATAGAAAACGCTACAATTCTCCCTCCACGGATTCATGAAAATTAATTTAGTGATGTGTAAGAAAACGGATTTTGGCGAAAATGCAGCAATTGCCACTTCTCAAAATAAGAGATAGATAAGCAGACTTATACTTATTTTTGGAGTAAAATCAAAATTAACCTTCCTTGAAACCACTCTATGGCGAGAACCAGCATTAAAATTTTGCAGAAGGGCCGGGTCGATGTTATCGTTTTCCATAAAGCAGGATTTTAGATGATAAATGGATGCTGAAATAGGTTTTCCGTTCATCCCTAGTAAGAGTTTACCTTATAGTATCCGTTGTTAAGAAACATTAAAAGAAGTCGTGAGATCTTTGCTGGCAAAAAAATTTGACAATGAGAGGGCCTGAAGACAGTAGTGGGTCTAAGTTCTAGTTGATCAAGCACATTCAATGAGTTGTTTTAAGTTCTTCAATATAGGCAATTAATCCAAGCATTACCGTATGTAATATATTCACTAAATCGGTTCGCTCATAATACACAATCGCCGTTTTAATAGTGCGATGCCTTCTCGCAATCAGATCGTGTAATTTCGGGTTGTAGGATGTAGTCTGGCTCGTGTAAACCCAACTAAAGATTCGAATTGTGATCACTGATCCGTAACTATAACGTTTGGCATTGCGAAGCGTGAAATCCATGTGCAGTACATAGCGAACGCAACACTGCTGATTATCAAAAACCGGCAAATAACGAATGATGTCTAAATGTATTTATGTGAAGCTTTCTTTCCACTTTTGGCATGCTAAGCTACATTGCACGATAGTTTGTGATCCGCGAAAAAAATAAACTCTCGACCTTTTAAAGGATATTTGAAGTGCCCTGATTTCCGGGCCTGAAGAGTTAATCATCCTTGCTAAATATACGAAAATAACATTTTAGTTCCAAAAGAATGGTACCCATAAACCTCTGAAAAATGTATGTGCCGCATTCCTGAAACCGAAGGTCAAGTAAATACGTATAAACCAAAGGAAGTTGACATGTTAAATATTTTTCTTGAAGGTGTTGTATTGCATAAGGATCAGCAAGAGTGACACGATTTAAACTGCGGTAGTCTCGACATTGTATTCAATCATGAATTTTCAAACCCAAATGCAAAGGGTTTGACCATGTACTGTAGCTTGGTCGAGAAATACCAAAAGCCAATAAATTCTGAAATTGAAGTTTGAGTTTGGGAATCCGTCATAAACCTGTCTAATTGAGATATTGCTGATTGCTTGAAGCTTGAACAGAGTTGGATATAGCGATGATAATGAACCTGCAGACTTTACTTACACGAATCCACAATCAAGGATGTGATTTTGAAGAAACCGATAGCAACAACAGGTAATGACACGCCTGCGGTTATGAATTTTGCCTCGTACGAGGTTTCGAGGATCAGTTTTTACTTCGGATTAATGATTGATCAGTCCATTGGAACTTATGCTTTACCATTGGTAATTCCAATTAATAAATAATTATATAAAATCCAATTGGGTAAATTGTATCATTGATAAATACTATCATAAATACGTTCAGCATAAGAGGGAATACAATATGTCGGATTGAAACAATTATATTTTTAGATTTTACTAATTCACAAAACTTAATTGCTATGTTTCACTCTATATTACCTATTTTCTATTTAATTTACATTTAACAGTGTAATAAATAACACAGAAAATATTTAAATGTTTACGTATGACGCTATTTTGTGTAGTTTATTCTGTTGTTTGTTTTGTTGCCTCGTCCAGCAGCTGTGGGAGCTGGCCAGGATTCAATAAACTTATCAATCAACAAATCCCAGGAATTTTGATAGATTACGTTTTTTTCATTGATGTAATAACTGACGCGGCAAGCTCAAGAACCTATCTCAACGGTTTGCGCCTTTGTAATTGTGTCGTAAGTATGGCCATTATCATGCCAAATTTCAGAAAGATCAACACTTACAAACTTTTTAGGAATTCATCTTGCTCAACCGTTAACAGATGGAACTTTTGACTAGTTCAAGAATTTTCAATACTCAACAAATAGTTTAGAGTTATGTAGTTAATAGTTAGAGAATGGGCAAAATGTTCCGCTTAATGACTGATAAGTTCATTGACTCCTAGCTAGATCTGCTGGAAGGGGCATACTGCTATTAGATGAGGCATACTGACATGTCTGATGGGAAATATCTCGTTTCCTTCCATTTTAAAGGCGCTATAAGTTTCAAAAAATTAAGCGGCAGGATATCGACCTCATTGCTTAAGAGTATATTGAGCCTTATAACCTTTGAAGTATTATTATCTGAGAAATGGCTCCAGTAACAGATTTCTGAGCTAAATTCGTAACTGTTTTGCTAATAACACCAACTTTGTTTGTGTGCTTGAAATTAAATGAACAAAAAGTTTTCTAGTTGTGCGAGAGATTTTTGTAGGGCGAAGTGCATCAAAGATATCTCGTAGGCCACGCTTTTCGACCATAATCAGATTTAAAAATATCAGTAAAGTCTTTAAATTGTCTATTATAATACTTGGTAAGGTCTCTTCATACAAAGCATGGAACTGTGCCATAACCCACGCCTTCTCTATTGTTCAGTACGCTTCAGATCTTCCAATAATGTAGTGTGAGATATTTAAAACTTAAAGTGCCTTATGCGTCCTGCTATCTTCATTGAATTGGCTTTAGTAAAAATATCTTTAACTTATTCTTTAAAAATAGATCCTCGTTTTTAGCAAAATTGCGTGAGTCAGCGTGCCATATTGCAATTGTACACCTGAATACTTCTCGGATGCCAAAGCGATTGGTAAGTCAAATCCATTGTAGTTGGTTACTAAGAACAATACCTTTATCGGATCGCGTGGCACGTATTATCATCGTAGTATGGGGTAACATTTATGCGTATAAAATCTGAAATCCTTCGGGCCGTGGTGTTTAAGTGCTAACGCTAATTAATCTGTTAATTTCATTTTCAACATTTTTTGTATCCCAATCATGACATATCGAGGGTCTAAACGTTTCGGCTGTGCATCTTTTTCCAAATAATTGACAATATAGTATTTGCTGACAGCACCACATGCGTTTGAGAGACTTGCCACTATATGAGGTTTACAATGAAACATGTAGAAACGGCGTTTTAAATATTTTACTCGATGGTAAACCAGCAAAAATGTATGCTTGTTTCGTGACAATCAGTAGTAATATGGATGTAACATTAGTGTAGGTTTACCAATAATATTGATGCATGATGACGTACGCACTGTGCAAAACGATGTGTATCTGGTAGGTGTATATGTGTGTTCAAGGTGATTGGAGATTCAATGCATTGTCTACACTTAAAATTAATTTTTTATAATTTCTTTGGATCCTACCAAACCCAAGTTTCTAGTATTCGTGGAGAATGGAACAAACCAGATATTCAAATTTTGAGAAATTGAAATTTTCTTAGCATAAATTATTTTCACGACACCAGGTTATAACTGGTCGACGTTTGCATCATGGTTTGATTGCACTAGCTAAGTATCATGGTTTGTTTTAATTTTCGTCGTGCAAAATATATTTAATTTGTAATCAATTTTTGTTTAATTATCCATAATTGAAACTGAAACCTAAAATACCAAAAAGGAAGTAATCGTGGAAGCTACTGGTCTAATTATTCATTTGAAAAAACCACAAAAAAGGACAGTCGTGGATAATTTAGAACTATGTTACACCCGAAAATTATGGATGGCCGAACAGAATCAAGCACGGTGCGAGGATAGAGCAATTTAACTTTCTTCGGATTTATATGAGATGCGCGACTTATAATAAATGAGCTTGTGCTCAAAATAAGAAGTGAATCTCACAAAATTATTTGTATTTAATGTTTGTATTACTAAATAAATAAATAAAAAAAAAATTCCTATTCTATCGTTCTCCTATGCAGTAACAAATATACCGTATAAACGAATAAGCTTTTTCTTTGTTTCCAGTGATTGGAGGCCTCAATCCCTCATCTATATCACATATAACAAGTCACATACAGCACGCTTTATTTTTCATTTACAACCTCCAGCTATCTGATAAGTTATGAAACTTGCAGAAAAATATCATATATTGGGACAATTTACGAATTCTAAGAAATCCATAACATAGTGAATTAGTAATGAAAATAGTAAACGACTAATGTGATTACTCCATAGTTAATCCAAGTAACTTGAATTGTTAGCAGAAAAATTAAAAATCCGAACAAGTAACTGATAATTAGAATGTGCTGTCAGTCACTTCACAGAAATAAATTCAGATATCATTTGAACAAACAATCAAGTTTCAATATGATATCAAATTGTGGAAAATTCGATTCAAGATCTTAAGATGGGCAACAACTTGGTACACAATGATTGTGACGGAGGTTACTCGACGATAAATTAAATCTTTCCAGAATCAGCAACATTTCAGTTCGAAACACTTTTATTAAGGCGAGACATCGGAACAGAAATGTTAATCCTTTACTTTAACCTGGGGAGAAATTTAAGCTTTGAAGTTCAGGGTATCATCAAAAGCAGCTTACAATTTTACACTGTGATCTTCAATAAAAAATTCACTATTAAACTCCAATCTAATTCTTGTATATTTCAAGGTCATCGTTGTTTGGAAAAATCGGGAAGATGCTGGTTTTTTAAAAAACTCATTCATTTGAAAATTTATTCTGAATCGGTAACTTCCATGGATTTCCGGATTTTGCCAAATTCGTTGGCTTCTACATTCTTTTATCATTTGATATTTGTATTTCAACGGAAGTAAAAAAATTCTAAAACTTATTTAAAGGAAATGAGTTTTTGTAAAATGATAATACATAAGTGAGCCTCTTAGGTCGTATTAGCTCGAATATTGAAACCAGATAGCCTCAATCGTTTAACTCGTTTTCCAAATCAGATCATTTACGAAGAAAGTTGTTTACAATATTATAATTAATAATGTCTTGTTTTAATGAGGTATTTGTATGAGTGCAATGCAATGAGAGAACATAACATTTGGTATTAAAGAGTAAGGGATTTTTAGAGAGGAACGTAGGTCTCTAGACCATTTTCATTCATTTGTTTAGGTTTAGTGCATTGAGCAATTCTTCTGTCAAAATTAGTAATTTTCTTAGTAGTCCCTTTAATTTTACAACAAACTAATCCTTCCCATTATAATGGTCATCATTTTGCCAATTCCGTGGTATTAAAGAATCAGCCCATCTGACTAAACAACAATCGTTTTCTTCCGGGGCATGTGCTGATAATGGGTCAGAAAGTGATTCTAATTAATTCAAATATCGTTCCGGGCGTCGGGCTATTAACAATTGGGGAATGGGACTTATTGATCTTTTCAAATTAGTTACTTTAGTTACCCTCTCGTAAGGCCTAAATATTGGTCACCTAGTGAAAGCAAGTAACATTAGTATCGGTAGTAAACCCCTACTTTCAGTTGATTGATTTTATTGAATCAGAACAATATTGAACCGAGAGGCTATTTGTAAAATGCTTTGCGTCGTTCAGAAAATTAATTGGAGCGCATTAGCGATGCTATTTAATACATAAACTGTTTTTTTTATATTGACACTATTATTTTTTTAGATTTGGTTGGTCGTAGATTGCCATTACTTAGGTCGGATTCGACCCACGGATCGTTGTAAAAATGCCATCCGGTCGTCGCTGCAGTTATTATAGTAACTTATTAATTTTCAGTTATAGTCGGGGATCTTGGACTTAGTAAGCACGTACTAAGTAAGCACGTTGCACCACATTAGTCTGGTCAACGCGCCTGTTATTGCATATGAAATCCTCAATTGATCAAGAATTGTTCATCAAAAATTTCCAAATCCAAGCATGAGGATAATCACGTGTTCAATTTTTAGACTGGTGACTAACTCTGTTCAGAGTTGGATGAGCACGTCTAAATCTAGTGAGCTTTCAAGTTTCAAAAATAAGTAATATTAACGGTCGTATTAGAGAATTGCGTATACATTTTTCAATAAATTGATTATCGTAGGTTAGTCCAATCAAGGTGATGTTACAACATTCCAGTATGGATTATGTTGTTGCCACTGGTTGCATCCTACACGATAAATGTACCTAAAAATATATACTCGGTATGTTTATGACAAACTAAAAATTTATCGTATTGAGTAAATAAATATATTTCGATTTTATTGATGTTACATAGTATTTCCCATATTTTTCTGTTTCCTAGTTTCCATTTGACGTGTATATGTAGATTGGGTATGACTAACTATTTAACTAACTAAAGCGCGTGCCTTATCAATAATTAAAACGAAAATATATTTAGAAGCTATATATAATCATATGGAGTGTGTATCATGGTCGATTACAGTATAGTGTAGGAGTTTTTGTAAATTACCTAAGCAAATAAGACCTTGACAAAAGAAGTTGTTTTTGGCCCAAAAATTGTTGAAGCCCACTGGAATACAATGTATGAACGTATAAATTCGGTAGATATACCATAGATGTTTTTATGAAAACTTTATAGTTTCTCTTCTCTATGCACCCCATAAATATGTATGTATACCGAAATGTTATTGCGCGACGACGTTTCAACTCATATTTTCCTTGTACATATAATTTTAATATTAAAAAAGAAAGGAAAACATGAAACCGTTTTCTTTTTGTGTATTCCGTTTTCTTGTTGCTACTGTTGTTATTGTTGTTGTTGTGTATGTTTTTTTATTTGCCAGATGGTTGTAAAGAAATAAAAGCCATAAAAAAAATTTTTTTTAGATGAAACACAGTAAAATTGAATGTTGTGTACATACAACAAAATGATTTGGCTCAACTGTGTTTTTCTTTCTTAATTCGTATCATGTGCGATGGAAGAAAACATATATACCCTACACTACTACCATAATACTACTGTAATAAAAGAAAAACTAAGTATTGGGAAATTTCTTTATACGACTTTATAGAAGGAAGGATATACGTACATAACAAACAAATAAGCGCATAAATTATGTCTGGCAAGAAGCACAAGCAAAATGGTTCTAGGAAAAATTAATTATTTATTAAAATATTTTGTTATTACTTGCATACAACATACTTATTACACAATTTTGTGAGTAAACAAGACATTGAATTTGAAATGTAGCAAAAAGCAAGGTGTTCTTTAGGAAATTCTTATGTTGTTAATATTTTCTTTCAAAACCAAAAAGAAATTTAATAAAAGCGTAATTGTTACTCCTGTCTTGTGACGCAATTATCATAAACAACATTGGGTGTCCATAATATAGAATTCGATAGATAGGAGAACACGATATTTTTTCTTATCAAACTATTTATATTATACTTAATTTAAAATGGATTGAGGCTTTGAGTAATGCTATTTAAGTACAATGTCTGATAAAATAATATTTCCGTTGATATTATACTGTCACAACACGAGTCGCAATTTTCGACATTTTTATACATTATTCAGACAGACAAGATAGTTTTATACATTTAAGTGGCATTAGCAAATCCCACAAAGACGTAATTCAATTTCAATTCAAATTTCTCCATTATTGTCCCACTTGGACGCAACTATTCTATGAAATCTCTATTGAATTGACAGAATATAATATTTGTGTGGATTTTTATTGGGATTCGGTCGTAATGGCATATTTCAATACAGCATATTAGCTTGGTAGCATGGTCTATTATCAGTTTTTCGATATTTTATCGAAGTTTACGTCTCGTGTTCCTCCAATGCAATGTTTCTCTAATTATATCATTTATCAGCCTAATTGATAAAAATATTGCGATGTTTCTACTCCATTTATATCATCAAATAATATTTATGTTCCATATTTCAACGAAATTAGGTTTTTATTGATATTTATTCTAGTGGGTTATGATAGCAAACGAAAAAAATAAATAAAACCGTCGTTAATTTCATTCTAAGAAAAAGAGATACAAATTTCGAAAAAGTATCGAAAATGTTATTGTGGAACATGTCATCTCAGGAATATTTCTACATGTTACGATATGTTGTTTCCTTCTTTCCTAGGATTTGTACCCAATCTCTTCGTGTAGACTCCGTATTCAATTAGAAATACGGAAATACCAGCATTAAGGAACAGACAATCAAATGAAATTTGCCTGTTATTTATCATTAAACGGCGTATTCGTGCACGCAAGAAAATAAAACATTTTTGATTGTGTGCAAAGTGCAACAATTTACAGAACATACATACACAGTCTCTGGTCGATCACTGATATCGCAGGCGCCCGACAGGAGAAATAATCGGAGTTTTTAAGCCAGCAGGGGATAATGACACTCGTGAACCACCGACTAAATCGATATATGTACATAATTAAAGCTGTTTCAGAAGCTAAAACAATTTCTAGTGATAATAAAAAAAAATCTCATTTTTAAGTAATCTATCAATTGAACTAGAAGTTCTCATAAAATTCAACGTTTTATTATGACTGAAACATACAAAGCTAGACGTCTAAAAGTGCACAAGGTACCCGGGTACCTCGTTACTCAACTATGGATTAATCAAAAATCGTTATGTCCATTCCCAGAAAATCAGCAAGGCCAATTCTTATTGGAATTGTAATCGTTATTTTTATTAGAATCATATTTGCGAGAAATTAAACAGGTTCCTATTGAAACTGTCGCTTCCAGTTCAGTGATTTCCGCAATTTATCAAAACTCATAATTTCCACTAAACTCAAAAATTCAACAGGAACAACTTTTATTGCAAATTTAATTTACTATCTTTTGTTCTTTGTAAACTTTTCATAAATTTAATACTTTTCAAAAATTGAAAATAACAAAAGCGTCTCCAAATTTCCTAAAAAGTTTAAGTTTAATGTTTCACCACGATCAGTCGTTCTCTCTGTGCTGTAAAGAGGCCACAAACTTTTAGTGTGCACAGCACTATCGACGTCACCACACATACAGGACACAGCTTTTTTTTTAAATTACTTCCTCGGACGTCGGTGATATAGCGAATGTAAATCTGAAAACATTTCGAGGCTGAACATTTTCTTGAGTACTTTACTTTAATTTACTACGTAAAAGCTGTATTGCACTCCTTTAAATGTAACTTTTTTATCATATATTTGGTACAATATGCGGTGTGGGAAGGCACATTATCTATTATATTAAATAAGTAAGTAGTTTGTAACGATGTATGTACTTAATCAAATAAGCGACCGGTCGAGGTTAAAATCGTTAAAAAGCTTATGATTTTCTAACATCATTATACCAAACACACATGATGCAACTAAATCTACTGGAAAATAATTTTTCATTGGAAGGAATCTGAAGCTCGTGTCCTTCGTTCGAAATTTGAGGAAACAACTAGTCGTGGTCCTTTCCACTAGCGTTGATCACAAATTTATCCACAAGGAAATTTTTGTAATCCTCAGTTATGACGAAGAAACAATAAAGTAGCAGTCTATTGGAGTGTGTCTGGAAAAGTAGAGAAAAACAAAAGAAAAAAGGAGAACAATGAGTAGTCTTAAACTTCCATTGTTCGACTAAAGGATGACAAAAGAAATATTTACAATACGAAAAATTGTATAAATGTTGGCCTATTAATTTTCACGATAGTGAGGTTTCACACTTAGAGGAACTACAGTTTTTATTAAACAGAATGTTATATTTAAGACGAAACTCGAAAATAATTTCCAAAATATTTAGTTTTGCGAAAAACGCCGAGGGGACCCTATATAATAATAAAACTAAATATCGCTCCTATTCAGAGCAAAGAGCTGAGACAAGCGCTCTTCATTGTTATCTGTTTTGCGCAATTGTTTGAGTTGTAGTCACACTCCCTTTGAAAATGACTTCATTTCTTCGGATCTCATCCATGTAACTTTAGCGTGTCCGCGTCTTCACAATCCATGTGGATTCCATTCAAATGCCATTTTAGCTATATCGTTTGTTGCTTTTCGCAATGCCTGATGAATGCATTGCCAGTTTTTTCGCCGTATTCCAATATTTGACGGGCTTTGAGATGCCATTCCAATAGGTCAACGTTATAGATCGAGTTGAGAGAAATGATGTCACATACTCTTATTAGACATTTATTGATGAACGCTTGAAGTTTTTTTTGAAGATGTTTGCTTTATCCAAGTTTTGCACCTCGGCTTCAGTGCCGCCGTTTTAAGTTATCACACTTCATACGTAGCATAACTCCTCTAGACCACGAATCGTGTTATCTAATTGACATTGTTAGTGGAGTCAGGCTCCTATTCGCAGCCGTTTGGTTTTACTCATTTCACCTTCACTCCGAGTTACAAATGGTATCCGCGGTACAAATGGTTAATCTTGTGATGGTGTCAAGATTCTTTCTAAATCAACAAAGAGTACAAAAAATAGTGATCTCTGTTCGACAGACTCCATAATGAGTGTATTTATATGATCAACACATAATCGATTGGGCCTAAATCCTGCTTGTTTTCGTTAGATAAATACGGTTCAAAATTATTTTCCTTATTTTGCGTTCCGCGATATTCCTTTTTCAGGTTACCTAATAGTATTTGCGAATCGGCTTGATTAAATAGTAGTTTAATACCTTTCTTTTTCTCTATTAACCTCCAGGTTTCATCACGTGAGCTTTTTACGATTTTCCATGTACCCTATTCTTTCACTGCTGATGTTTTGAAGACGGAGTCGATCTTATGCAACGTCGATGTTATGTTTTTCGACTGGGTTTACCAAAATAATTCACCCGGAACCTTGATGTTTTGACCATACACAAGCTCTGCTGGAGTGCAGTTGGTGCCTTTCTTGACTGAGGTTCGAATATCCAATAAGATTGTTAGAAATTTTGAACTCCTTGGGATGTATTACATCGATCTGTTATTGCGACTTTAATTTACCTGGGGAATCGTTTCACTACACCATTTGGTTTCAGGTTGTAAGCAGTTCAATGCGAAGCTTCGTGGGCTCGGAGAACTGAGTTGATTCACAATGAGGGACACAATTCTGCAAGGGCTGTCACTGTGACGAGTGTGACATCATATCTACGAATATATTCATTGTAGAAGATCTTTGCACTCATTTATCGTATTGGATAAGCTTCGGGCCAATAAGTGAATCTTCCGACTAACCGGGAAATCTAACACGTTCTGATTCCCTGAGGCGACGAATTTTGGATTTTTGAAATGGCATACATGATTTAGCCCAGTTGCTTCTATCACATTCATTCTTGAATAGAAGTATTTCAAAGGAATACGTGTTCGCACGACACGAATGTCTTGGAAGTGAATATTAAAATTTTCCATATTAGTTTAGGCCGCCAGATAACCATCCGAAAACGAAGTCGTAAGAAGAAGTCATAAGTTGTAAGTTGGTCTTATAGATGTCTTGTCTGTCTTTAAGATTTCGTCAAATTTTTCAAGGTAATGCCAAGATGATATCCTTATACTGTGGACCAATTCATGATTTATTTTGTACTCGAAAGTAGACTTTTGAATATGTCAGTAACACGCAGAAGTCAAGATTTGGAACACAGTCTTAGTTTGTTAATTTGGGAGTAGTGCGGTTACTTTCCGGAGACATCTTAAGTTATCATTAGTTATATTCGTTAAGTGAAAAATAAATGAATATTCTTTCACGATTTGAACATGGCTTATTTCACTTAATGAATTTTTGTTACTTATGTAAACACATGAAATCCGAATTTAAAATCGTTATGCGTACCATTTGCTTCCCAATAGTCAAAATGTTCATCGATTTCCTCGCTTCGGAAGAATAGATCATTCATAATAAAAATATAATTTCACTAAAAGAAATGTTATGTTAATATTCATACTCAATTGAATTTTTAGCCTTAACATGATGATTCAAAAGAATTTCGCTCAGGCTAAAATGTAAAAGGCCTGGACACAAAACATTCCGTTTAGTCCCTTATAACTTTTGTGACGCGCTAGAATATGCCGTTCGGAAGTATGCCATTCTGACCAGGTCGCATATTTTTGTTATTTGTATTACAACACAAAATTTCCCAAATGAAAAAATAGAGCACAATGAAAAGCACACAATAACAAAACGAGTACAACAACAACATAAAAAAGAAAATGGAAAATGTCTCATATACAGCGAATCTATTCGATTGGGCAGTCTCACACAAAGCGCCTCGCTGCTTAATTTAAAATTAATCCTACACAAAGGCAAAATTTAAATATTTAGATGAATATTTTAACATAATTTTAATTAATATTTTTTTTTAATAAAATTAAATGTATTAACATATAAATATTATTATAAATTCGTACTGATTTATTTATTTTTTTATTTTTTCATATTTTTCCAGGGCGCATGCCTTATTCAACTCGTCTTGTTACCAAAACAACAAAATTTACATTAAACTAAGATAAAAGACAAAGAAGTCCTAAAACAACAGAAATATGAATGAATATTATTATTAATAATAAATTATAAAATTACTAAAAATGAATAAATTTTATAATTATAAAATTACTGTGATATTACTGAAAATATGAAATTCTTCCAAATACTAAATTAACTAACAAATTTTATAAACTAATGGAGTAAAATACATCAACAAAAAAAGCATAAAGTTTATAAAAAAAAATATTCAATAAAACATTCTCATTAAATTATAAATTTTTTAATTTATAATTAAATAAATTAAAATAATAAGTGTAAAGTGAATATTTAATTTAGTGCATATAAATTAGTTGTATATTTTTAAAATGTGTGTGTGAGTGTTAGTGAAATAATTTAAAATTAATTATTTAAAAAAATAAAAAGTTGCAAAAATTAATGTTTAAATATGAAATTTAAAGTTTTGAATTGATGTTATAATTAGGTTTTATGTGTTTTATTTTATATAAAAAGTTTTATGTTTTGTGCTTTTCGGCTAGAAATCATTTATTTATAAAATGATGAAAAAATGTGGATTTACAATATTTTTAATACTAATATTTCCATTTATCGAAAGTGGTAAGTTTTCTTTTGTCTAAGTTTTTTATACATGCAATAAAAGTCTATTATGTGCTGCTGTAGTTTTTAATTAAAGTTTATTGAATTGCTCCACTTTTATGTTTGTGTACATATTATATGTATATATGCTTTAGGGGTTGAGAGAATTTTTGCATAAAAATACATATTGATTCGACTGCAAAATGCAGTGCAAAAGACCTTCACTAGTTATATTGGTTTATATGGGTAGTTTTATATTATATACACTGGTTTTCAACAATGGCATATGGTTGAACATTTTTATGTTAGAAACATTTCGATTTTTTTGTGTAGCTACTACCACCTACATACATAAGTACGTACATAGCTTTTTAATCAACAACATCTTTCCAATAAATATTTAAGCTTTTGATTATTTTTTGTATAGCTCCTCAAATTTCATTGTATCTACATGTATTTATATAGATATTTTAGTATCCAATAATGTTAGTGATTTTATATGATGGTCGAATTTTATTGCCGAATATAATGTTAGAAATTTTATAGTTTTAAGTTTAGTTCTCTGCCTGTCGATAAAATGTTTAATCAAACCACGGACGATGTGAATTGGGGTAATTTTGTTACTTAATTTCGTTTCATCTTAGTTTTTGTGACATTAAAGTTTTAAGTGCGCCCTGTAATTTTGTAAGATTAGTTTTAGTTTATAGAGGAAATTTTTTTTTGTATTTGCTACTAAGTGTTTTTGAAAAAATAATACAAAACTGTCCTCTGTATTTTCTGATCACTCCATTAGTAATCACTTATGTTTCTCTTATCGCTCCATCCCCTACGTTTTTAATAAATACGTATTTAAAAATTGTCCAGTCAAAGTTGTTTTATTTAATTTCGCTTGATTAACAAACACATATTTCCAAATTTCAATGTGTTTTGGAATAATTATATCTTAAAACGTGTTTGCTTCAATTATGTCAAAAGAAATCACTCAATTAATAAAAGAATCGACTCTTTGAGCAAAAATAAACTGAAACCTGTAGCTACTGTCGCCAAATTGAATTTTTGAATTAAAAAAAACTAAACCAATCCATTCTACAAAGGAGTATTTCGAATGAGCGATTCGTTTGCTTTGATCGATCCATTTTATTTAGTTACTAGCTATTTTAGCGCATTTTTTAACATCAAGAGATTAACGTTGTGGCTTTAAAAGTAACATCACCCTCCCACCAAATTAATTGGATGGGTAACGTTTGTTTAATTATGAAAAAATAACAAACAAAAGGAAAATTTGAAATACAGTAAAAATTTGGAAAATTTATAGCGTGTGGGGTCTTGATGGACCCGTTCGAGTCGGAGATCGCCCTTGTGATCGATCAGATAATGGCAGCCAGGAATTATCAGAAGATATTACACTAAAGGCTATGGTATAAACTGGTGTGAACTAGCCACTTCAAGTCGTTGGTTTGCGAATTTTCATTTTTCGGTAATATTAGTCATAATGACCTGAGGAGCACTGGGCGACCATCGACAAACAGATTGTCGACTGAATTAAAACCACCCGAAATCATGCGAAAATTGGCCGTCGCGCACTCCATCATTGCTCGTCAATTGCACTGATAGGCGCAGCAGACGTTGCTAAGTTGATCCGTACGAACTTAACTAATCATAAATCGTCGAATTCTGCACAAATTAACCTATGAAAGTTTTAATCGAATCCTTATCATTGATGAAAGATAAGCCGGTTGGCAATAGTTGTGTCCTCGACAGACCGAATGCTTAAAAATGATCGACACAAAAATAGCTAATGTTGGTATATGGTGTTGTGCATTGGAGTGGAGGCACTATTTCAGTTGATAACAATTAATACTGTGGCCTACTGCGCTCGACTGGACCGCCCCAGGCGAAAATTCGTTTCCACGGCATTAAAACAATCCGAGTTTGTTTCCAGTAGGACAATGAATGCCAGACCCTCATGTCTGAAACTAAACGCTTGAAAAAATCTATCAGTTGGGCTGGTGCACTTAACCTCCCCTCTTATACCATGATACCATCCAGTTCGCATTTGTCCACCTTCCTGATTATTTCCTCTGCGAACACCACATCTCTTAAGACCGTGACGTTCACATACTGTTACGAACCAGAAAATGCGGCCAGTTCTACTGAAGACGATTATTTTTGTTGTGGCAGAATTATTGAAATTAATGGCAATTATGTCAACTAAAACGATCTCCTGGTTTACTAAATTAAGAATAATTAATATCAAAATTTATGAGACAAACATATTACAATATTTGGTTTTATAAAATTAAAATTTCTACTAAGCAACAAATTTCAGAAAATTGGTTTTATAGGAGTCTTATTTAGATGAACTTTTCGAAAATGTGGTTTTACGCCGCAGATTATCAGTACTTAATGTATTGTAAATTTTAGCAAAATCTTGCTAACACAATTCTTTGTTATTCCTAGTAATGTATAGGTAAGTTACTATAAAGAACAATGACATGAAACCATATTAATCGATGATTGAGATCAAATCCAACTTGAAGTTTGTAAACCTCCAATCGAACTCTATTTTAGTAAACATATTTCATTCATGCTGGATTAAATCAATAGGGAAAGACTTAGGGTTCTGTTAATAATGCCATGGAGTTAGAAGCCACACAAATTAAAAATTGAAGAAAAAATTAAAAAATTATTGCTAAAAGTTACAAGTTTATTTCGTAACTTTTAATTAGAAGGTATACGTTCTTTCAAAGGTTGGACTAGCCTATTAAAAATAACTTAAAAATGAATCGTCTTGGTGTAGATGCAATATTTGATCGTTTAGAAATAAAATAAAGTAAAAGCCAGAGAGGCTTCTTGTTGTTGCTGAAAATAAAATGCTCCCTTAATCAACCAACAAAAAAATAGGTACAGAATGTCTCGAAGATCTGTACAACGAAAAATTAAATCTGTAAGATTCAAAGCAATTGCTAATTGAAGAATTAAACGAGAGGCTTTCCATATTATTAGTCCACAGCTCCTAGAAAATGACCACATAATTTGGGTTGATTGTTAGTTCAACGGTTATAGTCGGCTAGATAGGTTTATAGTTTCTGTTGGCATGACCCCCAACATAATCCATTCATATCAAAAAGAAATTGGTACTAAAGAGGTCGACTATTTTTATATTCGAGATTTTCAAGTCGAGATTTTTTTCGCGAATTTCCGTTTGAGATAATTTTCTTTAAGATTTTCAAAAGGAGGTTTTTATTCTCGATATTTCTGAGATCGAAGTTTTTCCTATTGTGCATATCCAATGCTCAGGGGATTTGAGGAATTGATTATTGTAGCACATATAAGGATTCGAAATATCGGTCTGGTAAGAATAAATAAACATAACACAGTAGAAGTCAATTTTATTTAAAATATGAAAACAATTGCATTTGTATTATTTAAAAAATTAAAAAACAAAGGTTTGGTGGCAGAATTATTCACATCAGTTTACGTTATACGGTGATATGACCTTACGGTTAAATATTCTTACGAATTATTAGTCTTACGAGTAAGTGAGAGTATTTATTCCAAAAATTTATTTCTCAAATATAAGTTTCTGTATGACCCAAACAAAAATTAAGTATGGTTAATACCTAACCGAACAATGAGTGTATTTGAGTTAAACTGATTACAATATCCGCCGTCTCGTACGTGTTCAAGATAGCGCAAAATTCATCACCCTTTCGGAATTTGCTCTGATATTTGCGACGGCATTTCATATCATCACGTCACATGCACACAAATAAATAGCATTATCGAGGTGGTAGCATGCATGTAATGGTGTGTTGTGGTTCGTCGTTATTCACCCAAAGATTTCAAATTGCAGAGTATATTTCGATGATATTTAGGCAAATATCCATCAGTCAAACACCTCAGCCAACATTTTATCAATGTTAAAGTTCCGGCATTAATTTCGGGATACTTTAATTCATGAGGTACTTAACCAAACGACAATGTTGCGAGGTTCTATCTATATGTCCGTCTGGCACAGACAAAATCCTATTTTGTGTACAACGGATTTTTTAGCGTACCTGGCGTTTGATTTTTAACAATTTCCCTATGTTCCTATTGTCAATCCTAAAGAACGTGATCCTGCGAACATTTGAAGAAATTCGGTTTTTCTATTACATTGCAAGGAATAGAAAATAGAGGTAAATCTCGACAACTATGCCGACTGTTGAGCAACAAAACCGTTAATTATTTTCTTCTTGGTCAAATTCACCAATCGAGGTTTTAGCAGGACGGTGGCCTAAAGGATTCCATCCATCAAGAAGTGGGGATTTTATCGTCAAGTTTTCAGATAACGTATGGAAATTGCATTCAAGTTTGAATGTGCAATCATCTCAGGTGGTAGCCACTTGACCGATATTATTTTCGCAACTTTACGGGAAAAAATTTAAACGTTTAGATAACCATAATCAAGAAAAACAGAACAAATCTTTTTTATTTACAAAATTACTGCCTGAAATCGAAAGATGACTTTCATATTGTACATGTCGATGATGATGGTTGTTACTTAGACAGAGTCTAATTATAGAAGTAAGGTTTAAGGACTTTGGTATTAATTGAATAGAATACATGATATATAGTATCAAATAGTTTCCGTCATAGCCCATTAACCCTTTCGAACGCCGTGTACAATATATTGTACATCGACTTGAACGCACGTAGCAGGCTTAACATAATTTTTTTGCTTTAGTATTGTGAATTTTGGTACAGTCGTTAAAATTAGTTTTATGACAGTTCTCATCTTGTAACGTTCTGTGCTTTTCTTGTTGGTAAGTTAAGAGATTACTATTTAGCTTTTCTTTCTGTAAATAAGTTGTTAAATGTGATTTGGGTTATTGATTTTTAATTTAGAATATAGAAATTATATTTATTTAACAAATTTTGTGAGAATTTAAACTTAAAAAAATTATTTAACGATGTTAAAATACCTGTAGAATATAATGTACATGGAGTTTCAAACGATATATGCTTTATAATTATCACGAATTTGACTATTAAAGCAAAGGTACGAAAAGGCTTCTCCAGAAAAGAAATACTAGCTTTACATTCAACCCGACGTACCGGACTAACATGATATAATATAAATTGATGTGTCTGTTCATAAACCTCAATATGAAGAAATACTAGAAATGGAAATATGTGATGCAGATGATGATGATGCAGTTATGAATACCGGAAGTGAAGGTTGTGTTATTGCTAACGCGGACGATACATCGGAAATCACACTTCCAGAAACAATATTTATCGAAAATGTACACTGTGTTACTACACTATAAAATCCGACATTCAATGGCGGTGAAAGGAATCTGAGCCCACAGTGGCTTTATTTATTGAGCCTCCTCAAGATGGAAAGGATATTTTAACCCCTTTAATGCCTTTCACACTAACCAATACTGCTGGTCGTATCAACGTTACTGAGTAGAAGCCAATGAATGCAAACGAAATAAGAATATTGTTCGACTTACTTATATAGGGGTTTCCAATAGGAATGATATGATTTTTAAGTGACGTTTCGGCCATTTGTAATATGTCATGATCTGTCATTTTTTGTTTCATTGTATTCAGTAATGTTTACAATTTCACCATGGTGAGATATACGCAAGAACAACGTTTACGTTCTCAATTGCAACTTTTTGTGCGCTTTTGCTATTTTATAGTCGGAATAATCGTCCAAGTGTGCTCGCTATTCGTCGAATTGTTGAAAATTTTGTGCGTGTATTTTCTTTACATAATGTTGAAGTGCCAATAAGACAAAGATTCGCTCGAAGTAATACAAATATTGCTGCCGTTCAGGCAAGTGTTGCTGAAGACCGCAATTTGTTGATTCCAAGACGTGCTCAAGAATTGGGACTGTCTCAAACCACAACCTGGCGGATTTTGAGAAAGGATTTGTTTTTGCATCCGTATAAAATTGTTCTCACTCAAGAACTGAAGCCATTGGACCACCGTAAACGTCGTGAATTTGCTGATTTTGCCTTGGAACAACTTGAAAACGATAACGATTTTTTTAAGAAAAGCATCTTCTCCAATGAGGCTCACTTTCATCTGAGTGGTGCGGTAAATAAACAAAACTGTCGATTCTGGTGCGAAGAAAATCCACAAATTATTCATGAAAAACCATTACATTCACCTAAATTGACAGTTTGGTGTGGTTTTTGGTCTGGTGGAATCGTCGGTCCGTATTTTTTTCCAAATGAAGCTGGTAACACCGTTACTGTCAATGGAGATCGGTATAGATCGTTGATAACTAGTTTTTTATGGCCGAAACGGGAAGAAGTTGATCTTGACAACATTTGGTTCCAAGACACACGCAAGTGCAACAATTGAATTATTGCGAGAAAAGTTTGGGAGATTCGATTATTTCAAGAAATTGTGATATTGAATGGCCTCCAAGAAGTTGTGATTTACTTAACACTATTAGACTATTTCTTGTGGGGTTATTTAAAGTCATTGGTCTTTAGCAATAAACCAAACTCTCTTCAAGCTTTACAAGTCAATATTGAACGTGCTATTCATGACATCATTCATTGAACGTGCTATTCATGACATACGATTTGATTTAGTGCAAAAAGTGCTCGAAAAATGGGTTAATCGAATTCGTTCCTGCAGAAGAAGTCGTGGAGGCCATTTGAATGACGTTTTATTCAGAACTTAATTGTATCGATTGTACTTCACATTAAATAAAAAAACATTTCAATTTCCTTAACAATTAGTGTGTTGTTTTAAAGAAAACATATCACTCTTATTGGAAAACCCTATACTAATGGGCTGTCTGAAGTTTTCTCGTCTGTGGTTGTATTGGTAAGCGGTTTTGTTAACTATGGTAGAACTTATGTGTTGCTGATAATGTAGAACGCACGAAAAACTCAGGATGCAGGGATTAGTCTTATAATACTAGGCTTTTGATCGATGCAGTCCGTGCGCAATGTTTTTCGATGAATGTTGAGGAATCGATGAAGAATTAATCCCTTTTAAAGAGCGATCTGTAAAGCAATATATGAAAGGGGTACCAACTTATTAATTGCTATAGACACCTTGATAATTTTACTGTGATTTTTCACTGCACACTTTACTCTAACCAAACACTAGTTTAGAATGTTGGTTCTTTAGAATGTGAACAGTGTGGTGGAGCGGAGTAGAAGATGTTAAAGGCTTTGTATATTTCTGTTTACTAGTTGAAGATCAATTAACGATACTTAAGGAAATTATCTAACTCATCAGAAGAACAATCCGTTTTCGGACCGAAGTGTATTATGGGGTTTGTTACAATAGTTCATTTAGCGACAGCGTGGCAAAGCATTCTGTTTTGCTTAATCTTTTAATCAAAAAATTTAGAACTGTACAGTAAATATTATCATAAATGAACCTCGTCATTTCTTAGTTAAAACTTTTCCTAAGATATCCTAAAATATACTCAAGAATTTCTAGGGTCGACAAAGTATAAAATAAAATAATAATTTAAAAACAGATACCGACCAAATGGCACAGTGGTTAAAGCTTTGGCGTTTGATTTGGGATCAGGAGGTACCGAGTTCGAACCCCGATAGGAGCAGGATGCAAAGGGAATTTTCATCAACAGATTACGATATGTGATGAAATGGAACACATCTATGACCCCCTATTGGAGTGCAAAACTCATGGGCCGACCCATCTTCCATGCCAGTATAGGCTGGCATGGAGCTATGCAGGACTGAAAAAGCAAACCGCGAAAGAGCTGGGAAAGCCTTGGTGCCAGAACAGATTGCAGGGATAATAAAATAAAATAAAAAAACATACCAGAAACTTTAATAAGCCCATTGTGCAAGTTAAACAATTTCATAATTGGGTCCCATTTACTGTAAAAATAGATTTTGGTAAAGCTATCTCGCCATATAGTTCCCGCAATACGGGTCGAATTTCTTAATTCCGGGATGTCGAGATTTGCAATCCTATCGGTGTTACAATATTCGCACCAATTTTTTCGCGTCACTTCAAAACGTTATGGCATTGTCTGATCTTTAAAACGATACCAACAGAAGTCTGTAGATCGGAATCTGTTCATTAAATCACTCACAGAAATTAAATGAAGAAACTTTTTTGTCGATAGACTAAATTAAAGAAATAAAATAAAAAATTTCTATTACCGTTATATCACATATATTTACCGAACTTATTGAACACCTCTCGTACAAATAATTTTTGCTATTTTTTTGGTATAAATTTCTTATTAGTCGCTTAGTCGAGTGTGTAAATAAACTTTAATTTTCAAATACGTTAAGAAATATAACAGTTTACTTACGATTTGGTAAATAAATAAAATTGCATATTTTGGAAAACTAGTGTTTTAATATTATGAAACTCGGTGCCCAATTGCTTTTAACGACGATCCCACATCATTCAACGGATCATAAGTTTTTTATCGTTTTTATTAAAATGTAACATATTTTTTTTTTGTTTTGGAACTTCTGGAAAAATAAACTTAAAACCTTGAGAAATAAAGGCTATAAAAAATCTGAACCATATGGTGATTGTGGTTGTTGAACCATGCAACACGCGATAAAAATAATGTAATGTTTAAGCCATTTAACATTTATTTATTTATATTTTGACAGTCTTTCAACACAGAGTATACAACACACCAAATTTCAAAAAGTAATTCCGGATATTCATAAAAATAAATCATGTAAATATTGCTACCGATTAATCACATTTCACACTTTCAATATTAAATCGATTCGAACCGGGACGAAATTGTATATAATTTTTGTTTTGTTAATTTGGCGTTAATATGATTAAATGGCAATTGACCTTACATTTATTTATTCATTTATATTGATATCCGATAACTCTAAAATTCCCAAACGCACACCTGTAAATATTCCCCAATTCCAGCGTATTTTTATACATAAATATTCTGAGAGCGTAATGAAACTTTGAATCGATTATGTATGATGAATCACATAGTACAGCTATATAATTTTCTAAATATAGTTTAGTCGATGGAGGATACCCTTTATGAATATAAAAAATTAGCTGAATCTTGTCGTTTTATTTAAATTTCTCAATTATTGAATAAATAAAATAAACAAAGAATACCCGGACAGTTATCAATACTATTTTATTATTATTAATTTAAACCATTCGCTATATTACATTTATACAAAGTATAAAATAATAAAAATCATTTATTTAATTGTACTTAAAGTCACCTCTGTGGCAATCAAAATAAAATGGATACAAAGAAAAAAATTCTGTAACATAAAATTAATGAGCATGAGGGTTGTTAAACCTATATTTGCGTTCATATACCGTTTTGCATATTTGATCGATTCGCAGCTCGCTATGGTACCACCAAACCAATACAGGAGTCGATTATTAGCACGGTTTAATAAAATTATGCGGAAAGGTTGTTAATCTGTTGTGTATTTATATATAAATTTTGTTGACAGATTAAAATAAAGTGCTCCTTAAATTGTGTATGTACTTGTATATAACTATACATATACTTATGTATATTTAATTACAATTCATATTTCATATATGAAAAACATTTTTTACCACAATTCCCGCAATTTTTTTATTACATTTTATTTTGTATTTATAATAAAATGGGAAAATGAGAAGTTTCGTATACATTTTCATATTTTTTATTATACAAAGGATTTGAAAAAAATACTAAATGATATAATAGTTACCGCAATTTAGGTTATTTGTATATAAACGCGTCACTTAAAGAAAGGCAATGACCTCATATAATATAAGATGATATACACTATTATATATGAAGAAATTTAAGATGACTAATAATTATGTATTACAAAAACAAGAATCTGTTGTCTTCACAAGTATTACTTCTTGCTTTGTTGTGAAATAACTATTTCACACACTGATCCAATTTTGCCTTGTGCCAGAGTATTTGTTTGTTGAGTATATTTTAGAGATTATGCAATAAAATGTTAGGATTGACATCAAACAAAGCGAGAGGACTACTTAAGCACACGATCTTACCAAAAATAGATGATACATGCTATTCCATTTATTAGAAATATTTTAAATCTATTTTTATAACAATTCATTCAAATTACTATACAACAAGTCTTTGATGTTCTGCTGTATCTCTGTTGTTGAAAGGTTTATTATGAAAAATTGAATTATAAAAAAATCTTACTTATCTACCCAAAATAATAAGTTTGTAGAGGAATGAATTTAAGTCTCTAAACAAATTTGTCATCTTATATGTCATACGCATAGCGTTATTAGAAGGATATATTTAGACACCAAATCTAATATGGCATATTATTCTCTTGTGTTATGTTGTTGGAGATCTTGCGGGGAGGTAGATTTGTTACGAAGCAACGTTTCTTTGAAGGAATTAAAATATTTACGTTTTTATATTTCTTAAAGTAATGGGTGATGAAGATTTGATTTAATACGTAGCCGTATCTAGAACTTTTTTGCACGAGAATGAAAATACCGCTAGATAAAAATAAATAAAAAAAGTCAAATATGAAATTAAAACAACTCTATAGTTGTGTGCAAATCCTATTTTCGATAATTAAATTGAAACGTGAACGTTGTTCACAATATTAAGATACTCGAATGATTCACGAACTTCATCCTCATGAGTAACAGGCGTCATTGTATTCTTGTTGAATAATACATATTCTGTAGTGGGTCCCAAACTCCATTCGGACAACCAAAATCGTCCATAAATCCTAACCCAGCTAATTTCATCAAAACGTTTGACAGCAATCGCCTTAAACTAACCTCTTTTAGGCTTCGACCACGACTGTTTTATAAAACTCATTACGCTGTTCTTGCTTCAATTATATCCATATCCAGATATACAGTAAAACCTTTCTAAGGACCTTCCAAAAAAACCGAATTTCTCAGTCTAATTTCGGTCCAAATTTTTAGAAAAACGTCATGTAAAATCAAGAAAAGCCATAATATTCATCATAACCATAAGAATGGTTAGCTATAGGCTTGCCAATTAGACCAGTTGCATTCTTAAAATTTGCTTGTCCTAAATCTTGAAACGGAGAAAAGTAAAGACATTTTGTATCAGTAAATTAAAATTTTTTATTAGCCTTTCTATAATAGAATTTAAACTGAGCACTTCTCGATCTTAATGCTACTGGATTAAATACGTCTTTGCTTTGTAGCAATCGAGGCAAATATATTAAAAATGAGCTTTTGATGAAATAAGTAAATCAAGCGGGAGTGATCTTGCTAAGCTGTATCTTCGTGATTAATCGTCTTTTACGCTTTTATGTTCTAAGATTTACAACTTTCTAAATATTTAAGTAGCAGTCTGTCTATGCTATGACTTTTGTCCATTTCCAAAAACAAACGAAATTTGGAACCTGTGCAAGTTGATCATCTATAACAACAACAAAAAGTCAAAATTATACTCCTATTTTACTAGGAATATTTAAACCTGTGACAATTGACCAACCACAGATTTTAATTCAATATTTATATTAATTTTTAATGGGTTTCTTGCTAATTTTATAAAATTAGCCAGTAAGTAAATTCATGCTAATTAATCTAATACAGTTAGCAAAAGAACCTTTCAAAATTATTATTCTTATTAAGGGGTTAACAATTGCCTAGCGAAACATAATAATTCGCTAAGGCATTGTGATTATACTTTGTATGTAAGTTCAAAGTATTTTCAATATTTTTGTACTTTGGTCACTGCAGTGTGATGAGACGGCCGACTTTTTTAATTTGTTCATGTTTTTTTTAATGTTTCATTGGTTCGAAAACAAGCTGCCAACGTGTTGGTAACTTCAGCTCGATGTAAAAGTAATATCTTGAATTAAAATCTGTTTGGTAAACTTTGACTGGTTTAATTATTCCTAGTAAAATATAATTTTGCATTTTTTGTTGTTTGTTATAGATAGTCAACTTGAACAGGTCCGAATTTCGTTTGTTTTTCGAAATGAACAAAAGTCATAGTCCTTACAGACTCTATTTATTAAACCCGATTTATTGTATTTCTCAAGCGAATAAAAATAAAAGGATTTTTTAAATGGTATAGTCTGTCAAGGCTATTGCGAGATGTTAAACTTTGCAGGTTTTACTGTACAATATTCAGTATTAACAGTGATTAATTATTATTCACTACAATAAGCAAATTAATCATTTTAATTTTATTTTTTGAAATTTTATTTAGTAGGCTTTTCTTAAATATTACCTTTAGCATAGATAAAAACATACAGATCATTCATTGGAAACAACTTTTTGTCCGGATATTGAGAAATCCTAGGATACTACTTCTACTGAAAATCCATTAATTTTATTATATATATTATGACTATTGTGTAAGCGTCAGTGTCAAGGTGTCTCAAATTTCAAGTTTTTTTTTCATGATTTAATCTTTGCAATCTGTTTTTGGGGCCGCGGACGTACGGCTATAGGTCCAATTTACGTAGAACCATCTGCACATTGCATAGCTTCTCCAGCATATAGTACTGGCATGGTAGATGGGTTGGCCCATGAATTTTTAAATTTCAAATTGAACGTCTAACGAATTGTGTCATAAAATTCATCCTTCAGTCGCATGTATAATAGATGTTATTGAATTCGATGATTTACGATACTCGTCTCATCCTCCTGAATAACAAACATCATTAGAAGCTCGTTGAAAAATATTCTATGATATACGCTGTCAATGGTAACCTAAATAAATTTAATAAATTTCAAAGAAAATATGTACGCTGTAGGCATTGAGGTAATAAATAATAATAAAGAAGTATGAAAGCAATTTTTTAAGGATTATGAAATTCAGTAGCCAGTTTTTTCTATCTTGCGAAACTTTAGATTCACTTTCTTTTCAAATTCACTTTTTTCAATTCTTTTAAAATTTGTAAATCTGTCACAATGAAATCTGTATCATGATTATTGTTCCACTTTACAACAACAAATACCGGTTTTATTACATTTGCTATTTTTGAGGTAAGAGTGGACTATAATTAAATCTACAGTTTTATCGGGATGGTTTTTCTTCTTCTTAACCAGAATTTATTACTAATTATTATTACTATCACCAATGTTATTATGGTTAGTTGAAAATCACCACTATGATTTGCCTAAGAGCTAATGTTACCCTAAACCGATTATTATGTTAATTTAACGTAGTATGGCCGGTCTGGTCCAGATGTTTCATCATTTAAGGTAAGATCTGAATAACTCAACTTCGAATATGATTTAAATCTTAATATATCTTTGCTAACGCTTTTAATAATTTATTACACTAATTACCACCATATTTTGGGACAAAGGTTGCTTTATGAGTCGTGTAAAATGAAGTAGAAATAATTTGTAATAAATTCTAGTGCAAGCACCATCCCGATATAACTACATCAAAAATTAAAATTATTTTCGGGGTGAAGTTAAACCGTTCACTCGTTCCTCGAACACGGTATCTGTAATAAAATCGGGATTTGTTTTAATAAATTTAATAAATACAAATGGCGGAGCAGGTTTAATAAAGCACTGGAGTAGTGCCTAATTCCGCTTGACACACACATTTTCAATGTTGCAGTACCATTTTAGAATTCACTTACTTTTCTAATTTTCTAATCTTATTAGTTCGAAGCCAATTGCTAAACTCTTGATAGTCTCACCTAGTCGCAAATAACTTGCTATTATTCAGAAGGCACTAATATCTTATAATTATTATTTATTATTTTATGTAATTATGAACGAAAATATAATTGTGAATCCAAAGGGTTGTATTGGGTTTTTTAGTTTATTTAATTCGTTAGGCTAAGTTTTGGATCAATTCTGATTCTGATAAAGGCTCCTCTTGCGTTTCATCCTTCGAGTCCTCTTAACAAAACATTTGTGACTTGTTTAAATTAATTTTGACAAACGATCATAGAAATAATTTTTAGCTTTGCCGTCAAAATATTTTTTCAAATTTTGTGGGTGCTTATTTTCGTCAATATCACATTAAAGCGCTTCTTGCAAATTTCACCTTATAAACTTTTGCATTTTCCTGCATTAAAAGTAAAACTTGGCCTAATTTTTCTTGATCTCTTCTTTTAAAGAACATAAAATGTCAATGTACTCTCGTGATAGTGCGTAGTACCTATATTTTTAAATTTTGGCATTAGAAAAAATTAATTAAATTCATAATGATGAATTTAAGTTGTTTCTGTATAGTAGCAATTCTGTTAATAATAAATATTGTGTGGATCGTTGCTTCAACAATCCCAGCTAGTTTTTGTCGTTTAACGGTCCCGGAATTAATATCACTATGACTCCGGCGCAAACCGATGATTTCAAAGTAGAATTAGGCCTAACTCTGTCGAAAGCCAGACAATAGCATACATACATAATTAATGGTGTCATCTCCGTCTTCCAGATAATTTTTGCGTACAGCTTCTTGTGCTAACGGCCAAGACTCGTGAGTCATATGATCGCGGATAGTGGACGTCAAATTATGCTCTCCAAATAATTAATAGTTTAGTATAGCGGCAACTAGAAATATCAATTCAGTGAATTGTAAACTGATAATGACCTATTATGGTATTGTCATTTTTCTGGAGCTCAAATATTTTGCTCTTAGAAGAAATCAGTGGAAATATTAATTTGAATCCCTTATAAATTTTCAAGAATTGAATTAATTGTAATCAACAAAAAAATTATTGTTTTATTCACTTATTTTAAATGAGGCGATATAAAATTGCTTACGACCCGGAAAGTATTTTAAAAGTAATTCGCCGGTATTGCAATGTAGAACTGAAATCAACTATATTCTCAAAGAATTGAGGGTCAATCCAGGAAACGATTGATTGTCAATTCGACTAGATGCTCGTTTGTATTCATGAAGTTAATTATATTTCAGAGTTTTATCATTTACCGCCAACAAACAGTTTTAAAGCTAAATTTACTAATTATTGAAGGCATAGCGGTCAGGAAAATTACGCCTACAAGCGGTTTTTATTTTCAAAATGTTGAACTTGAAAGGTGACATTGTCTAAAATTTCATTTGATATGCGATTTGTAAAATATTTCTTTCTATATTTCGCTTTATTTTTCTATATAAACTTTCTTTTTAGACAACGTGAATTTAAAGGTGCCAGAAACAATATCGTACTTGTTTTTTTAACTTGTTCTAAGAAATATTGTATTTATGTCACAATTGCTGTCGCCATTTGGTGGCAGCGGCTATTAATGGACAAAATTCTTATAACCCGTCCGAGTCAAAATTTGCTCTTTATTTTAATAGTTTACATATATTACTTACGTTCCGTTCGCACATTGTTTACATTTTTGATGTAGACTTTGTAAAATTGTGTGGGATAACGGAATTTGAAGTTATAAGATTACTAATTTTGTAATCATTAGAAATGTTGTGATATCCCAGAAAGTGTTAGAACCAGAATCCTTTAAGAGCTTTGAGTTTTTTTTATTGATGCGGAGAATAAAAACATTGTCATAAGGTTATATTACTTACGAGTGAGCACGTGAGAAATATAATAATTTTTATTATTAATTAACTTCTATTTAAAGGTAGTCCACTTACAGTTTCGCACCTTGGATCTAATTGGCCTAATAAACTAGCTGTTTAGTTTCGTATTTACGTAACTTCTTATTTGTTCAAGAACTTCACCATAAAGTGCTATTGATATGGGTTTTGCGTTTCACTGTGCTTAGTGATTCGGAACCGCGTTGGGTTATAAATTCCTATTAATAGAACGCGTGTTTACCGTACATTTGTTTATTTAATTGAAATTTAATGTTAAGGTTGAGAAATGAATAAAAATTTATTTATTTATTTACGTAATCGTTTAACGTGAGTGGATATGAGAAATGTTAGTAAAATGCGCGAGCCTGTTTTTTTTTAAATTTTCAAACATCGTTTTTAAAAAATAATGTTTCAGCCTGCGCTAACTATAATTACTATAATTTACCGATAAACTTAGGTCATCTTAAAAAATAAGATAAATTTTTAATATTGATAACTCGATAATTATAAAGTTACTTATACCATTATGTATAGATTGTTATTTGTTATTATCGTAAGTGTGTATAAAACTAAAAATATCTTACTTATTCAGTTTATTTATCTTATAAAACATACACATACGAGTATCGTTTATATGAACGTGGCGATATACGAGTAGTTGAGAAAATAACAAAACAATTCAATCTTTTGTTAGTAAGATAATTCCGTTTGTGTACATTCTACACCACCAAATTTCGCACCACCTTGGCACAAACACACGAGACACAAGCAATGAGAGCGAGAATTATGATTTATATCTCAGCAATATTGCATGAATTTGTATCTTGATAGTAGAATGCCTATATAGTTTTGCGTTTACATAACTCTTTATGTGTATCGTATATCAGGTACGATGTTGTGGGATTATGAAAATATGATTTAATTATTAATTCATAAAAATTTTATAAAAGCATTGACCTCGTTTTCGAGTGTAAATATTATTAAGCAAATTTTATTGTAGAGCGCGAGCGAGCGTGGAATTGAATAAATAGTTTAGTATTTTGCACTGTCACACGATTTAAAATGCGTTAATACTTACTTAATAATTCATTCAAACGAAATCATTCAATTTCCGGGAAAATGTATAAATTCATTTTGTCGGTGTTTCCGTTGCCTCGGGATAAATGACATTTATTTCTGTATACTTTTAAATTTGTGTATCGTGTATTTAGTCTTTCATACCGATTTTATCAACCTTTTTTTTTATTGAAGATTTGTATTTTCGTAAATTGAATTTTACTAATTACTTAGTTATCTAGATTTGACCTACACTAAATAATAATCATTCTAAACTATCGATAAACAAAATTGTTTGGTATTTTTATGGAACCAAGCCAAGATTTTTGGTCATTATATAATGTATGTGTGTGTAAAAATACCTAAATCGGGCAAAATTTTTAAATTGCATTTAGTTCAAGTTAAATAGGTCAAGCAAACATTTTATATATTTTTGCGAGTTTTGCAAAATTGTATTTGCATTTTGTATGTACGATTATGATGGTTTTTTAATGCTTTTCGTGTCATTTTCATATCAAAAGAAAAACAGGCACGTAAAACAAATACAAACGACATTTAGAATACATAAATCTTTAATATCCTTTTGTCAATTTGCCGCAATTCAAAGCTAAACGTTTCTTCTATATATGTGTACTCATATGTACCAGATATGTTATATGATTCCATCAAATTCCTACCATGAATACATATTTCATTTCTATATTTATCTTACAACAATTCCGCTTATTCGAGTCGTATCGTAACTGACATGCATTATATGAAATGAAAAGAATTTAGTTTCTTTTTATTATTTTTATCTATAAAAGTAATGTATTACATTTCGTCTCATGTATTTATATTTTGTTATGACGAGTAATGGCCATTAGCTATTCAGATTTATTATTCACCGTTATGCATTATAAAAGATCAAGTTTTTTGAAAAGAAACTTTAAAATTTAACGAAATAAATAAAATTCGGAAGCTGCTAATCCACCAATTATAATACATCAACTTTTTTTTGGCATGATCTTTCCATTTGATCTTCCCGTCTAGGGTCATGGATAAACTTTCGGTAGTATTGTTGCATAAGGAATTTGTTAAGAGTTCAGTTCTGATTTAAGCTTTTTGTTAGTGAAAATTATATTACAGATTAAGTAACTCGAATTTCATTCAACGAATTCATAGTTTGCCATTGGTATAAGATTCTAAAATGATTTCCAATATTATTTTGAATGTAAAATGTTTTAAATAAATAGATGCAATAAAGTGAAATGTTTGTCTCTTTTTTTGAATAACTCAGCTGAGCGATGGCTTTATGCCATAGTAGTATACGATGAAATATTCAGCTATATGATTTTATTTTTTATGTGAGTATTTATGGTAGGCCAAAGTTTAGTAAACCGCAGGCTCAAGTTACTGTTGCAGCATGTGATGCATTGAGACAAGTTCTTTTCTAGATGATGATCTTCTTTTCTATGTTGGGTGGTCTTCAACGTAGGCAGTCGGTAAAGTAAATTGCCGATGGCATTTGTTAATTGTAAAATATAGAAAAACTGGTTTTCATAAAGGGAGTTATCGTGATCGTTTTCGGACGATGTTGCTGAAATCGATTCGTCTTTTAAACAAGTATCTAAAAGCAGGTTTCTTCATTGCGCTTGTAATGCTTCTGAATTCTCCTTGGATTTGATATAATTTCACATAAAATTAAAAATAAGTAAAACGGAAACTTTTGAAGCTATAGGAATTATTCACGCAATGTTATGGTGAGTACACACTAGACAATAATACAGTGCTCAGACAGCATTTTTGCTGTTCACACGTGTGAAATCTAAATACAGTGCTGCCTGAAGAGTTAGTTTTTGCTGTATCGGACAATTAGTACTCTCTACGTGTGATGGCTATCCACTGTTTGGCTCTATTTAGCAAATTAAATAAAATTAATTACTGCCTGTGTAGCTTAAAACAAAATTGTCTGTTTTCTGTTGGTAAACTTATATATTTCGACGGATTTTTAAGGCCACTGGTGGGATCATACATTCATATCAAGGTGCAACTCGAAAAGATGTCGAGTTTCATCTTTTTATAGTAAGATGATGACAATAATCATATGAATTAATTAAGTAATAATAAAATGAGGTATTATACATCACTGGAACTAATTTTTTCTTGTTATAGTAGTTTATTCAATCATTCATTCTCAATTTTAAATGCGATTTATTTCTAAAATTTGCCAAGAAGTTGTATGATACGTACGAGTATTGAATGGCTGGACTCAAGTTCTGTATAATATAGTTTAACGTCATATTCCGAATGGCGCCAGTCAGAATTTCTGGCAGATTTATCGAGTAGTTTTGTTTTGATAGTTGTTAAATGTGGACAATTTTGTGTTTGTTTGTAACCAAGGCAAAAGGGCACTATCGATTAGTGAGCGTTTCCTTTTTTTGAATGGGAAATCAAAGTGACGTCGCATGCCATTTATAAGGACTATGTACCTTCGATTATTACAATCAGATATTTTGATTAATGCAATTTCGATGAAAAGGTCCACGTCCGTTTGCTTGCAGGATAAAGACTAGAGAGATTGCTGACATTTAAAATATATCCATATCCTTCACGAGAAACTGGGCAAGATAAAGGGAAAACTAGGTGCGAGACTGTGTTCGCATTTGCTCACAGGAACAGAAACGAAATCGCATTAAACCTTCCAAACAAGGCGATTTTGTGTGATTTCTTTTAATTTTTAAACATTACGTGAAACTTCTGTGAAAATGACTTCACTGAAGTTTCACGTCAAATAAGTAGGTCATCGCCGAAACAGGCCCATGCTGAGTTCGCCAAATCATATTTTTTCAATTACAGCCCTCGTAATCGACAAAAGTGATAAAGCCCAGTATTGGAGATTCCTCTGTGAAAAATGAGGTCTACACTTGACGCCTAAACAATATTATTTTTTCTAATTCTAACCACCTCCAGTTACTTGAACAAACCGAATGGCCTTGATCAACTTAGAATGAATAGTCTCTGGAAGGTCTAGCCTAAATTGACTTTCTAGAATATTTCTTCAATTGCATTGAGCTTAGCTCTCATCGTCATATGCCCGTAGTACGCCCACAGAGTACCATTATTGAGAGGTTGATTACAGGTTGGGTCTGTAATCTTATCAATTCTGTACAAGCTGCAAGCATGAAAAAAGAAGGAGATTGTAGTTCAGGAGAGATAGTTCTCTGCTCCCTTTTATTAAAATGAATAGAAACAGTAAAATTTATGGATCCGCCAGTTTACATATAAACTTATGTCGCCATTGTTTATTATTAGCGAATCTATGCTCTCTGGCCGTGAAACCAACGTTTATGTGGTAATATAATTTGTTTCAGGTATAGTCAAACAATAGGTTATGACAATTAATAAACAGAAAAGACTTGATTATTTATCAACAAAATATTTAAGAGTCTTTTCTGTTTACGAGACTAATTTTCTTATAAAAATATTCGTTACTTTGTGGAACCGGACCAAGAGCTTCTAAAATTGCGAGTTCGATGAGTTGTTTTATGTTCCAAGTTAAAATATCCGTGTAGATAGAAGGAAAAGCTTAAAAGCATTACGCTTTCTCGCTATAACAAATATAACTCAAGTTAGCTTCTTAATTTGTTGCACTTTTATTTCAGCAGCTGTATAAAATCTCGAATAAAAAATAGCGAATAATGCGCTCACTGGGCGTTTACTTTGAATACAGCGCCCGTGGGCACTATTCTAGCTTTCCCTGGGAATAGGGAATTGGAAAAAATATTTTCATAGAATTTCTGTCTAAATTGTATTTTTCTCAAGAGCTCAAAATTCATCGAAGCTTGAAGAATTGTACATTGGTGGAGATATAAAATGTTTCTTAACAAAAGCCTTACCAGTCGTCAATAGTAAATAAAGAGGAAATCTACGTTCTAATATGATTCCTGGAATTAAAATGTTGCAGTATAGTAGATCACATATAAAATATTCGTTAAATACACAGCTTTAGAGTGACGTCTTATGTTATGGCATTGAAATGCATTTCCAAAGACCACAACAACAACTTGTTAGACGTCGACGTGCAAATTAACTGTACAAAAGTCGTTGAATTTCCTTTAAAGAGTATTAAAAAATTTACTGACAAAATTACTGACATTTATATGAAGGCAGCCCTGTCCAAACTAAAACGTTAGGTTAAGGCACATAAATGAAGGATATGGGAGATTGTAACTGTTTCTGATAAGAAACAATAGCGCCTAATAACAAAGCGGTTCGATGTGGTTTACATCTTATATTACCTGAAATTTATATTTTTTTTAATAGAACGTTGTGCATTGAATAGATAGCGATGCGCAAATTGTACTCACAGGCCAGAGTAGGAATTCAAATGCCTAATCAAATGTATTCGATATAATAATCGAGAATTAGAACGCTAATGTTATCATTCTTTATCGAAAATGTAGCAAAATTGTGCATTTATATAATGCTGAATGTATTCAAACATTGTCAAGATAGAAAATGTTTACAGCCCTAAGTTGTAAATTAATTTCAAAAGTTTCCTTGTCTTGTTGAATTAACCATATTAAGACACAAATTCGTTCTTATAAGACTAAATTTGAAACACAATAAGAAATGTATAAGAAATGTTTATAAACAGAAAAATTTAAATATACGGCTAGGCCCTGAAAAGGAATGGGCCTAATAATCGAAAAAAATTGTTCGACAAAATGTGCGCCTCTTAAATATAATGCCTATGCGTTATTTACGTACGGTGGAAGACAATAGTCGTCGTCGAGTCGCATCGCGTCGTATAGTCGGTCGTTAGAACAAAGGATACATACATTATTTATGCATACTCAGCAATCATATATCGTTTATAACGAACTCATACAATTCTTTATCACAATTGAAATGGGGTTAAGTTAAAAATAAATAAAAATATTGAAAAATGTAAATATTTAATGACGAACTTTTTCTATGATTCTTCCAACATTTCAAATTGTATAATGCCATACAACAATATAATTTGTGGGTGGTCGTCAATCGTTTTAATGCTAATTAATTACAAATACGCATACATATACATAACGATAGATGTATGGCATATTTATCTTGATGTTGACTGAACACAAATTGCGCAAAATATCCAATCAAAATCATATCGATCAATTTTATATTTAATTTTTAACTAATTATTATAATGTAATATGTAATCATAGGCCTCTCTCTACAAAATAATTGCTTTAAATACGGGTTAGATATGAAATTTATTTTTTGTGTTAATATAAAATACAAACGATGCGGGTATTGTAACTTAGATAAACAAAATGTCTTTTTTAATAAACAATAAGAAGAGAAAAATTCAATTATTTTACCATCATACCAAACAATTTTCTCTTTTTTTTTTGTTTTTTGTAAAATGAAAAATCAACTCAAAACATTGTTTCTATATCATCGTACACAGAGGGAAAAGCTCCATCCATTTATAAAGCACACACAATATGTACACGATGACTGTGTGGATATGTGATGCGGGGTACGTAGAGCACAGAAAATTGATTTTGGGGTGGTGGTCGGGTTTTGTTGTGTTTTTTAAGTGAATACTCATATTTCCTCATTTTATGGTTTACGACGAGTTAGGTTTTGAGATATTACATAGATAAAAAATATATAGAAAAAATTGTTAACCCCTCATTAATAAACAAAACATCTATCTAACACACACACGCATAACATTACATAAAAACTCGTAGATATTGTAAATCGATTACATTTTCTATTTGGAAAAAATGCTATAATTTTACATTTTATATATGCTTTTAGTCTTAATGTTTCATACTCGTACATATATCGCAATCGTATGTTATATTTTAATGAATTTATGTTGCTTTTTATGTATTTTTCATCATAATGATTATTTTTAATATTTAAATATAGAAATGTGTACACTGTACTCAGTGTACTACTACTATACATACAATCCAGTTGTATAAGGAACAAAAAATATAATAATTGTTAACCACAAATTCAACTTCCGTTTTTTATGGTTTGTATTTTTTTGTTGTACATATACTGCACAATATTGAAATGGTCAAAAGTTGAGGTTTACTCTTTATTATTTATATATATTTATATATGATGACGTTCGCTCTGGATGTAGGATGTACCCCGAAATATTTAATACAGAGTGGAGATTCAATTCTTGGTAAATTTGTGGTCCTAGGATGGTTTGGATTGTATTCCAAATGTTAATCTTGATCACATTAATTTTAATGCTATAAAAAATACTGTTTTAACCACAAAATTCGTCAGTTTTCAGGATGGCCCGTATAATTGGTTGGAGTTGGGAATTCTATAATGTCTACCAATGTTCTATGTGAGATTCACCCGAATACTTGTATGGTTAACCAACATCCATTGGAGGAGTTTTTTCGTTTATGCAAATATTTAGAAAAGTATATCATTTATGAGAAAATTAACTAGGAACTAAACGATTCTAAATTAAATTTGCAATAATATCGGTACACATTATTACAAAATTTAAGCTAAATGACGATTTTTTACAAAAAAAATCCGTCGTCCCAGACGGATTGAATGATCGAGATTAAACTTCATACTTAATCTTTTTGCACCAATTAGGAAGTCCCAGTGATGTTTGACAGAAATCGGTTCACCAGAAGTGGCAGCTACCATATATTTTTCGCTTTTTGCAAATATTTTGAAAAATACACTGCTCGTCAAAAAATTCCGGACGACAAACCCCACGTTGCAAGCGTCAATAATTATTTGGATGAGGTAGGAATTGTTCGTCTTGTTTGTCACACCCATTGATCACGTGTGGGATATGCTAGGGTGTCGTTTAAAGCAACGGGAAGTCGTTCGAGAAATCTTAGATCGTAAAATATATTTCAATATCCGCTTTTCTAACGAAAATTAAAACGAATTTTTTCAACGAATGAAATTTTTTGACGATTGTATATAGAATTTACAAAAAAAACGAATCAGGACGAAAAGTTTATAAATTAAATTTTAAACAAATTAATTCAGATAATTTTTTTTAAATTTTAACTGAAATGATCATCAAAAAAAAATTTATTTCATCATAATTTGGCTGGACTGTAACCAGGCGGATTGATTCCTTTGGGATGAAATTTCAAACTAAAGATTTTTCCATAAATTGGGAGCTCCTTAAGAAATTTGTGTACCGCAAGTAAATTTGAACAGGATTAATGGTAATGGTCCTTTAAGTTTAATTTTTCTCCTTAGAAATCAAGTGTGATGTATTCGAGATCTATGTATATTCGTAGTAAAGGAAAGTCGGGTGTTGGCCACAACATATTCACCCCATCTTTCCATTTTTCTAGATTGGTATAATAATTTGCACATAATGGTTACACAGTTATAAATGGCGTATGTTTAAGTTTTACATCATCATTTTATTTCTAAATAGAGCTGCCATGAGCCTTATACCATCAAATTATGGTTGCAAATATTACCTGCCGATCAGTTCTATTGGAAAAGATGCATTGAAATTGTATATCACGATATTTATTCTAGGTATTTTGAGTAAATAATCTTAACTGTGAAATCCAATCACACAATCAATTTATTTGTGAATTTTGTTTAAATTCAGATAACAAACAATTTTTCAATTTCGTTTTCCATCTTGTTCATGAATTATTTTCCGCGAATTACGTTCATTTCAAGTAAGTTGATTTTTTGCGAATTTTTTATTTTCAAACTTCCCCAGTTAACATGTTTATGCGAAATGTATTTCTTTTGATTAGTTTTCAGTAAATTGTTTTATATGCAAATTTCTCTGACTCCTCTTTGATGAATACTAATAATTTAAAGTTCTAAAAATGCGGCCGTTATTAATATTTGTTTATTTGCTGTGATGTATTAAAATTTTAGGATCTTTGGTTGGTAGGTCATAAGCATAAGCCTTGAAAATCATTCCCCGATAGGACACAAAAATTAGAAGTCAAAATTACTATGGTCTGAATGATCTAAATCGGAAAAATAGAGTGAAATCCCACCACTACTCATACATTTTATGATATTTTATTAATTTTGGATAAAATGAAACCTTACACCATTCTAGTATATACGAGCAAGTTTTAGAAGTTTCATCAACTATATTTTTCTAAAAAAAAAATAACGGCGCATTCGGAGTATTGCACATTGATTATTCTCGCAACAATTAAAAATGCCCACTTTTGTCCTCCCGAATTTAATATATCGGGTTTTTCAATAAGGACATAACAATTTTGTATTTAAATAAAACACAGAATAATTGAGATATTGGGCTGAAAGTTATTCTAGGTGCAGTACAGATCTTACATTTAATTATAGAATTTGATCTCGTTCATATGACCATCGCGAGCACGTTTGCAGCGATCGATTCAATTTTCCACCACTCTTTCACACATATTGGTCGGAACGATGGCAATTTCGCGTTTGATATTTTCCCTGAGCGAGCTGGCCATTCGACCAGACCATTTTTAGAGATTACATGGTCACCGAACTTCTTCAATAGATCAATTGTTTGATCAGCTATGTATCATCTTGTTGGAATCTCATATCACTGATGTCAAGTCCAAAAATATGGTCCAATCACACCTCCAGCATAAAATCCACACCATACGGTCACTTTTTGTGGTTGTAATGGAGTCTCTTGAAGCACATGTAGGTTTGTTGCTGTTCAATAACGCATATTTTGCTTATTGACAAAGTCATTAATGTCAACGTTTAGCAGAACCCTTTCGGAGAAGTTTCGGCGTTTCAAATGATCAAGTGGTTTGAGTTCTGAGTTGATTTGATCTTGTAAGGGTGTACGCCAAAATCTTTACGCAAAATTCGCCACAATGTGGTTTAAGAGATTCCCAATTATTCCCAATAATTCCTGTGAACGACGTGAAATCGATTGATCTGGCTCATTTTAAACTGAAGAATTTACGGCTAAATTTAGCCACTAAAGACGCACAGCCTGTATGGTGGAATGATTATTACGACGGAAAATTGGAGTAAGCGCTCTTAAAGTTGCAACCACCATTTCAGAATTGCTCGGAATTGGTTTAGTCTGAGTTTCACCATCGAAAAGTAACCCCTTGAAATTTAGACCATGCACAAAACATATAAATAATCCTACTTTGGTTGAGAAATTAGAACAGCAAACGGCCTTCCCCGTTAGCCCCCACCTAAAGTGTACCTATCGTATATTTTTAGTGGGCAAGCAAAAATTAAAATGTTTTAAGTTCTAAGTATATGTTCTTATTATGCATAACATAACGATTTTCAATTTTCGAAACCTAATTCACACCTAGGTTACAATATGTTTAAAACATTTTTTTATGGCATTGCATACCGTGTTCAATATGCATTAAATAGTTTGTGTTAAAATGAACTTATTTTGTGCTATAACAAAAAAAAATATGTGTATCAGAAATCAAGGAATAATGTCACCGCATAAAAATATTAGACAACATGCAATCAACTTACAAAAGTTGCACAAAAACGTAATTATGAAATGGTTAACTTGATCAATTTCGAATATTTCAATTGAATTCGAAATAATTAAAGCGAGAAATTTTAATGACATTTTTTTAAAGTTTTCATTGTTATCTTAATTAATAGTAAAATCCAAATTCCATTCCACCAAGCAAGAAAGTTGTTTTTAAGTTTTCGTTGTAACTGTTTGTAAATTAATTATTATATGGTTTTATGTAAGCTTCTTAATCAATAGTGTGCGCTATAAGATTGTTCGAAAGCGAAAACAGTTTTAAGTACTTACATATTTGAAATTGTGGAATTTATTCTAAGTTTTTAACTAAGCTAGCTCATCGGGCCATTAAAAGTGTTTAATCGTTTTTAATTTTCACCTTTTATGTATTTAAATGAAATTAATGATTTATAAAGCTAAAATAAAATAGATTTTAGAGTAATGAACACAATAAATAGTATTTTTATGGTTGAGGTTTATGTATTTTCACATATATGTACATGTTATGTACGACGTTTTGTTATCTAGGTTAATTGTGTTGAAGATGAGAAAATGTAATTTTTGTTTTTGTAAAGGAAATGATAATTCGAGATTTTAGTTTTAATATACGTATTAAAAAGCATATTTGTGCTGGCTCATTCCAAATAATTGTGCCAGATAAAATGAAAAACGATAAAATGGCTTGTGCTAATGTATTTCATGGCACATACTAAATTTGTTTTATGAATGAACTTGGAAAACACAACTACTCGTATATCTGTAATTGCCAAGGTTGCATAGTTTGCACAAAATTACGATAAACGATTGTCAAAAACACACTTTTAAAATATAAAATATTATCTTACATTCATAATGTTATATAAACATATTTATACAGGATTGCTCCGTTTTACGCGATTTGTGTCATACGGCAATATAGTATACGACTGAAGTCTAGATTATTTTAATATGTAAAATTTTGAATAAAATAAAGTTAAAAATATCCAATGTATATGATCCCAACACAATACCCATCTTGCAACGGAATTGCAAAGAACCCCTCTGTACAGTAATAGTCGCGATTGATTCACATTTCAATTTTTCTGGCTTAATTCTTAACGTTAACTTGTTGCTAAACTAATTATTTTTTCCGAATTAATTCGTTGCCTTCTTTGAGATTTTGATTGCTATTTGCTTTCTTTCGTGGTCCTCTAATGCCAACTTTACGTCTCGGCCTCTCTGGATTCCCCATTGTTGGTAATCAATTACCGGTTCAACTCCCAACACTTGTACTGGTATCTACGGCTGCGTCTTCAACAAAGGCAAACATGAGAGAATTTATAAATATCCCTAAAATCAAAATAATCCCGAGTGTTAAAATACTGGAAACCAAAAATCTCGGATATCCGAATGTCAGTTTCATTAAACTTGGCCTACTTCCAAAACTTCATTCAAAATGTGTGTTCAAAACATCAATCTCATTTTAAATCTGATTGTGATCATAACCGTCGAAGAAATACCTAATTATTAATAATCAGCGAGTCATATTTTAGAATTTCGTTCATTTTTAAAGCCTAACTCAATCCCAAAAATTAATTTTATCTTAGTTAGTTTAGAACTGTAACAACCAAAGTTCATGTTAAAATTATAATCTCAATCTCCAAACAAAGTTTGATTAAGTCGGTAAGAAATGGCAAGCCTACATTGATCTTAGCCCACCAATTTGAGGTGTTCTTTCCCCATTTTCACCGATTTTTCTGAAATTTGAAATATAATATGGTTAAATGTAGTGAATCGATGAATTATTTTTATTTTTCAAAAAATTATAAATTATCATGAAGTATGCGTACTTTTGTTAGATCATTCATATAATAGCCCAAACCGTGGTCTCTTGTGGTTAATTCCACTGTAATTTTCACTCAGAACAAACCCTTTCAAATTTCAAAAACTTACACCATAGAATGTGGACTATAAATTGGAAAACATCTACGGATATAGCTTTCCATATATTTTTCTTTGTCTTATAAATTACCTTACTAACTAGCAGCCCTGACTAGGATCCACTTGGCTAATCATTCATTAGATAGAAACCTCAATGAGGCAACCAAATCTCTCCACGGAGTGTAGCACCTGCGAAAAAATGGTTTCTTGACTGGAGGATGAATGAAAAGTTTTTTTAATAAAATGCAATATAGAATGTGATTCACTTGTAATTTGTGTATTTGGGATGTCTCAGCAAGTTCCGCGTAAAATCCGCTAAGAAATTAATCAGTTTTTTAGTTGCCCAATAAATGGTTAAATGTTTTAATGTTTCAATTTTAAATTAATTTAATAATTTTTACATATAACTAGATATAAGACGCATGGTACATTTACAAGTTATAACATTTGAATCTAATAATAATTCTTACCTTCGGGCTGCATCCATAAATAATTTGTAGTAAAGAGTGTTTTTTAGAGGTTCACAATTGTAAATTAAAATAGAACAAAGAAAAACATTTTGAATGCCATTTCGAATATCAGTGAAACTAGCTTTATTGGATAGATAATTTTATGCCATTAATGCTTGAATATGACCATGACGGCCATGTGGTCGTCGCGGCTGGCGCGTACATGGCGTAATCTGGAGGTCCAATTTTCGATCACTCTTCGCAGTAATTGCGGCCGTATCTCGCTAATAACTCGCGGAATGTTGTGTTCCAAGAGGTCAATCGTGTTTGGTTTATTGGAGTAAACAAGTTACTTAACATATCTCCAAAGAAAATAATCTAATGGAGTTAGATCGCATGACCTCGATGGCCAATTAACAGGACCATTACGTGAAATTAGTCTTTCATCAAATGTTTCTTTGAGTAAATTAATTGTATCCCGCGCTGTGTGGCATGTTTCACCGTCCTGTTGGAACCACATAACCATATATTAGAAATGATGTCTCTGTACCGTTCACCGTTAACTGTATCATTCCGCCCATCATCGTTTGTGAAGATAGATGGATCAATGATTCCGCCCGCCCAGCGCATCAAACTGATGGGATTGATTTTCTCTGGATGTAATGGTATTTCGCCAAAGGCTTGTGGATTATCTTCACTCCAAATCCGACAATTCTGTTTATTAACGTATCCGTTCAACCAAAAGTGAGCTTTATCGCTGAACAAAATTTTCCAAATCAACATCAATATCAATTTGTGATTCAGCCCATTCGCCGAATTGGCGACGTGTGCGATGGTCGGTTGGCTTTAATTCCTGCACAAGTTTAATTTTGTAAGCACGTAAACCAAGTTCCTTAGATAAAATCTTCTATAAAGTGGATGGACACATCTCCAGTTGCAGATAACGACGTCGAATTCATTGATTTGGGTCTTCCTCAATGCTACGCTGTACAGTGTCTATTGAATGTTCGGTACGCACTGTTTGATATCTTACTGGATGCGTATTATCATTTAGAGTATACGGGGTGCGAAAACGATCCATAGTTAACCGAATTACTCGCTTTGATGCACGATTATGACGACCGTAAAACGGACGTAATGCACGATGAGTTTGGCGAACAGAACCATTATTTTGATAAAAAAATTTCAACAATTTGCAAGCGTTGCTCTGGCGTGAGTCTATTCATTATGAAATGGCAAATCGAGCTAATGACAAAGCAAATGTCAGCTGTCAAATCGGTTGTCAAACAGAATAGTGTTGCCAACTTAAAGATGCCAACCTCTAAAACACACCCTTTATATTTCATTAAGTACGTAAAGTGTAGACCTAAACTGAGAACCACATCCCGTAAGCTACAGAAGCTGAATGCCAGAGAACTTCAAAAGATACGAAATGATAAGGAAACCGCAAAAGGTAAACCTATAGAGCCATGAAAACCAAACAGAAATCGGAACCTTCATAGCAAAGACATCAAGGTATGAATGTAACAAAAAAAAAATTATACGGAATTTACGAACAGCAGCATGAACAAGATAAAGCTATATAATAAATAATCCAAAGACTCACAAACCTGGAAAACGGGATCCTGCAATAAAAGCATGAAAATGAATGTATTCAGAATATCATCATATATCCGAAACAAAGTTCACGAAACAATCTATAGTCGCTCTATATCTACATGAGCCACTACCGAAGTGGATTTGAATTTTTTCTAAAATTTAAATTTTTTCACGGGAATGAATTTAGGAAACAGGTTTTAGAAATTAGTGAATGCTCCAATCTGAGGGATCCGTTTCCTGGATCAAGGAGACCCTCCTTGTAAGATTCCATACCATTCATCCTATCGGATTCTAATGTGCACCCTAAGGTGCTCCCTTTTAAATTTTTCCCAAAAATGTCTGTTTGTACCGAAAGGGCGTATTAGCCGCTGAATCGAGCATCATGAAATTTTCACCATGCCTAAGTTGCATGTTCAGAACCAACCTCATGATATTTTTGAAGGAGTTGCACCTCGGGGGTTAGAGGGCCCGGTACAAATTTCTTCTAAAACATAATTTTTTTTAAATGTGCAAAGATATTTTATACCAAAATGAGCATTTTTTAAGGAGTTGGCGCCGTGTGTCTAGGTGGTTCCATACCAGCGACCAGAAGAGAATGCAGTCGATTCTAAAATATTGTACAAAACGAATTGCATTATCAATCAATTGAATCGATCCGTCGAAAATAACGTCTTCTTCTAGAGCTGCTGAAATAAGTGAACAGCGTGAGACACGGCAGGAAAACGATCGAAGCAGAACGTCTTCTTCTAGAGCTGGTGGAATATGTGAATAGAGTTAAACACGGCTGGAAAACAATCGCTTACGATAGTCGATCAATAGAAAAATTCAGAGCTGATTTGAAGTTAGCAGCGTTCAATTTCTAGTTTCTCCCGTGCAACACCGGGGTAATTCAACTAGTTTTATATACAATTTATAAGATATTGAGTATGTCACATAACACACTTAGACCACACTGCAAAAGGCTGAAGTTCCACATTAGTAAAAACAACAATATCTAAACCTTTAAAACTAAGAATAATTCACTAAAAACAATACATACATTGAGGATCCAAGACTGGTTTCAAATCGAGGTAAAGAGCTCCTCGGAGCAGTGACAGCATGTGATTAAAATTAGCACTCTACTGGAAATCCAACGTTCAGGACACTGCTCACTCTTAGTGATAAAATAATATCCAAACTAAAATATCCAAAGTTTCCCATAAAAAATTGATCATTCTAATCAATGCAGTCTTCAAGATCAAGTATGTATCATAGGTATAGAAGTTTGCGGAAAGTGATTATGATACTCAAACTAAGAAACTGCTCAACGAAATAACGTGTCATAGGCCAATATCACTAGTACCTGTTATACATATATTTGGAACACCAATATGAATTTGGAGACACTACAATAAATAAGGTTCACATCACAACAGACATCAATCAGCCGTATGTTGAACATCATACAAAGATTCCAAAAAAGTTCTGAGGAATATTTTTAATGCTTCTTGGTACTATGCAGTCGAGGCACTCGCCGTCGAAGTAATAAACCAGAGCACAGAAGCAGAAGTGGCCCTGCAATTGCCCAAACCTTAAGGCCATGCAACTCCTTGACCATCGTCAGATAGTCAGAAGATTAGATTCGTTTGAGTCAGCTTACAACGCAATTTCAGGGTCAGTTTCGGTTGTAATGCCAGTATTTTATTTTATTTTTAAAATAGTTACGTGAGATCGCGCGGTCACGATATTCGATGGTTACCTGTTTAAATAAAAGCACACACAAAAATATATAATCCAAATGTATTGTATTATGTACACAATGATTAATTATTCACATATCATATTACTTAATTGTTTTATGTTAATTGGATTCCCTGGTATAATCAGGGTCAGGTTTTATAGCCAAACTTATATTTACGAGTATATATACAGATAAGATGTTACATGTACGGCTTGCAATTATTTTGATGAAATGGAACAAAACACAGAATTTCATTAAATTATTATAAATCGACCGGTTTCGTAGCTCTAAACTATAAAAGTAAAAGCAACTATGTAACAGACATAAAAAGTTTTGTTTTCTTTCTAATATAATCAATGTCAATTAAGATGACTTTGATCAAAATGTACAGTATAATATATGAGGATGTGTGCGTTATATTATATTGCAATTCGTTGTGTACACTTTGGACCTTGATTTAACAATGTGCTAGGCATGTCTGGAAACACAATTTTATTAAAACATTAATTTATATGACTACGAGTAATTCAATTACTTTAGAAAATTTTATAAAATTAGTTTCCTTGCCAAAAACTATATTTTTTAATGTGGAAGAAAATGTCAAGAAAATATTTTTTCATAAGTTTTGATTGGTGTCTGTGGTTATTCATATATGAAGAATTTTACTTAACTTGGCGTATATGGGGCAAAAAGGTTTCAGTTTTTACTTTAAATCCGACATCAACAAACAACAGATTTTTTTAGAAGGTTATCAAGTAAAATATTAAATAACATTCAAACACACTAAATCTGTAGAAGCAAACATTGATTGCAAATTAATACGAATATATAAATTTTCTATGTTTTAAAAAATACTTGGTTGGTCTCAACGAAATAAGTTGTAAGCAATCGCACACCACTTGTGTACACACCATTTATCATTTCTCGAATACGTCTTTACAATTTATTTCGTACTATTTTCAAGTTAAGCACGATTTTTATGAAATTAAATGTTAGTAAAAAACTTTATACTCGTATATATTGTGGGTTTTGTTGTACAATTTGTAGAATAAGTTTTGATTTTTAAGTTTTTGTTTACTTTTAATGATAAATTTTGCGAAAAATAATGATTCATGTTTTGTGTGCTGTGGTTAGTTTAACTTTAATTCACTTGATAATTGTACTCTTAAATAATTTTAAAGTTGCACAAAAACAACATACTACAAAGTGTTTCAAAAATTTGAAGTATTTAGAAGAAGGGAGGGGTGGGGGTGGGGGAGGGGCGTTCAGTTTTAAGAAATTGCTTTAGGGTTTCTAATTCTGAAAATTAAAGTATTTTTGTTATTTTGGTTTCTTTCATCGCTTAGTAATTTTTCAGTCTGCGGTTAAATTCAATTATTGAAAAGTTTTGTTCGTCAACTGCTGACTTGCTAAGCTCACGAATGCAGCTTTAAATAGTGGTTTTATTCAGTATTAGCAAGACTCTTGCAAGCATTTAATTCGTAAATAATTATTTTATTTTATTTTGGGCCACAGAAAGATGGTTGTTTATCTAGCTATTTCTCAACCGATTTGAACTAAAATCGTACTGTGCAATAAGTAAAGTAATTTTAACTTTTTAATTTACGGTATATAGATAGATTATTGGTAGCCATGACTTCCGAAGTTGCCAGATTTGGGGGCGAGCATCATAGCGAGAAGAGATGGGCATAACTTCAACACGACGTCAAGCAATCATTGCTTCGTTAATAAAAATGTATGTTTCATCCGATACATCTGAAAGCTGGCTAGGAGTCAATCGGTCGAAACCTCATTGAGGCGGCTAAATCCTCTAATGAGATGAAGCACCAGTGGAAAAAGGATGAACGTGGATCAAAAGGAAAAATTATTTTTCACGTTTATTAGGAATATTTTTGACCTTGACATATTTCCACATTTACCATTCGCGGAAAACGAAATTGGATTTTCTAGCTAGTGTCTGTCTGAATCTTGGTCCGTGTTCTCTCTACAGCCCAGACGAATAAACTGATTCGAAGGTAACTTCATGATTTATAAATGAGGTTTTTTCATAAATTTGGAGGTTTCAGTAAAATTTGGTAAGTGGCAACTCAGGAGCTTTTTAGTTTTTTGAAAATACATAGTTTGAAAAATTTCCGATTAAAATCATCGAAATTTTTGATTAAAATCGTTAAATTGATTTATCCGATGGTGAATATGATTTTCTATACATTATGAATAATATTATCAAAACATCATGTTTTTCTGATGGCTGGAAACTGTATCCGAATACCGTCCTTATACGACAACTTTAAGTTCTTTAGGACCGCATGCAATCTTATTTAAGTTGTCCTCATCGTTTTTCAGAAGATAAATTAACTTCTCAAGGAGATCCGCCAGGCTCAATATTGGCTTCCCTTTTGTTTTCGTGGTTTATAAATGATTTAGCAAGTACATTGCAAGATTTTAGCTGTCAATTGGTCGCTGATGGTGTGCAAGTTTGCGTTAATTGTTTGGTGAGTAATATTTTAACCATTCAGTACTAGACTATTCGAAACGTTTACTTTAATACAAAAAAACCACAAACGCATTCCATTCAGATTATGGAACTCAACCGATTTTGCGGTTAAACTATTTTTACGTTTTTCCATTTTTTCCTATGGTGATGATCATCTATGATATAAATGAGTACAATTTGGATAAATTGAATAGGACATTTAAGGCCGGAATTATATATGTACTGGGTCCGGCAATTGAAGTGTCCGGATTTAAAAACGCTTTCATTTTTCTGTGTATTGGACAAATTTATTATAATTTGTTAGTAATGGTGATGTGCACGATGCCTTGGCTTAATCGGTTTCATTCACGATTATTGTTTCATTCATTCACGTATTATTGTTAGCAAGCTTTTACTAGCTTAGATCTGGTGAGTACGGTGAGCATTGCTCTGTCAAAATAAAGTTTGTCGATTATGTCGTGCCGAACCCTGTTGAAATTTTAACGGATGATTCTGGTTCAGAATTAACATCGTTATTAACCAAACACTTCATTTTATTTGTTGAGACATTCTGATCAACACAAATGGTCTTTTCATCCTAAAATACCAAATTTGGTAAATCTGCACGTACGAGCAAGCGAAGAAATTTTTTGATTTAAGAGTATCATTTAGTTCTTAACTCTTCTGTTTTTTAAAGGCTTTCCGTTGAACTTATTTTTCAAGATTCGCCGAACACTTCTATCGCTTATGTACAATTCCTTTGCTAGTGTTGCGCAGCTTCGCTCAGGATTACGATAGAAGATTTCGCATTTTATTTACGTTTTCTCGACTAATTGCAAAGCTCCGTCGCCCACCAAAATAACGTTGTTATGCCTCCAGTCGTTTTTTTGTATTGTGCTGTGAGCACAATACATCTTTCATTGATTTTTGGCATACGAATATGATCATACATCTCCTCGAAATCTATTCTTTCAGATATCTTGAATATGCACGCTAGTTCTTTTAATTTTATTCAACAATTTTCCTTGACCGCATGGTTAAATTCTATGTCCATTTTATGAGTTGTGACGTCACGTGTAACTCTACCTTATGTGAATAACCGATGCATTTTTTAATCATGCTTTTACCTGGGAAAATATCGCCATACTCGTATAGTGTTCCCATTCTCACTTCGGGTATTTTGAAACTTTTCCTTGTTTAGTAAGGAATTTAATATCTGCTTGCAATTCTAAATTCGATTCGATTTCATTTTTGAAAATTGCCCTGATTACCATATGTTCTTTCATGGACTACTACTTATTGTTTGAAATAAAAGAGATTAAACTAAAGAGCAAAAAAGAATTGTCTGTCTTATTCCAGTTCATTCTAGAAATGTTATTTGTCATCGTATTTATATTTCTTGGATCACATTTGAAAGATGTTATCTTTTGTGGAAGTGCTAAGATTGCTCCTAGGGGCCCGTTAATACCTTATTTAACAGAAAATCAAAGGTTAGCTATTGCTAACAATTGGAAGTTTTTGGAGGTTTCGTCAAAAAAATAAAACTATTTTATTTGAATAAAATTATTTAAAATATTATTTGACGAATTTCCTACTGTAATTTGATAAAACTTTATTTTAAAAGTTAATTTGCAGTCTTATAAATTACAGACGCACGCACGATAAACTAATATTTTAAAATTAAAAAAAATTTTTTTGTTGTAAAAAATGAACTTTCTGCTGGGTTAAAATATCAATTATTTTCTGTTGGAAATTGTTGCTAGAATTGGACAAAATCCCACCGTAGAACATAACTATCTCGGCAATATTCAAAGAAGAGTCATGGTTACCCCATGGTCCCCATGGAGATGGGGTTTCCCCATCCAGAAGGGCATTGTAAACGAAATGTCAAACTCTGATCTGTAGGTTAGAAAAATCAAGACTAAATAGAAGATTACGAAAAGCAAAATGAAAAATGTATATTACCGTTATTTCAAATAGATTTATCGAATATGTGTTCACCTCGTAGAAGTAACCTGATTAAAAATTTATCGTTGACAGTTTGTATTATTGGTGTTTCTTTTCAAATTCAATCAATTCGCATAACAGATAGGCCATTCTTAACAGTCCTTGTTATCGTTATAGGTGTTCGGTCAAGAAGTACAATATCATCTGCAATTTTGGTTTGACCTATTCAATATGCAGCGTGAAATTTCTTACTACCAGCTCGAGTGCGGGATTAAACAGCACAAGTACGAGCGCTTCTCCCTTACTTATTCCAGATGTTATTACGGAGGAATCAGATGGTGTTATCTTATAGAGAGAGAGAGAGACAAGTGTGTTTTCCAAATTTTACAAAAATTTAGAAAAATTATTTTTTCTTAAGCAAAGAGAGATCTTATATAGCACCTTTCGGATTAGAAAAATCAAGCCTTGAAAGGCAATTTGGACTTAGTCAATTTATTTGTTAAAAACAAACAATGAAATTATTCATGATCAATTAATTTGGATCAAATCATTGCCTCGTTTCGAATCCGGATATTCGTCTTTAGCAATAGTTACACCGTTATCGAAAAGGTGGTGGAATTTGAAATTCTAGTATTCTAAGCTGGTAAGCCCGATATTAAATATTTCGGTGACTGGACTGGGATTATATTCTAAAGTATCTATTACTTTATTCTGCTGTATTAGCATAATTGTACGCAATGAATGTAGTTACTAGTTGAATTATTTGAGTAATGCTTGTCCACAACATTAGTATTGTATTAAATGTAGTACACCTACTACTAGTGTACGTACGTATTCCGTATGCCGGATAAGCATATGTATTTTGATTCATATTCATATCCATAAATCCGGTTTATGCATATTTCCCTCGTTTATTAATTTACATCTAAATAAAAAGAATGAAGCTCATTTAACCCTATTAAGGCTAAAATGTCTAGGGAACTAAATATTTATTATTCTTTTTAATTATTAAGCTCCCAAGCTTTGAAAAACGACTGTCTACCTAACCTACCTACTGTATATTATTATAATTCTGAGTATCAACATGAATTAATACCAACATTTTTAATAAATTATAATCAAATATTAAAACAAGAAAATGATTTGATTACTTAGAAAGACATTCATCATTTTCTCGTATATAAAGGATAAAGTATAAAAGTTATCAATTTCTTGTTGTTTTTATATTATTTTCTTAAACAAAAAAGCAAATTTCTTGGTATCAGTTTTAAAAATAATAAAAATTTACAAGTAAGAGTATGTACATTGTACAATACAAAAACCAAACAAAACATCTTTTGAACTGAGCAAAGCACCATACCAATTGGCTTTGATGTAATTTTTATGATAAGGCACGCGCGTAGTACTAGGTTGCGGTAGAGTATAGCATATACGATACGATAATTTGAATTTATGATGCATATTGAAATATATATGTACGAGCGAACAGAATGAACACAGAACAACGAAAAAAACGGAATTGAATTTTAATAAAGTATTATACTAGGATACAAATCCTAACAGAATTTCTAAACATTTTACCCATCACGCGGATGCTTATCCTTAACGTCGTTGTTGTACAAGACAAAAAAAGCAATATTCTTGTTTTTGTTAAATTAAAATCAAGTTAAGTAAAAAAAAATTCCAAGAATTTTCTTACGTTCTATATTGAAAATTTCATAATACTTAACACACATACAAAAAATTCAAGTACATATAAATTTTCCATTTTCTTTGTGTAACAATTTTTTGTGGATGTTATATATTTTATTGTCTTTATTCAGTTCATTGGTTCTAAGATTAACATAAACCATTTTTCTGTCCTTATTGATTCCAATTCGCAGCCAATCTGTAATAGAACAGGCACGAGGAATTACTTACTTTCCCATGAACGAAAAACATTTTTTTGAATAGTTCAACTCTCAACTTTGATTTATTCGATAACTTCGCATACTTGCAACAAAACTATAAATACCTAAGTAAAGTAACGAGACAATCATTCAACTGTAAAACAACATTTTCAGCGTGTAACTTTCAGCAAATAGATGTAGCTATATAATAGTTAAAAATAATTTATTTTTGTAATTTTGTGAAAGCTTTAATAATGAAATAGCTTTACTAAACTACCTATACCTTAGATTGACATGATCGTTCAGATGGAAAATCAAAAAATAAATAAAATTTTAACGACTACATTTCTATATATATATACACTTCGTTACAGCAGATTAAATCCACTAAAAAATGGGGATTCCCAATATTCATCTATTTTGAATTCTATCGCTATAGTTTTTTCTATACTGAACGGTAGATAATTTCATCATTAATCAAATGACTTTTATTAATTTTTAAGTTTATTTATTTATAACCTTACATTTTTTTGTTTATTTTAATAATGAGTGCTGCCTCCATTTTTTTAAATCAGCTCAAATATTCTATTGGTCATTGAATCGTATAGCGACTTCAAATAATTCAAGGAAATGTTGGCCCAAGCAGCTTTGATGGCTTCAATAAGCGACTCCTTCTCATTATACTGCTTATACCCTTCTTAAATCTTGTGAGAAAGCCATCCCCAAACTCTTTCCATAATATTTAAATCAGGAGAGTACGGGGACCGTTTAAGTAAATCGACATTCTTCTTTTAAATCCATGCTTTTACAGTCCTTGTCGTATGGATAGGGGCGTTATCTTGCTGATAAATCCATTTCAGTGGTCCGAACAAATGTTGGAACTTTGGAAATGCTGAATCCATAATAGACAAATACGAAATTGCTGGCATTTTTTGATTTTGAAAATCTGCCCAGACCATAACCCCTCCTTCCCTGCTGTGATGTCGATTGAAAATTACCTCTTCTTTGCGTAGGTCATGGAAATAATAGTAATAACCATCGGGCCCGTCAACATTGAATTTTTTTTCATCCGAAAACATGACGTTGTACCACTGGTTATTCCAAGTCATATGCTCACCATGTATGGTGCGATGAACGGTTTGTGCAGATATACTAGCACCGGCTTGCTCCTTGATAGTTTCCAGGTTATCTTAAATAATTTAGCACAACAGTCCGACTTCGTGGTAAGCATCAAATTTTGCCTTTTCAACCTCGTTTAATTTTTATTTTTGCCCCATTTTTAAAAATAACAATTGACAACACTAAATTATTATTGACCACACAATTTAATTTATTATTTAATATTTTTTATTTTAAAAAAACTAAACAAAAGAAAAGAAAATGAACGTGTAACAATACAAATGATTTTTTTTTCTATTTCTTAATGAAAAACAAAAAATGCATCATTTTCACAGCCAACTAAAACCAAAATATTTAAACAAATAAATAAATTACCTACCTTTCAGTATAGAAAAAAAATGCCGATAGAATTCAAAAGAGATGAATATCGGGAATTCCCATTTTTTTAGTGGATTTAATCTGTTGTATCGTAGTGTATATAGATATATGTATAAATAAAACCAATTATTTGTATTTATTCTATGAGTCGCATTTTTGCACAACTACTCAAAGATCTCAACTAAACATTTATTATTTATTAATATTGCGGTGATGGTTAGGAGTCAAGTTTGTTTTGTGTTTGGTTTTTGAAATTTGCACATTTGTCACTGTGACACATAAAAATGTAAAAAAAAATTCATTTAGAAATTCAGATCAAAAGCTAATTCATGTGACATTTTTCATAAATTTCAATTTATAGTTCAATTCAATTTAATATTTATTTATTGTATTTGATAGTGTTGGTGGTCATTATGATATCGAAGAGAACTAAACTAATTTATTTATAACTTGTTTTTTGTGTGTTCGACAATATAGTTGTATTTTTATAGACATTTTTATGTTCTTGATGAACATTTTTTCAAATTTATTGTGGAGTGTACAATTATTTTATAGTTGGCAGGCCTTAACCGTATAAACAGAATTTGCTAAGGTTTTTGACTCCATCGGTTATTATAACATAGGTTTCTGCTGTTCGTTTGTAACCTGGTTTAAATCAAGCTTGAATAATCGATCTTATTATATCGAAATGCGGAACAAAAGGTTTGAATTAACTTCAGCCACCTCTGGCGTGCCTGAAAGCCCCCATATTGGCCCTTGGATCTTCACAATTTTTATTAACAAGATCCTAATGATTCTGCATCATCCATAAATTAATAATTCACAAGTTAGTGACCACCTAGGAACTTAATGAAATTCAAAGTTGCTCAGTCCCAACATCAATAAGTATAAGACCAAGTGCAACTTTTCATCGGTAAACTAATCCTGTTGTTCAACAGGACTATATATGGTACCGCTCTACAAAAAGTAGCTAAATTTAAACCCCTAGGGTTACTTTGGTTGGACATATGAGTTTCTCTAATCACATTGAGCAGTGCAGAGCTAGAGTCAACTGTATGTTTGGCTTTATTAAACGGTGGACTGCTATTGTATTTCACCTACGTCAGTTTCCAATTTGAGTATATATGTTGTTATTATCTGGTGTCCTTTTTACGAACATATTCGTAACATAGGGTACCTAAAAGAAGCTTGTACATTTCTTAACTTGGGCTGCAAATATGACAAGGAGTTACCATATCACGTTAACCTGCTGGAACTTCCGCCGTACCTCACTGAATACAGAACCTACAATCTACCAACCCTGGAAAATAGACGGGAGCTTTTGTAGTGTTCGTTTATTGGAAACTCTGAATTTCTTCAGAGAATAAACAGGACAAATTATGGTTTCACCGAAACAGTACACATGATGTTCAAGAATTTTTGACAAAATTGACCCTCTCACTTTTGCCTGAGCAAAGACGAGAGTTGAAATAATTTTATGAGCCGACTACTTGTTAAATTTAAAAAAAATGTTCACTGTATTTATCTTTTTGCATGTTCTCAAATCAAATTTGTAAATTTTTCTAAATAATTAAATAAATGGAAGGGATTTAATTGTAGTTTTAGAAATATTTATTATTAGAATTTTTTTATTAACTGGTCGGATGAGAAAAATGATGATCGTATCGAAATGTGATTTTACACTAATTTTGACAACAACTTTATAATTAGTTTTTTTTAATTTGATCATTCCTCAAACAAATCATACTATTAAAACTTTAAGTGGTACAAATCGTTTTTATTATATGTTTATTTAAAACTGTTCTCTGCCTAAGCTATAAAGCGATCATAAATGAAGATAATTTAGATCATAAAATAGTCCTATCATGAAAGAAAACTTAAGTAACATTTTAAGCTCTACAAAACTGGGTTACCTGGGTTCAAAAATTGCGTTTGCTAAAAGATATTGTATAATATGAAATTTTAGGTTATTCTCGGAGATAGCCAGATACCAGCTTCACATCGCGGTGAGGTTATCAAGACGAATCTAGGTTTCGACCTAATGACACATTGAATTCTTTACAAAACTACAAAAATACACTGCAGTCTAATGAAGCGATCGAATTTTTGTATTTAAAGAATTCAATGTTTCATTAGATCGAAACCAAACTAACTACTGACGTCTTGGCAATCTCACCTCAAAATTTTATAACTTTCGTACTTTTTAATTATGACTTATTTTAATTATTTAGTTTCTTATCACCAAAAGACGCTTACAACTATTAATTGTTCATGGTTATTTGGTATTTGTTTTCTATGTACATGCTACAAACAAATTACATACTCCAAAGAAAGATTCTACGTATCTCGGAATTTAGAATTTGCACGTTGATATTATTTCTTACTGTCGTATTCCTGTTGAACGCCTATAAACATTGGTATTTTCCGGTAAGTCCACCGCTGCTTATAAATTGAAAAATATGATGCAACTATATTGAACAAAACTGTACGTGTTAACAAAGCTATCCAGCGGTAGTTGTTACACTTTAATTGATCTCCATTTTATGAAGCAGAAAGGTATACGCCGTATTTTATCTCTTCTTGGATTTAAGATCTTCTCTCTTTTGTAATAGGCACATAATATTAAGACTCATTTCTTAAAGTTTCGCTCTATAGTTCATCTTCAAAAATGTTCCTTATTGTTTTTCATCTGCCACATCTAGATGCGCACCTCGCAATATTATTGAAAGGATACTGATGTTACAAATGTTGCAAAGGTCTCGGTTGTTATTTAGAAGATGGTGCACTACGATTTAAAACAGGAGAAATACGTGACATTACCTCACTTCAAAGAGAGTTGTTGCTTTAACAATTAGTCATATAACCACACCTTTAAATATTTTCTAAAAATATATAAAAAATTCATTAAATATGCCACATTTCGTCATAGTTCAGAGTTTGGTCCAAAATTGATTCAAATCTGAAATTATTCAACTGTTCTAAATTCAGTTGAACAATTAGCGATTAGACTACCCTTTTTTCAGCTTTGTCTATCACATTTATCACATTTTCTCGAAAAATGGTACAAACAAATTTTTGAATCTCAATCTATTTTTTAGCTTTTTGAAACCGCATTTGATTTACCTAGTACGATTCTGTCTTTTTATACAATAAAGTTGCTGCTAACTCATCTCACAACTAGTTTCGTTGTATGGCAATTAGTAATAATAATAAATAAACTAAGGTGAATCAGTAAAGTGACTTTTCACGTGGCCGACCAGTTCACGTGTTTCGATTGCTGTGCATTACAGAACCTTAGATTCAGCCAATCAAAATGCTTCAATGCTTATAAAATTGTCTTATTATCTTGATGATTTTTCATTTTTTGCGGTTCATTAGTGTGTGGCGAACGATCGGCACTCGTGAACTGATCTTAAATATATTGAAGTTAAAACATTAGTCCGCATACGAATGCATTATGACGATACTTTACGAAATAAATCTTAACCATTTTACCTTGGGTTCTTTAGTTGGTATTGTACGAGTAATAGTGATCAGTAGAGAGAATAATTTGATTGACACGGTCAGTTGATTTACAATAAAGATGACAAAACTAATTTATCAATTGCATTTCTATGTGATCGTTATTAAATGTCGTAATGGGAAAATGTGGAGTTATTAAATTACATCAAATTTAAATTAATCATTAAATTGTAAAATTTCAAATCACTCGACCATCTGCAAAATCAATAAAATTGTTAAACTTTTATTAAACGAAATGGAATTGAATATTTTTTATCGCGATGTGTGTGTTTCGTATGTACAATGCACAATGTTCCTTTACAAAAATGTTTCGATTACTGTTTTCTAATTAATCTTTAATGCAAAAAATGTTCAATAACATGGGTCCATTTCCAAATGATCTGTATCGCTTCAACGGACTTCTGCTAAAGTCATCAAATAAGACTGGTATTCCACTTTTGAGGTTTCATGGAACAACAATTCAAATAAATTTTTATTATGATTTTGTACTTAGTTATCTTGGCACACACCCTAATTTATAAAATTCTTTTACTTCATCTCACACTGTTTACTTCGACAAAATTGTTTTATTGCAGAAAAAATAAGGTTGGTTTTTAATGTTGAATTGTTATGAGCGATACATCAGTAGATATCATTTCCTTACTTTAAGAAATTTGTATAATTAGAAAATGAGATGTTAATTGTTGTTTGTACAAAAAATTAGCAGCACTGTGCCACAAGAGGTATGAGTAATGAAACTATTTTCTTTATATTTATAATTAACCAAATTTTCGATTGCGTCGTTAAGCAATTTATTTCTGAAACTAATATTTCCTAACAATAATAAGCCATGTACCTGTCCTATGGTATAATTATATAGACAGTCTGTTATATTGTTCTTTCAATTGTGTGACTCATATTCGAATATAATAAAATTTATATTAGATATGCTAATTTTTTTATTATGTACCTTCTAATTCTACATTTTGTTTCTCTTATAGTCTAAACTAAACAATCTTAGCCCATTTTTATACCAACCTTGAAATAAATCATTTTTGCTTCGAGTTACGCAACAAAGGTCGAGAAAATGGTTTCGGCTAAATCTGATAACGTCTTCCACTCGAGGTTCGCACGAAAGTTGAATGCCTGCATTTTGCAAATTCATTTACGTACATTGTACACGACAAATAACTATTCCTTACGATTTATGTACTCGTTGATTATTATTATATTGGCTAAATGTTTTTTAGGTCAGTCAATGACAATAGAAATAAATCTATTTTGTAGTTTTTTTAATTTTTTTGTTAAATTCTATAGAATAATTTATAATATTTAATAAAAAATTAAAATTTATAAATATTTTATTTAAGTATTCAAAAAATATCTGGAAAATATTTAAAATTGATATATCAACATTTTTTTAGTTATGTACTTGTATGTATGTATTATAGCACACAAATTGTAATATTTCAAATATTTTAGTTATCTAGTAAACAATTTTATCTAATATTTTTCTTTTTTTGTGTATTTTTAGGTTATGTAAAAGACTTCCGAGGTAAGTTACACAAAAATAGTTTAGGAGGGCGTTGAAAATATGTGCATTGTTGTATCGTCGTTGTGTATTATGTACCTATATCTATAGTAAAGTAGTTCAACACAAAATTAAATCGAAAAAAGAATTATGCATAGCCAGAGACAGCAGTGGGTTGGGTAAATGTAGGCGAATAACATATTAGAATTAAACTCTCCTACCTTAAAGCGCTTTTAGTAAGCTTAAATTACAAATACCTTTAACTATGGGGTAACACGCAGGCTCCGGATTTTCCAACATTAAACAACTATCCTCCGCTTATTTATAGATAATAAACTTGGGAGGCTCGATGATTTTTTCCGGTATAAGTATAATGCAGAAATTAGTAAATTGTTTAATATGTTGTAATATCCATTATAGACTAGACTGGCGTTTGTCTTTTGATCTACCTTGCATAGCAGAAAATGGAGCTGCTCATTCAAATCTATAATAGAAAAACCATACAAACTTGTTGAACGTGACTGTATTGAAATCGATTTATAAAATTTGGTCGGGTTAAGTTACTGGGCTTTTTCATGACATTTTGAAAAATAATTAAATGGTCCTGCTGGATGAATCTGACTCAGTTTTACCAGTTCTGTTCTAATTGAGTGTGCAAATTGAAAGTTTAACAGGATATTTAAGTTAGGTTCTTTAAAACTGCTTGATCATTAGATAGATGGAGGCCGGCCGGTTTTTTAGATTTTGAGCTAAATATAACTTTTTAAATAAATTTGAAACAGTTTAATTTTAGAGTGAAATTGATATTCTAGTACGAATTAAAATGTTCACATGGAATACTGGGTGGAACTCAACCTAAAGTCGCGGATCATTGCCATTGAATTGGGGTTCTAACATAAATTTTGTGGTTGTGGATATTTTCCCATGTTCAGTGTAACATATCATAAATAAGGATTTCCAGATCGTCTATTTTGAACATATTTTTATACCACATAAAATTCGAGGAACCCCAAACAAACAAACGAAACAAATCGGTTTCAATGGTCGACAGTAATACGCAGATTTTCTAGACTACGAAATCAGACTAAGTCATCAATTTCAATTTATATAATGCAAATGGGACTTTCCCGAAAATAGCCATTTCACAGAAACCTGGAGGATTTTCTAATCCGATGGAATCAAATTAAGTTCATCTACCTAGTTTCTACCCATACTGAATGTGTTTTTATTTGATATCTGCAAAATCGGAGAGATTAGGGAGAAAATAATAAAGTTTAATATAATCATAATCTGAATATTATATTTAGTGGGAAAAATCTGTGTTAATTTTCAGAGAACAAGGATTTTGTTCGAAAGTTATGCAAATCCAAATAAAAACGATACTACGCAAATATTTTTTAATTTTATCGGTAATATTATCTCTTTGTTCTCTCCGATGTCAATAAAAAAACACGCTGAATATTTACTTTTATCATCGCTTGTTTACTTAATGCCACAAAAAACTGATTATACCAAAACCAACAACAATATAAAGCCATGAGAAAGCAAAAAATACAAAAGAGACTAAACCACAGATAGTTGTATTCAACCAGAATCTACTTAAATATAAGTCCTGCTAACTCCACACATATGAAATAATAACTAACTGAAGATGTATTGGTAATTTTTTTTCTATAGTAAATTTTTTTAAACAACACATTTATACTTAATGTACTCGTATAATGTGGAGCACAAAAAAAAATCAAATTTACATTGGATTGTTAATGCAACCAGCATAATCTTAGGTAGTTATTTTTATATATAGGTCATCTGGGTCTTCTAGTTTCTAATAATCCGAGGTCCTTGTGCTGTATTCTCCTCAGGCTAGTGCGACTAATGGCCAATTGCTGCAATCGGCGTCGATTTGTTATCGATGGCTATGGCCCACAGCCGCAATAATCTCGGGCGTACGCACTATCCGAGCTCGGGGACCACTTCTGTCATCCGACAGCGAGCCTTTCTCACGAACTTTCTTCACCAATTTCACTACAGCAGTTCCGCATGGCGCTTTTTCACGATCCAATTTCTTTTAAAAATTCGCACGGTTTGGGCTACTCAACATCATTGTTTCGTGACCACGTAATATCAGACTGACGAGCTGTCGTTCAATAAAATAACAAGCAATTCGTTCAATAAAATATTGCCATAGTCTCTGATTTAAAAATAAACCAATAGATGGCCCACTCTTTATAATTGAAGCCTTTCCAGATTTATACAAACCCATTAGACGCAAATCGTTTAGTTAATTTCGTGTTAAACGTGAAACCGAGTTTTACCTACCTGTTGAAAAGCAGCTTAGTATTATTTAAATTTCATAGCGAATTGCAATAGTTAGTTCTATTTTAATTACAATTTTTTCAGACCACATACGGAACTCATATTGCAACCGCATTCTCAGAAACACAAAAAACAAAATTGCAATCCAACTCTTGGAATGCTTATACAAACCGAGTTTGATCCCAATCAGTTTTTAAAATCGCGTGGTTTTATTTAACAGCTCTATTTAATATTTCTTGAAAACCGTAGTTTCATTCAAATATGTAATATTCCAGAACTACAGTCGTATCTGATACTGGAAACATATTTTTATCAGATAACCCGAGTTGCATCCCAATCAATTGATAGCTTAGTCACATTCAAACTGACAATCTTTAATAATTCTTGTTTAGTTTTGAAATTCGCCATTTTCCAGAACTAAAGAGCGTTTTTATAGAGGTTTGTTTTTAGAATTGGCAACACTTCTATGGCGACAACAAATTTGACAGCTGATTTGGGCTGAGTTTTTGGGCTGAGACACCAGAATAACTCTTGCAAATTATGCAAATTTATTTCGAAAATCGTAAATCAGTTCGCGAAACGATCCATGTGCTAGGTTAATTTTAACGGGGCGTATTTTTTTGTTACATGGAAGCCTTTTACGTCTTTTCAGAGCGATCAGATTAAAGTTTTTTGATTTATTGTTCGCGAACGCTCGGATGCTGCAATTTTCTTATCTGAATTTCACAATCAGCATGATTTTTATTCACGTAAAGATTTCTTTTCGGATAAAGGATTATCTAACTTGTCTGCTCGCTTCTATGAAAAACACGTCAACGGTCGACATAATCAATGTATGGTAGACTCTAATTGTACGCATCCGCAGAGACGTCGTAAAGAGCGCACTAAAAAACTGAAGCTGCGGTGCGAGGTGTGAATGAACCAGAATAAATTAATTTGCCATGGTGCACAGTAATTGGAGTTTGCTTTAAATTTATCTATGTACATATTTATATTAAGAGACTAGCTCTACACCACTCTCTTATTCTCAGGAAGTGAAGGTTTTTTATACAAAAGGGGAGTGAAAACAGTTATCAATGGCCTTCAATATGGTTTATTGCTTCTAATAGGGTGTACTCGGTGTTTAATCGCGTAAGGAATCTCGAACACTTAACCGGTTCTTGTATAATCATTATATATTTTGCAGTTCATATATACCAAAAAAATGTTGGATCTAGTTCGCCCCTATTTTATCAGAACTCCTCTTCGAGTCGGTCTTCTGACATCTGCAATTATTTTGCACGTTCATTATGTCATGCTAAGATCCTCCTCAGGCTCCTTTTACAATTTCGATAAGAGCTTCCGGTCGGGTTAAATTTCCTTTTATTAAGATTTAACTAAATTCTCAATGTTTAAGAGGCATTGTATAACTAAATGTGTCATATCTGTTATGTTCAGGCTCGAAATTGTTTACTAAGGCACATTTCAAAACACAATGTAACAAGACAGGACATCACCAAACAGTACATGATACGGAACAGTTCGCATTAAAACAGCATTTCGCAAATCAGTAAAATTATCGTTCAATACTGGATTATTAGTGTATTATGAAGTAGAGATTTGCCTTCAGTTAAAGTAATTATAAATAAATTTGATTGAAGATTGACCAAGCTGGTGGCTTGTTACAGACTCGTTAGATGATTACAATTCTATCTCCACCGCCAGGGCCGTAATTCTAGCTCCTCCGCAGGTGTTCATTTTTAATGGAAGTTGTGTTTTTTCGGAATCTTGGAAGATCCCACTCATTCATCCTATTTTTTTTTAATAGGAATGGGATGCAAGTACTTACCATGGGATTGTTATACTCTCATTAGTACACAAATTTTTATTTTTTAGTTGAAAAAACTACTGTACTTCTGCTCGATGCTTTCCTGGTAGATGTACTATCACTAACATCGTGTCTTTTTGTGTCACTTACACAGGAAAAATTCATCGAAGCAACGGTGTTTTAATATTTTAAAGTTATGGACGTCTTCAGTGTTGCATATTGGTTTTAAAAATGTATGACAAGAGTTATTTTTTTTTTTTAAAGTACTAGAGAACTATTCATTAAATGTTCTAAATATTGTAATAGGCTCAAGAACAGACGGTTATATATCTATTATATTTAATTCTAGAGACCTAGAACTAAAAAGAATCTATATTAAGGAAGATAAGGTGAAATAAATTCATATACCTCAGGAATCAGAAAAAGTATTATCCGGGTTTCTCATTTTGAACTTGGAACCGTTTTGCCGTCTAATCTAAACCGCATCCGATGCATCACTCGTATATTGTGCATTTCTTTACCGTCCAATCGTTCATTTTGTTATAATGTTGTTAAAAGTTGACAGACTTATTGTTTGAGCTAGGCATCGAGGGTCCTCTGAACAGCTTCTGTCGCTTACCTGGCTGCGAGGAAGTGAACTTGTACATATCCAACAGGGTAAAACCAAGCATATTTTTCCTTACGGTAGGTATTGATGGCGGTAGGTATTAATTTCCTGTGTTATTCATTATGATATTGGCGGAAGACAAGCTAAATTAAAATTTATTTACTTCCATTATCAAGTGAATTACTGACGCAACCGGCGATTAACATTTACTGTCGATACGATAGAACTATATCTAATTTTGGAGGCTATGTAGCTATTTCATTTCGCTGTTACACAAATTCTACTTCCTTTTGTGGATATCGCGAAAACCGTCGGAAACTCAATGGAAAAGGCGAGACAACAATTTTTGGTTTATCTTCCTTTAGCAATGTTAGTTGACTTGAATGTTAATTTTATGTATTCGATATGATTTTGTTGTACTTTAAGGTTAAGTTAGTATCAGTCAGTCTAGGCTGCCTTTTCAAAGAATCACCATTTTCAATCTCCGTATAAGATTTAGTTATATTTAGTTCCATTTACAATCAATGAAGAAAAGAAGGTCCATCACGTCAGAACGTCCTTGTGTTGTTTGCAAACATAAAAACTAGATAATATGGAGATTTCAGATAATATGGAGATTTCAGATGGAGCGAAGTGCTTCTTTAATCTGAGTGAAAATTTCTATGCTCACATTAAAATCGGACAGACGGTCAATTTTTTGAACCTTCTAAACATCATGGTTATTGGTTCGTTTTCGCCCTAATTAGTTGTGTGTCTCAAGATGAAGGAACTATGGCTAAATAGATTGTACATCTATACGGTCTAGCAACAAGTTTTTAATAAAAGATGACTTAAGCCGCTCACCTCTATTAGCCAAAGATGTGTTGGCTTAACTTTATGCAGAAGTTCGAAAGGCATTCTAAGGCGGTAGAAACTGTATATTTAATTACAGCCGTTTTTCCAAGTGATTGAACGAATAAATGTTTTCATGTCCTTCAAGTCTGTTTATGTCACCACTAAAATAGGACACTAAACAGTTATCGAATATTGTTCGGTAAACGATCTCTTAATTGATTTTAATGAAATTTGATTTGAGAAGTCAAAATAGGTTTCTAAAATATTTTCTGGAAGAAGATCTGGAATATACCCAACTAAAACTAACTGGAATTAAAAGTTGAAAAACAGAAAATTTAATACAACTATTTACAACCGATTTCTTAGGATCTTAACAATAAAAGGTCAGACAGAGGTTTCAGTTGAATAATTTTCCTGAAAACGTAAAATTTATCTTGTCTAAAGCTAAACAAACAATGAACAAAATGTGGATTCTAATATTGTAAAACGAACCTCTCTGGCCTTTTCAACTTTTATGTATTATAAATTTCGAGAAAACTTAAATCATTATTACTTTTTACGTACACAAATAACGACGAGATACGGAGATAAGCATCAATCAATTACTAAGAATTTAAATACAAGTAAACATTAAATACACGCGAACGGTATATATAAACTACGTGTAGATATTAAAATGCTTTAAAAAAATTATTCAGTTTTACACTAATCACTATCTAATCTACTATCGGCAAATTCCGTCTTGTTATTATTATGGTTGTATGTGTATGTTTTATGAGTCATGTTACGTTTTTAGTTTTTATTGTGATACCAGCAACAAAAAAATCTTGTGAAACTACATTTTTATGTTATCGTTAGTATTTCTTAAATTGTTTTTTATTTGTTATTAATAATAATCCGAGTTGAATAAGCGAAAGGTTATGACGTTTGTTTTGTAATGTAAATTGCATAATCGCTGTTTGGTATACATTTTTAAGTGATTTTGATAAAAACTGGTAGAATAGGAATTTTATGGTTGTAAAGGTGATTTGTTGCATGATGCTAGTGATGAGTCTATACGAAAGTGTTCTAATGGCTCAGTTAAAATAAGCCTGTGGATATTCGAGCTAATTCTAAAATGAAACGTAGTTCAAAAAGGGAGAAACTAAGTTTTTAAGTCGAATTGTCTTTTATTAAGGTCACTTTGGAAGGAAAACTAATTTTAGTTTAGTTTGACTGTGTAGCAAATTGTACGATATTGATCAACAAAAAATGCAACAATAATACCTACCAAAATGCAACAATAATACCTGTGGATTACCAACTGAATTAAGGGTATGGTGTCGAGCAGCTTTGTTCCCGGTTACAGTAAATAACTCTGAATTTATAGAAATTTATAACCTGAAGTAAGCGGAAATGCAAGGGCTGAAATGTCGGACCGCTTGTTGTATTTTCAACGAAAAATCAGTTTATAGATGTTTGTTACTCCAAAGTATTAATGCTCGCCCAAACTAAGCATCGGTATAGTAGTTTAAAGCTTTGAGAAATAGTTCAGTTTTGGTCTACTTCTCTATAGTTTTTAAACCACCAGCAAATCACATGTTCTTCCATTACTTTTTCGAAGTTTAAGTCTCTTTTTCTTAGAATGAAATTGACTGTTCGTTTCTTAATTATTTCTATTATTTTGCTTTACAACTTACTAGAATAAATTTGATTATATGTTTTTTTTTATATTTCAACAAACATCATATACTTGTATTTCACACTGTTTTACTGATCGTTTATCCCTGGCCATCTGTTTGTCCTTTTTTCAATCTTATCTGTTGAAATGATGAAAAATCAAAAATATGCCATTTATCATCATGAAGTCGATAACAACACAATAACGCATTTTGATTGTCCAAATTTATTATGAAAATAATCGTTCAAAAACTACAACATTTCGTAAATTACGTGAGAGTTTTGGTCGACATGGACGTCCTACTGAGCATGCAATTGGGAAAATTATTGATCGTTTTGAAGAAACTGGTTCAGTGGAAGGTCGTCCGTAGACCTATGTTCATTCAGTTCGTACTCCTGATGCAGTGACGGTTGTTAGGGAGGCGGAGGGGAAGACGGAGCGAGATGCCTCGCAAATCGTGCAACAATCCATTTATTGTCAACAAAATTTGCTGATCGCATAATTTCAAAAAATTGTCAAGTTTCTTGACCACCAACAAGCCCGGATTTAACACCAGGGGGGGTTATTTGAAAGGTAAGATGTATGCTAATCATCCCCAAACAATTCAACAACTTAAAAACAACATTTGAGCTGAAATTGAGGTCATCGATCCGCTTTTATTGGAAAAAGACATCGACAATTTTTATGTTCGATGCTATGTTATGTTATGTGCGAAATGTGTGTTTTATTTACAAATGAAAAAACGACAAACAGATGGTCCACCCTGTACTATAAAATAAAGTCTAAGCAATTACCGCAGTTAAATAAGTTTAAGTTGTTGATGTTAAATATTTTGGAAGCTATAATTTAATATTGTGTGCATATTTTTCTGATCACAATTTTTTAACCACCCTCTAATTTAGAGAATATTATAAATGGACCTACTATACCATACAAGTTTGTTGTTTAGCATGCAAATCCGTTCACTATGTATAGAGTTCTTCAAGAAGTTATTTCCTAACGAAGAATACATGATTTTAAAAATATTTTTGTAATACACGAACATTAAAATAAGGTCCCTGTAAATGAAATAAATTTTATAAAACAAGTAGTTCCAATTCTTGACGTACGGCGCAGATTACAAATGGTATTAAGATTTAATTCAATATACTTTCTACGGTGTTTAAATACCGATATGAATTTTAATTTTTTTGCCAAGTAAAGTACTTGTAGCCTTAAATTATTAATGTGAATTCATTCAACGAGTTTCAATAATCCACTTAACGAATTGCAGCATAACTACAAAAATTGATACCACAATTTGTAACCACAAAAATAGTCATCTGGGAATTGGAATAACAATAAATCGGTTTACCGGTATTTGGGCTGCAAAATGAATTTGGTATTATTGGTAAATTTTAGAAATATAACGACAAATTTTTAATTTTTATAAACGGATTTTATTGCAAAACATTTAATCGCTAAATAATTTAATAAATTGTAATGAATTATAAATTGAAAGTTCAAAAACCGAGGCAATTGCACAGAGCCCGTTTATTCCAATTAATTAAAAGATTGAAGCCAAATGATTTATAATATTTATCACAAGTCTCACGCTCAAAGCCGGTTTCAATTTATTTACTGAGATTCCGCTAATATATTGAATTTAAAGTATTTTAACAAACCGAGCAAGAAAATAAAGCGACGCGAATAAAATAAATCATATAAAAAAATATAATATAATAAAAAAAATACGTGAATCCTTTTCTACGGTAACTCCCGATTCGCCAGACACCGATTGGTTTGTTTCTTGAAGTGTTGTGAATTAAAGATCTCGGAAAATACGGTGTCCTCTTACTGGTTCCACATCGTGGCACTCTGGGAAAAGGAGGACTTAAAATGTTGGGTTCTATAATAGAAAGGTTCTAAAGCAAACCTATATTCCCTAGAACTGAATCGAGTATTAGCCCTACTAACAAAAGCGAAGGGAATTATGTGTTAGTTTCGGAAGGGCATCTATCATATTAAAATTTGATAAATGCAGTTAGAACACCAACGTTACGTTTTTGCTCTAACGTATCGAGGTAGGATATAATGGACATACTCGTAGCATTTATGATACGTAGAGGAGCGGTTTTCCGAAATCCGTATTGAAAATCGCAAAGAACAATATGCGCCTCTAAAGAACCTATAAGATAAGTTGACGATAGTTTCCATTATTTCATGTATTCATGCTTAAGTGAAACAGTATGCTAAGCGGCTTAGCGAGGGAATTCTAGCGATGTTTGAGTAAAATTGCTGGAATACCGTCAGGTTCAATTGCTTTGTTTGGGTTAAGTTCCTTTAAAGTTTTGAAAACCATTCTAGCACGTAAAAATATTTTAGGTGAACTATGCATCAACTTTAGGGAGAATTAGAGGGCTTTGGTTAGTTGTTGGAAGAGTAGAAGCTGCAGTCAAATGTGATGCTAATAAATTGGTTCTTTGAATGGTAGAGTTATAATATGGATTATTATAAAACAAAGATGAGACAGAGGAAGTTTTGCCATCGATTTATTTTAACCAGATCAGGGAAGGGCTAAAAGATCGAATATTTGAACCAGATCCCCAAAATTCTTCTTATGTTACGACCCTTACAGTCATATTCTAGTTTGGCTCCAGTTGTTGTGGTGTTTACTCTGTTTCTGGCTGTTCTAAAGCTACCAAGATTTTCATCTAGGAAGCAATTCAGGTAATTTAAACAGGTCGCCTTTTTGATAGAAACCGCTGATTGGCTTGTTGTTTCTTTATAGGAGAATGGAATGAAATTATTCATATCTAATAAAATTGTTGATGTAATAAGTTGAGAAGTTTCATCTACTTCATTGTTGATAAAGCAAGTCCAGTCACATGAATTGAAGAATTCATTCATAAGGTTCCAGTTAGCATTTTGAAAATGCCAACAAACCTTGGTCGAGTAGGCTCCAAAAATTCCCAGTAATTGGGAACCTAGCTGATACCAAAGCTAATTCAGAAAGGCTCAAAGGAGCATTCTTTCGAACGGATTGTTTGGTGGAGATAGTACTTTCACGACAACTTGGTATGAACTAACCAAGAATTTAGTTAGTAATTTACTGTACTAATACTATGTACGTTACGCCAATTTTTTAACCAAATTTATGATTAGTTCATACCGGACGTTTATAGATGGCCAAACCAACATCAAGTTTTATTAATTTTCAAAATATTTTTAATGATTAATTTAATTTGCAGTTTAGAACTAAATAATAAACCCGTTTTATGAACATTAGATATATATCAACTACTGGTATGAACTAGCCAATCAATTAGTTAGTTAGCAATTTTGACAAAGACAAAAGGCGGCGTCTGGCACACGGCTTAAAATTCTAATAGAAATAGTCTTGTTTTGTAATTAGATTTTAATTTAACAATGTGTATCAATATCTCGTACTACGTGGCATTTAGGATATCTACGCATGTAGTTTTGCCAAGGCCCTCAATATTGAAAAAAACAAAACAATTCGAATTCAAGTTCTTCGTTAACCAACGACAAACAAGACGCAACATATAGAAGAAAGGGGGAATTGTGATACAGCTAGGCCTCTCGTCTTTAAAGAACCATGTCCGATTTTTATATGTTTTTGACTCTTCCTACCTCATAAATCCATTTAACGCGCGCATTCTAAAATCAATTAAATTTTATTATTTCATGTCAACATATATCCCGCCTTACCGCTTACCACATAGCCATTCTCAAAGCAATTCAGAAATTAAACAAGTCATTTTGATATACACAACAAAAGGATATAGTCAATTATTAAGTTTTACACCAGATTTATAATGACCAAGCAGATATGTTAAAAGCCGCTGTTGTCACGCAATATTTAGGAATTGTTTTTCACATCAAACAAACTGAAATCATAATTGATTTGAGACAACTATAATTTTTGCTTGCAATTGGTATGTACAAGCTGTCATCTAAAGAATTGCTAACACACAACTGCTTTTAGCACGACAGATTTATATCGTCACACCTAGTTTTATTTGGCTAATGTATCTAATTACAACTATTTTATTGTAGATAGACAATTTTTGGAGGCGTGCTACAGATATATCACATAATAAATCTATCTAATGACCTCGCGAAATTTTTCTTCTGCATATGTATAAGTTTCTCGCTTTTATGTATATATTAATACATAATATTCCGGAGTACCCAAACCAAATTAAATTAAATGTTGCTTCCACACACACACAACAAAGAAATTTTAATTGTTCACCATATTGTGTTGTTGCTGTGTGTAAATTGATAAATAAACAAGGCCCAAACAATTTGATTAATGTTTTTATGAGAATTAACAGTCATGTTGTGCTTTATATTATTATGTTATATATATATTTTGTGTTATAACATGTCGTTGAGAGATATTAAAAGCAATATATATATCAAAGTGTAATTTATATAAATGAATACATCCATTTTGAATATTGGTATCGTGGTGGTAAACACAATTTAATAGTGCCCATGCGGTATTGGGTGGGATACGCAGCGAGGCGAGAAATACTGAAAAACCCAAAAATGAAATACAAAATGTCTGCGTGCATAAATTTCCTTAAATATGTGTCATTGGAAAAACCTCAGCTTTACCTTACCGTAAATGGATAATTAAAGCTTATTAAATAAATAACATACTCGAATGTGCAAATTATTTCCATTGAGAATGTACAACAAAATATTCTAAAGCTACTCGTAGCATACGTTCTAATGAAAATTTGCGGTTAACTGATAACACATCACTTTTGTTTATTTATTTGTAACGCACTTTGTGGAGCCCGTGACAAATATTTCTTTGAAACTTATCGCAACGTTGAAAACCACAATATCTGAAAGAAATTTTTTAGAGATTAGTGGTCATGTTTCATGATATTAATGTAACCATTACATTGTGCGAAATCTTCGAGTGGTTTGTTAACAATTTTGTGGTAGAAATCAAGTTTTTTAAGATGCTAGATAAAACACGGAGTTAAAATGTACGTTTATTTGAATAACAGGAAACATTTTTTACAAAACGAAATTAAATAGAAATCGATTTTACCAAACAACTGTTAATATTACACTCTCATACTTATTTACTAGAATTAAAAACATTTTCTTTTTAACCAGTTTTTGACGTTAGTCAAAAAGTTTGCGTTACAGCTAAATTTCATATGGTTATGTGGCAAAGTTTACAAGGCAAGGATATAACTACTTCGTATATTGCCATGAACAAGAAAGCAACTGATTCTTAGAAATAGTCCCCGAAGATACTTCCGATAGCTCAAAATCATCGTTGCCTCAATATAGAGTATCAGTGTAAACTAACTTATATTCAGTTTAATATGAATATAGGCTAAAACGATATTGCAAAATCGTCTCACTGGAAAAATCGCACGCAAAATGTATTAGCCCCTCTAAAATTTGAATAATAATCTTTCTTCGTATTGAGCCGTCCCTTTAATGTTATTTTCTTTAGTTTTTTTTCAATTTGAATAAAATTATTTTTAATTGAAAATTATTTCTTCTGTTTGATTTATTGATTCGTAAAAAAACTAAATTCAATTTTTTCCAGTGTACTTTTGTCATTCATTCACACACTTAGCGCTGGATTCCGAACTCCAACAAAGAGTCGTAGTTAGATTTATTAACATCACCAATTTAGATGGAAAAAATTCATTTTTGCATTCCGCCTCTTTGAAAACCTGAAAATAGCCTTCAATTTTATTTTGTTTTACCAGCGAAAGTAAGACCTAGTTAGAAAGAAGTTCTTTATCCAAATGCGAAGACTGACAAGTGTTTTGAATGCAATGAAAACAAGTTTCTAAAGGCTTAGAATATTTATGTATGTATAAAAAAAATCCAAATGAAAAATAGTCAAGTAGAAATTAACTAATTAACTCGTTGCTAAGGGATTATTACGACAAGATATGTAATTTTATAATTTACCAGATTATTATAATCCTCTTCAGTTTGAAGCCAACTGCCTTCCCAATGTAATCTTACTTTCTCGCGTACAAAATAACCCGGCTGTTAAATAAGCCTACATTTCATATATGTATTGTAACGCGGTCTTTATAGGCGCGTTATTAGACAACCAGAAATACTACCACCAGCAGCATTTATACCGGCTATCGTGCAGTCTGGTGTGTAGTTGTGGGGGTGTCCTGCCTGGGTCTTACTACAAAGAAACAATTACCTCATGATTCACATACACACACAACGTAATCTCTCATATCCAGAATGTTTAATAATTAACACATATTATTTTCTACTATAACCAGATCCATCAAATTTATAATTTTATTTGCTTTAGAGACCAAGAATATTTAATAAATAACATTAATTTCTAATTTGATTTGTTTATTAACATCCTCATAAATTTCAAAACGACAAAGATTTAAAAAAATTATGAGATACGTGAATTTTTCAAATACGTTACCCTCGTTCTGTCCCATATTCTTCTATAAAAAACGAAAAAAGGAAAGCCACTTGGATGATGCCAATCAAAAAATATTAGCACGTTAAATCACAAAATTATAAAAATTACTCAACGAAAAGAAAAAAATGAATTACGTTAAAATAGATACGTGAGATTAAATAAATACTTGATGGTACGTTTATAAGTGATTAAATACCGCCGATCCTTTCGCTCATGTTGATGCATGTGTTTTCAACCGGGTCTTATCGTTTTTGTTTCTCTGCCTAAAAAATCCATGTACTGCTGTTGCACCGTGCTGTACACCATACACTTGCGATTCTCAATGGGCACTCGCCTTGATATCCGTTTTGATTCCGTTTGATGACTTAATTTTTTCTTGCATATCAACAACTCAATCGTATAGTAATATATATGTATCGCCCGCATTTATAAAATCTGTGGATCACCGACACTTTTTGTCTTGCATCGTTTACTTGTTTGCTTTCATTTCGGGTGATTTTCACACTTATACTTAATTTAGGTTTTATGCACCAAATGACGATGTACGTCTACTCACCCGTTGGTGATCTGACTTCCCATCCCCATCTCACAAAATTTTTATTTTCTCGTCACCGTTGTCAATCAAAATAACAACAAAAATAATAGTCGCTTTTGCATTATGTGTGTCAATTCGCTGAGCATTTTTTTCATAATAGATATCGTTTTGCGACTGTGAAACCATCTATTATCGAATAGACAATCCAGTAAGAGAAAGTAACTGGTTGTATTCCACGGGAATTAAATCGAATTACCTAAATTACTATGTAGTAGAAATAAGACTAATGACAAAAGAGAAGACCACGTCCCAAGTAACGTACCAATCGTTACAGTATATGTAGAAATCGCGAATATGTGCCAAATCAGTGCACCTAGAATTCTGATGGTCTCATTGCTTTAACAACTTTGCTACATGACGTCATTTTATGTCGATAACTCCGATCTTTGACTAAATATGGCAGTATAGTGAAATAAATTATTAAGGTTTTTTGTATAATCTTTTGTTCGTGAAACGTTAATTTAAAAATTATGTTATGTGTTAATGGTAAGAATTAATTTATTATATTACTATTAAATTATGCATTCAATATTTCATTAAACCTCTAAATCTCAATAACGTTTTACGAACATTACTGCCATCTACTGTTCAGAAAGTAAACTTTCGACATAAATTAGATGACGTATCAAGAAATCAAATCGCTACATTAAATTGTTTATACTTTTTACAAATGCAATAGTATTATTGCAAGAAGAAGAATTTTTCATTGAACAATTCTTTCACTTCGAAACCATTTCCTTCCGAACTTCTGGTAATCTCACCTCTCTCATCTAAAAATTTAATTTGTTGTATTCTTTAAATTGTTTGCACTTTTAAGATTTATGCGGATGCTTCAATTATTAGAGGCTTTTTTCATTTGTTTTTGGGCAATTTTGTTCATTATATTTAGCATTGTTCATTGGGGCGTACTTCGTTAAGGCCGTTTGGAGTCATTTAAAATTTAAAAAAAATACTAAAAGACTTTCAAGTCGAATGTCGGAATTGACTTGGCTCTGTAAAGATTACAATTTGGGCCATACATTACATTGAGTCAATTATTTAAGTAATTATTACTCAATTATTTTGTAGTCAATTGAGACTACATCCTTGGTGGACTATTGGAGCGAGCCTTGTGGGACTAATAGATTAGTTTATAAACTACTTGGCCTAAGAATATGACCAGAAGGATAATGCAGATCTTTCGCGCTTGAATAGCAAGCTTAAAAGGTTCCCATCTTATATTTATAGCAAAACAAGAAAAAGTTTAATGAAATTTAATGAAATAACTAAATAAGTAATACATTTTTTTGAAAAATTTTCCATTGTCACTCTCGCGATGTGCGTTGTATCTCCATCCTGTTGGAGCCATATGTCAGGCTTATTCACTACTACTGTAAATCATCTTCAACAAAAATATAGAACGATAACTCTATTAGCCATAATTCCACACCAAATAGCACATCTATAGAGCGTAATTGACGCTAATGCAAAGCTGAAATTCTTTGTACTCCAAATTCGACAGTTCTGCTATCCAATATCGATTTAAATGAAAATGTACTTTATTGCCCATAATTAAGTTTGTTTTAACATGGCATTGTCATTATCATTGAGCGTATCCATTGGCGTTTATCTAAGGCGACAATTGATTTTTGTATGGAAACATCTTCAAATAATTCGTTTTAGCGGTGTTCTGATGCCCACCTGAATAGTAGCCGTACAGCCACCACAGCTAAACTTCTATAATTTGGACTCGTTCTTGCACTGCTAAATAGTCAGCCATTAAAGAATTTTTTTAAATTCTCTATAATCTGCAAAAAAAATAATTGGCCGACCCCGTATGTTGATAACTTGATAATGTTCTCCTAATGTACTTCTTTTCGAGAATTATTATCATTGTGAAGTATTAGTAAGTTGTAGATTGTGATCCGAACATTATTGTAAAACTGATGAAAGGTTGTTCGAGTCACTCGTTTTTATTGGTTTTATTGTGCTTGTATCGTATAACATGGAAATTAGCCTAAACCTATAGTATTATCCATTTTTCCTTTGTCTTACAGTAGTTTTCAAAGAATTAGTTTCTTAGTTGAGGTCTCATGTCTCAGAATTTTGTTTGGTCTAACGCAGGTTTTATTCGCAGTATTAGCCCCAAAATGTTAAAACGTCGCTTTATAAAACACACCAAACTATTTTTTTACAGGAAATTCGCAAAAAACTCAATAAGCCAGTGGCAAGATGATTGACAATTTTTTCGTAGAAAAACATATTATGACAAATCATAATTTTGAACAGATTTTACTGAAATCGATAGTGAGTTTTGATATTTATAAATATGTGTTGTAATCTTTGCCCGAAGCGGTTTAATACCAAGCTGCTTTTTTGCATCTTTCCTTTAGTCACTTTAAATCAGCAAAATGTTGACGATTTTCGTAACTATGGAACGAGCCTGACTTCGAAAATAGCGGAATGTCTATAAGAAAATCATTCAACAAATTCGTAATTCCTACTATTTTAAGTTCTTTTAAAATATAGAAACCAACTAACTTGCAACAGAAATATAGGTGTGTTGTAAAATCAGTAAGTTTCAGATTTCAATGTTTGTGAAATTCTGGAATTGAATCATGAATTTAGTATTTAAAATTGCAATACCGTATCGAATTAAAACTCTTAAATTTTCATTTCCGAATTAGACGTTTAATTAATGTTTTGTAGCATCAAGATTCGATTGCTGTTTGTATTTAAAATTTTATTTTAAATAATACACCGCTGGGTATATCCATTAATGGATGAATAATTTTCGGTTTGAATGCTAAGCAAAAAAATTTCGGTATAGACCCCTTCTGAACACGATGAATATATATTTTTTAATTTAATTAAAACTTTACAAAAAGGCATTTTATGGATGGATAATTATGATGATGATGATGATAATGATAATAAAATGATTAAAACAAGTACCTAAACAATTGTATAATTTTCCAATTCAATTTTTATCGTACTTATTATGTTTATTGTAATTTTCTTATTTTTCGTTTTTTTATTGCTAAAAAATGTAATTATTTGAAAATATATTTTATTGTAATGTCTCAACAATTCCACTAAAAGCTTTATTTTATAAGTCTGTATGTATTATATGTTAACATATCTCTTTGTAGCAATGAGATCAACAAACTTAGCATTATTTGATACATTACAATGTATGTATATAATGTGTATGTTTGGTATATAAATAACCTGAGGTACGGTGTGGTGTTTTATGTATTAAGCAATATAAAATTGTTGGTCTCATTTTCTGAAGAAAAGTTCATCGCATACGCAACTTTCTAATAAAGATTTTCCCAAAATATATAAATATATTTTTGAAACACTCTGTATACAGATAGACATAACAATGCGAAATGATTCAATGAAAAAGAGAATTTATTAAATTCTCGGAAAAAATAATTTGGATAATTTGAAATCCTGCTGCAGGCCATTATTATTCCATCAAAAGGATCTTTATACTTTGTACATCAAGTAATTTGTTTTAAAATATTTTTTTTCCTTTTTTTTTGTCAACACAATCTTCATTTGATACTAAAATATTACCGAAAATCATGTCCCAACATATTTTCCTTGCTGTAATGAATTATGTACGTGTATAATGCCTGCACACAAAATGGGGTGAGGCGAAAAATTGAAATAAATACATTCGTATGTATAGGTATATCAGTTGCTGTTGGTGTCTAGACACTGTCTTAATGTTTAAGAGTTTATTAAAAATTCGCGTAGCTAAAAGAATCCGTTACAATAATTACCAATGCATCCGGCACCGACCGCCAAGCGTATGTAGGTAACTGTGAGTTATTTTCTGCCTGTTCGCATGTAATAAAAGTTTTTATCGGCTTGTGATCTGCCCAAAGCCATTGCCATTCTAAATTAAAAACTTTTAATGCAGTTGTCGCCGTTTAGAGGTGCTAATGATTTGTACCCTTTGACAATTGGTGCGTGTTGTATTACTATTTACGCATATTTATTGCCTGGATATGCATGCGCTGTTTGCGATTTTAGCAATATTAACACTATGTCGGGGTAAAATTTTTATTTAGATTGTCTATTTTGTCCCAGGATGATATTTTCAATAACTTTAATAAAGCCTAACTTATAATTTACATTTTATTGATAGATAACATGTTTTTAAAATTATGTAAGGAATATAACGTCGGCCAAATTATTTTTCATAACATTCTTGCAGTCTGACTTCTGGTGTTATTTCAGCGATTTATTTTCGAATGTTAAGCATCAAGGCTGTGATTAGTTTGTTGGTCACGCCTTCACGATGGCACAAATAAGTTATCGAGCATTTCTCTTTCGAACCGCTTAAACTGTATCATCACGTCCTAAATGTTTTCACTCACAGCCAATCCACGTTTCCTCAGATTTTAATATGTTACATTTTATACATTTTCCTGAATAACTTGTTTACCAATACTTCCTCGAGCACGTGCAAATCTTGGTCAAAATATTCTTGGAAGCAGCTAGGTCTTGTCAAAAATTCAAGCAGGTAGATTAGGCAGTAGCCAATTTGCCTGATTTGCTACTCGTCCATAGTTATATCCTTCGAGCAAGTCTCCAACACTATTCGCGTAGCTCGCTTGGCGAATTACTATAGATAACAGCAGTTATCGTTTTTGCCTTGCTTGGATTGTGTTCGGTATAGTTCGAGACAGTGTGTTGCATTATTATAAAGATCTACTACAAAGAAGTCAACAACAGTTGTTCGCGCGAGCTGCATTAAATACTACGTTTCCGCTAGAGGTGATTTAAGTGATTTAAAAAAACGACTATAGTCTTCTGTTTTTAACTGTTGGCGTGGGGGACAATAAATAGAGGAGATACAGGAATCCCTATTATTGATTGATTCAACTCTTATAGTTTTAACTTGCATTATTTCTGTTTCGATATCGGGCTCTTTGTAATGTTTGATATTATTCTCAATAATTACTAGCGTTATTTGCGAGTAGGATATCCTGTCTGTTCCTATGGACTGTTATTGTGGCGGGATTTTGGTTGCAGTTGAAATCCTCTCCCCTGGTTTTATTTCTTAATCTTTGCAGTTGTACCTCTACTTCGCATCCTCTACAGTTGGCCGGGTGTTGCTCGTTACAGTTTATGTATCTTGCAGAACCGTTTCGGCTAACTGGGCAGTTTCTTGCATTCTGCCTACCGGCACATTTTACACACCTAATATCTTGCCTGCAATACCTTTGAGTGTGATTAACGTCTTGACGTCTTGGCATTTCTCGCATCGAGGCAAATTTGAGCAAGAATAACGAGAGCCCCTTTTCTCCCGTTTAAGGATGTTTACTGCGTCTTTTTCAGTGAGCTTTGTGGCTAAAGCTCTATATGAATCGAGCTTTTTAGTATTGGTCTTCCAAACAATATTGATTAGTGGCACTACTCTATAGTCGTTTGTGGACATCGATTTCATTAAAGCTTGAGTATTCGCAAACTGTAATGCCAATCACATTAATTGGCAGTAGCGGCTTTTTCTTCATTATAACTTTGCGTTGTTGTTGCTGGTTCGTTGAGGTACAGGCACTGTTTTGGTTCATTAAGTTTTGCTTGTGAATGCTCCTCAAATTTTTTGCGAGCCCTTCGTTTTTGTCTAGGTCCGTTTTTCTGTATATGCATTCAGTTCTTTTTTTCTGTTTATACTTGCAATGTTCAGGTAGTATACTGTAATTGAGCGAATGGTGGTGTGTGCGTGAATGAAAAGGGTAATACTCCTCTTTTCATTCACGTATGCACCTCCCATTCACACAATTGACCTTCAAATTAGATTAAATCCACTGGACAATAATATTTTCTTTTAAAAGCATTTCTTTTGCAAATTCCTCATCATATGTATAAAATTCAGCGTTAATACAGGCAATTGTGCTGTGTTCATTATAACTAGTAAGAGGAGTTTCCAAAACTTCTTTCAGTCTGGTCTTCTTCAGCTCTTCATTTTCTTTCTTTAACTTAGCAATTTCATATTGATATAAGGTGTGGTGCATTTTTTTCTATTTCACTCAGTCTTTTGTGTAGTACAGAATTTTCGTTTTCCTGCTGAGTTGTGGAGTGTGTGTGTAGGTCTATACTAGTTGTTTATCTCGACATTTTTGAACTTCGCAAGGACTCACGACAGAATCCATTGAGCCGGTCTCATTAGGAGGTGGATTAGCCAACTGATCAGTTTGGGTACCACCTGGTGTAAAAATTTGTTGTGAACTCATTGCTTTAAGGACTGGTTATCAAAGCAGCTGCCAAGCTAACCAGTGAAATTGGTAGTCCTTTAAGCATCGCCAGATTTCACGACATCCTTCAAACCGAGCTTCATAGTAAAGGAAGAAATAATGATCGAGTTTTATTGAGCATGGCCAAATCCTGTTCATGGGAAATATTGAGAAATTCTCCAAAAATTCTTGCTAGAACCTCAAACTATTTTTGCCTTTAATATAAATTCATTTAGAATTTTCTTAATGTAATCAACAAATGAAGTATCTTGTATTGATTATCTCAATCAATACAATTATCTGATCAGGCGATCTTACAATACCTTGCATCGATATTGTCCTTGTTTCGTATATCATTTTATATGCAACCACCAACCTCGTAGGATCTTCCTAAACTTTCATTGTTAAGTGACAAAGGATTCTGATTAAACACTAAACCAATTTTATTTTTTAAAAGTAAACTTCATTGTTGAGTTTTAATTTTTTTTAAATCTAGCCATCTAGGATGGCTCTTGCACGAGACTTTTTTGAGTTTGGGGCAGTTTCTGTTTAAATTTCATGAAACAAATATTTTGGGGATGGGAGCCGCGTTCCCGTTGTTATTTTTAATTAAAGGTGTCAATATTTTATCAATACACAAACATTACTTTGTTATACATATCACCTCATCATTAAATAGCTGTTGAAAAGATTTCTTTAATCGTAAATTGTCATGAATTCCGTTTAGATACAACTACATATTCCCAAAATAAGAAATTATCAATTTTCTTTTCGAATTTCTATTTTTGCCACGCCATGATTAATTGATTCAATTCATGAAAAGTAGAATAGTTGGAAGTTTACCAAGAGGAATGATAAAATTTATCATTTTTTATTTAGAATTTTATGTTTACATAAAGTTTGTTCTTCTCATTCTTTTCCAAAACTCCATACATTTCGTCCTTAATTTTCTAGCCTGCTGTCGGGTTATGGGTCTATATGAGTTTCAGCAACTTCGTGTAAAATTCAAAAACTTTGTCCAAATGCACTTTTAGTAAAATTCGACATTACGGATATTGATTCTTACGTGGTTTAGGACGCTTTGCGAATTTGATAAAGGCTCACTCAAGATTATTATAGGGTAAATAATAATTCCACTGTGCGCTACATCTGATAATAAATTATTATTGCAGTTCATAAAATCGATATTTAGTTTATTTTCATTCACCGCACCGAACAAAGTTGTTTTGGCCAGGCGTCATCGATATGAAGATTCATATTGATGCAAAATCTTGTCCGCACACTATTAAGAGTGACCCTATTATTTGGTTTATACTCACTAAATTCCAAATTTTATTATTATTCACAGACATTTCTTTATTAAGTGCGTCTAAAATGAACGTGGCGATAGCACAAGGGAGGTCAATAATTTCAATTCTGCCGTAAATGACAATATTTAATCAGCAATGTCTGTGAAAGGTTTCTATAAATGTAATACAATGAATTAAAATGTCATCCTGTATTTGGTAATTTTTATAATAATTGACGTTAACCGAGTATAGTGTGCATGAGAATAAATTTTTGTGTGACTACCCCATTCTTGATATAGAATGCAGAGTTGTCTACTATAAACTGCCTTTGTATATAATTTCTGGGATGAATAAACTTTGTAATTCTAAAAATGCATGTGTACATCGAATGCTTTACGTACATACATAAAAGTAAACAACTCATTGTAACCACCCTTAATTTGCATTACTGGAAAACAATGTGAATATCTACTCACAGATTTATTTTATTATTATTCCCAAAAATTCAGATTGCGATTAAATATGGCAACACAGACAAAATAAAATCTGAAACTATTAAAAGTTAACAAAGGAAAATTTAATATTATTCATTTTTCAGATTTTTCACTGTGAACACACAACTAGTGTTGTCTGTGTATAAATAGAGCACAAAGCGATGCAAATATAGGAATGAGGAAAATTTTCAGACAAAACAGGAAAAATAATAAAATTTATAAAATAAAAAAAAGTGAACGAACAGATTAAATTTTAATTCGAGAAGAAAAATCGTTTGCATTTATGGAAATAACCTTAGACTAAACATAATTATCTAAAATAGGGATCGCTGTACTCTACTTACGGGAAATACACAGTAAATACGATAAACTGAGAATATATTGTGAAAATTCACTAATGACGGTAAATTATTATTATGTTTAGTTAGTAATGAAGGCGTCTTGACAGTTTTTTTTTCGATTGGGGGTAAAAAAACAACGAGTTAAGTGGAAGTATCCGATTTTATAGTTTTCAGTTCACCATTTTTTTGTAGACTAAATTGACTTGTTGAATATTTTATTATAGTTTTTCATTTAGAGTATTTTTTGTAAACAATAGATTATTGTTTGGTTTTATAGCTTGTCTGAAGATTATTATTATTTTTGTGGGATGAATAAACTAGATGCTGGAGCTTTTTGTCGACTGTGTGAACAATGTATTATAGAACAAAAATGCATTTCTATTGCAATATTGACGAGTTAATTTTGCTTTTTTGTATACGTGTTTCCAACTTGAGCTTATTTAAATGTTTTATTTGGTTAAATTTAAGTGGAATCAGTTAAATAAGGTTGTGTATAAAATCGAAAAATATTTAATAGACCTAAATTACACAAAAGAATTTAATATTTTTATAGATTTTTGATTAAACCACCTGTTTATTGTTAGGTTGGTATACTTCGGTATATGCAAATTAAAGGTAATTTATTATTTCTTCTTGTCATGAAATCTATGGGAACAACGTAAACCAAATAAAATAAATTAATTATGTAGTTAATGATGCAAATTACGCGAAATATTGTAAAAAAATTTTATCAATTCATACTTTAGGGTCAGCCGCTAGCTCTTTAAGATATTATGATTTTATTCCGAAAGTGGGTGGGATTTAATGGTGCATCGTAATTCCTATTAAAATTGACTGAATAAAAAGAAAGTCAAAGTTCAAATTTAAAATGTATAAAATTATAAACATACAGCATCCTTGGAATTGCTTTTATACGAACGAGAGTACATGGAATTATGAATTAATCAAGTCTACTTGTCTTAAGCTACAAGATGTTAGGAAGACACGACCAAATGTCTACTGAATACTACAAGTGAGTAAAATCGGGTGGAACATTTCGACAACGAAAGGGCGATGATAGACACGAGAGGTGGAGTGTGAAACAAAATACCTTGGCTAAGATATACGAAGGATGTGCGCAGTTGTGAATGAGGTCATACCTTGGAAACGGCTACACTATATGTTGTTCGATTGTGACCTACCCACCAGTGATAAAGACCAGTTGCGTAAGGAAAATAATTTAGTCGGGCGAGCTAGTATTCTAAGTATTAGCTATCATAAAATATCAGTGTCTCCAACAAATTCTGTGAAAATATTTACATATATTTAATACACGATATTGATAGAAAAATAAATTCAAACTTTAATTTCAAATAATCCCGCAAGGCTTAAAGTTTTCAAATCATGTCACCAATATTTTAAGTATCGTCATTAGCAGTTTATCCTAGGGCATTTTATAGAGACTAGTGAAAATTAATATATTTTAAAATTTTAAAATTAACTTGAAGTTTTGAAGCTGGGTTTGTATATGAATATATATGTATCCAATTCTCCGCAGAGGACGTTACGGAGACAGTTGATGAGTATGTGTCACTAAGCACCAGAGACGGAAACAAGTTTTAACCCGACCAAGCATATCGAACACGGAGCAATATAACTGATAAAAGATGTTCATCACAATGAGAATCAGATATATGTAGGCTCGGTCTAGGTCCCATTCTCTCAACTTAAATACGACCACAACAACAATGCCAACGAAAATTAGTGTGTAATGCTCAAACTGTGAGAAAAAAACAGAGCCTGTGAACATTTTCACGATCGACGGTACAACATTTTTAAAATAGTCCAAATTCGTATATATACATTTCAACTTATCAAACATTGAACAAAACGAAGAAAATTATTTTCACTTTACAAATCGTTGGGATAAAAATAACAGAACCATTCAATTGTGCATATAAAATATAAAAGGCTTTCAGAATGCTTTGGTCACCTCGATGGTAATGGTTTGCCTAATGTATTTTCAAAATATATATTTAGCTAGGCACGATAAAGTTTAGAATATTCTTCAAAATTACAAGAAAAATTGTAAAATCATCAGAATTTCATTCCCTTCGCTACAAACCAATCTAAATTTTATGTTCAATAGAACATTCGAGGTATCATTTAATAACTTCACCCAATCCAATTGGAAAAATAACAAATTTAACAATGGAATTTTTTAACAAACTTTTTCTTGCAATCTCGTCCAAGCTGATTTTTCTAAGTTTATATGAAGGGTCAAAATTTTCAAAATGCTTATTTTTTGATTAATTCACATTGATAAGATCGAGATCCCCCAAGCTCCGCATAGCATTCGGGCGTACAAGAATAATACGAAAATGCCGACAGGGTTTTGTTTCAAGCACACTGCAGAGAAAACATACAAATTGCGCGATATACAGGGTGGGCCATCGATTGTTTTTTTTAAATCATAAGCTAGGTCAACACTTTTTTGAACAATTTGCTTGGTATTTTGACAGCTCGTCAGTCTGATATTCCGCGTCACAAAACAATCATGTTTTCGATTGAGGAGCGTTTAGAAACATTTTTTTCAAATGTTTCTAATCTTTTTTAAAACATTTTTCAAGGTCAGTGTTGTGTAGCTGAAAGGAATTTAAATGAATATTCGTCGAGGCGAATTTTGAAAAGAAATATGGGTCTTGAAAGGACGCCAAGTGGAACCTCTGTAGTGAAATTGGTGAAGGAAGTTTGTGAGAAAGGCTTGCTGTTGGATGACAGAAGTTGTCCCCGAGCTCGGATAGTACAAACGCCCGAGAATATTGCGGCTATGCTCCATAATGTAGGATAATCCATCGACCTCAACTCGACGCCTACCGCAGCGACTGGGCATTAGTCACACCAACCTGAGGAGAATACTGCACAAATACCTCGGATTATTCGCCCCCACAAGACCCAGATGACTCAGCAGTTGAGAGTAAATGACCATTCGCTTCGATAACAGTTCTCTGTTATCTCTGGGACACAGAACGGCCAGCTTCATAATGACGTCGATTTTGGTTGAAAATTGTATTTTCAAACGAAGTGCATTTCCATCTCGAAAGCTATGTAAAAAGCAGAACTGTCGAATTTACGGTTCGGACCAGCCACACGTAATCGTAGAGAAGTCAATGCATCCACCAAAAATGACTGTTTGGTGTGGATGTTGGAGTGGTGGCATAATTGGCCGTTACCATCAATGGCGACCGTTACAGAGCCACACTGACCAACTTTTTACGCCTCAAGTCGACGCTATCGCACCACATGCCATACAAACCGACCGACAATCGATCTCTTTCGTGCCAAATTTGATGGCTTACTACAATGCCATCAGAGGGAGCCACATGAGCAAAATTTTTTCATTCTTAAATCAGAGACTCCAGTCTACACAATAAAAAAAAGGTTTCTACAAAATAAAGATGTACCATATACTCATTTTATAGCGTTTTTAAAAACAAACTTTTTATGGCCCACTCTATATACCGTAATGTGTCATGTATAGTCGATTGTCGTGAGTTATTTAATGTTTATTTTCGTATATTGTTAATATAAACGAATAAAACCTTCCTTTATTTATTAAGGTATAATTATGAGTAAAACTAGGATGATATACATATAACAAACCATTCCCACAAATATGCAAATATTGTCCTCAATAAAATTCCCATCTAATTAGCTGGCGTTGCCCTCTGCACTAAAATCCATCCCACTGAGACGTTTTTATCTTCTCTGGTATAACATAAAACATACAATCAACTAACATAACAAAGAATAGACACATGCTATAACCATACTGCAATCCCACAACCATTACGATATTTTTTATAGGGATTTTTTGCTATTCTCCTCCTCGTGGCAGTTAGTTGTGTTGTGTTATTAATTTAATTAAATATTAGTATTGCGTGTGATAATTATATTAACTCTATGTAACTAAATTTATTATTTCAAAATTAAATTAAAAATACAAAATAAAATGTTATACAAAATAATGGTTACAGCAGCTACAAAAAATAATGGTAAACATGGAAACTGAATTTTATATATCGCACAATCCATAAAAGTCAATTTGTAATGTACTCGTATATAGCGCAACCGGAAAAATAATCAATAAAATATCGAGGTGTATGCTGTACCACACACACATACACACAGATGTACATAGAAATCTCCTGAGATGGTTTAGAGTTAGACGAGATTAATATTGGGATCGTTTCAGAGAGTGTGTTGAATAGGTTATTTGTGGTTGGTGTAAATGGAATATGACAGTTTTCGAACTCTGCACTGCATTTGTTGTACCTAATAAAGCAATTTTATATATTAATAAAGATAAATCAAGTCGACCATATAATTTAATGTATGTTTTAGAAAATACCATCGTACATTATTTTTATTTTTTAAATTAGATAAAATACTAAAATATTTATTACGGCCATAATAAATGACTCGTTTTTTTTCCTATTTATTTTCAGAAACACGATTAAATGAGTACATATCACATCATGAAAGATTAAATTACGATAGAACACATATTCATGCTAGTCATAATAGAGCAAAGAGATCAGTGACCAAAGATCCGCACGTAATATTAAAATTTAATGCACACAATTATGATTTTCACATACGAATGAAACGTGATTTAACAACATTCAGTGATAATTTAATAGTTGATAGTCCTAGTGGTGAAATAAATGTAGATTCATCTCATATTTATAATGGTGAAGTGATAGGTGATAAAAATAGTTTTGTATTTGGTTCGCTGCACGATGGCGTATTTGAGGGTAAAATAATAACATCAAAGGGTGCATATTATGTTGAGCATGCAAAACATTATTTTCCCAATCGAACGTATTATGATGCAGAAGGATTTCATTCTGTTATATATAATGAAAACCGTGTTGATGATCCGTATCGGCATAGGAGGGCGGGTGGTAAGTACATATCCTCTTTTGTTTGTTATTATTTTTAGAGTTTAAAAATATAAAAATTGAATTTTGCTTTCTATTTTATTAACTTTAAGATTATATTTCACAATTTCGTGTGTATTTAATAAAAAAAAATATCTCAGCTCAACAAGAGAAATGTAATATATTTTTAATGTACTTGGGTGGGATGATTGAATTTTCGACTTTTTTCCATTCTCAACTCGTAATTTGACGTGGAAAATTGAATTATGTATGTATACACGTACATACATAATCATAACATTAAATTCTCCCGCTTTTCATAATCTCGATGCCATTGAAAATTGTTGCTGTTGTTATCCATATTTTGGCTTCTAAACAATTATGTTTATTTTTTATACGGATCCATCCGCACATTTAGCATATGCATAAATTATTATTTGCAAAGCAAAGTTTAAGGTCAGTGGATGTGTTCATGAATTTCATGCCCTAATGGTGTACATAATGCATATTTTGTTGGTGTTATTGAAAATACAATAAACTTTTAGATTATGTACGCGTACATGTAATATTTAAACAATGAGTTCCTTATCTTCTATTATATGAAATTACAGCTGCGGTTTTGTTATCAAATACATAAATAAAAATTGTTTTTTATAAGAAACAAAAACAAATATGCGAGGATTTTATGCCTTTGAGCATTGATTCCTAAGTTTGAGCCCTGGTTTATTAGGTTTTTCAAATTTCAATTGTTTCCAGTCTAATAAAGTACGATATGCGATGAAACCCATTGTTTATAAAATTGTTCGTTGTATTGCATAATTTATTTTAATTAGAAATAAATCACAAGTATACTAATATAGCAAACAGCACGTATTTGTTTTGGCCGATATTTTGACATGGATAGATGGCGTCAAAGTAATCGTGAAGATCGTTTGCATATTGACGAAATTTTTTAAAGTTATTTCATACGTTGCGGAGAGTTTCTTGGATACTGGGTATAGTATGAAGTTAGTACCAAAGAAATATTACCCAAAGAACTCGAGTACAGTCAGTGACTTTATAGCACGCAAATTTTGATCGGCCTCTGTACGTTATGTATAAGAGGAATGACCCTCAACATGATGATGACTTTAATCGCCAGAGCCATACTGTCGCGACAATTTTAAAAGGCTTGAAAATGTCCATAACAGTTTCAGTCATTTTAGAAACTCCGTTATTATATTTTAATCAGTCGATGTCCTAGCCGTTGTAGAAATGGGAAAAGTCGAATATCTGACCGGGGTCTGCTTTATCATTTGCTACCATGAACAGAGATATTTCCGCAGCGACTAATTCCTGTTTCTTAAGCCTAAAGTTTAGCTTAGAGGACAACATAATTTTACGTCAAACGAGGAGATTACGGCAATCCTAGACGTCTAGGCGGAGCAAGACGAAAATTAGTTTTTTTGCTGGTGGGCCAACCCATAGAAGAATTTGGCCACCTCTTTGTCCTTTGTGTAATCATATGATTTTTAGATTGATGAAGAATTAGTCCTTTATACCCAGGCTCCAAAACTGCTGGGCAAGACATGTTCCTCATGTCTTCTCATTTATCACGTTCTTTTGTGACGAATCCCTCCAACAATAAGCAATGATTGCTTGATCAGCGTGATGATGAAGTTATTGTCTCATTATCGCTTTGGCACTCGCTCCCAATTACTATTGAACTGGCTTAAAAAGTTTGGCCAGCTAAAAATAGTGGATCGACTTATGCAGGAGGCTTTTGTTTGAATTTGAAAAAGGGTTTTGGCACCATTAAAAATAGACCTGGAAACAGTTATGTTCAACAAATGTCTGTTGTTTTTACTCATTTTGAAATTTTTATTTTCCTTTAACACAGTTTCAGTTTTGTCCTGGATTGAATTTGAAGAGATTCGTGGCCATGGCAGGTTGAACCTGTGCTTTATTTGCATTAAAAAATACTCGTGATTTGTCTTTCTCATTAAAAGGTTTTTTCTTCAAATCTTCGAATTCAAGTAAAACCACTTGTGTTCGTATCAGTTTATCTACCTTATGACTCTGTTTCATCTCCACTTTCGAAGGAGTAGTTTATTAACCTTGTTTCTTGGAAACAAGGAATGGGGTCGTTTGGAATGAGTTCCCTAGTTGTAGTCTAATCAGGTTAACTTCTTTCAATTTAGAAATTCGGCAGTTTCTGCTTGCTGTTCATTTTCATGATTGTAACATCATCCTGATGTTGCTGCTTCCGAGTAATTAAATACTAATATTAACCCATCCGATTGGGATTCAGCTCATATTCTAGTCACTGTAGATATCTTGCTCAGGAGTGTATTTTGCTTTCCGCCGCCATGTGATTCCGATTGGATTTTTCTGAATTATAACACACATTTTCTCTCCTTCAGGATCGTTTACTCCAACTGTTCAAGTATGAATTGCTTATGGAACTATATCACAATCTTGGGACCGGAGTAGAGTTATTTTCAGTCTGAAATCTAATAAGTTAAATTATAATCATCCCAGGATATTTCGTCCTATTAATCTCTCTTCAACTATTAAAGCTGTTTTAATTTTATCTTAAAACAAATAAATAAAATCTCCTCTCTGAGTATCATGCAACATGCTGTCAGAGATGGTAAATTATGTGAAAATGCTAATGGAAAATTATGTGAAAATGGAATGATTAATTCCCGAATATTGCATGTGCATTGATTAGACATAGTTTTTACCATTATTTATAAATCCTGCAGGATCCCAAACCTATGCTATCTTATGTCTCCGTTGTTTGGTGGCCTGTTTGTGACAGTTTATGGAGATATGATTTAAGCTGGTAAGTATTGATGTGCCTCAATACTTATGTTACAGACCTACAGTCTTAGATTCGAGGAACTGCTTGTTCCACTGCTTTTCAGAGAAATCAATGTAAATGGTTGCTATTAGAATTTAACTTCGATAAATTTTAATCATTGGCGGATCAAACTCTGAATTTACCCGAGATTTGAAAATTACTGTTTTTCACGTGGACACGATCATGGTTAGTAGTCATAGTTTAAACTGCACCATGCTTCATTCCAAATTTCTAGGCCTGACGTGCTATATTGACAGATAGTATGATTCGATGCGAGAATCGTATGACTACTTCCAAAATAGCCAAGGATTTCATTTGAAGGGCCTCGATTCCAACAACAGCGCCAAAGTCATATGTGATGATAAATGATACTACCCAAAGCGACCTGTTAGAGACTTCTTAGCGACTGTTACGATTTTACATCCGTGAAGAGGATGATTACACTCACTTTGGTTGCAGTTGTCCATCTTTTAAGTTAACTCGGCCTTGGTTTTTCAACTTTAAATGTTTGATTATAGATCTTTTGTATTGGTGGTTTGATGTTTAATCTACTGTTGTTTGCCAGAACAGCAGAGCGAAATTGCATATTAGGATAGAATTCTCGGTTTTTACCATTTTGCACACTCATAAACCAAGTTGAGGGAACTCTTCTTTGGAAATAGCTTTCGCCCTATATTCTTCTATACAGTTCATTATCTTGTCCGTTAGCTCTTGTTGAGCAGCAAATTGTTGCTGATTTATCCGGTCGCCAATTGGGGAACTTTTCGCACAATTAAATCATTGCTGCATTGGCTGTGTGGCTTGTAGTACCCTTTTGTTAATAACAGATATCATTATTTAGAATTATTTACCACTCCCGTGATGAAACTTTTATTGGCCCACCCTTTAGTATAGAAATGTGTAATGTAATGGTTTGGGTAAAAATAATATAACATTCGGCTCTTGGTCACAAAACGTTTTAAAAGTAAAAATAAAATTCAAAATTAAAATTAAGTATTTATTTAAACTTAATTTTAAGAAAATGTAAAATTGTTTAACAGAATTAAAACAAAATATATTCGTGTTTTAATTATTGAATATTTGTGCCGAAATTATATCAAAAAGCGTCCATTAGTAGAATTCCCAAGACTAAAGAAATACACAATCATATCGACCTTATCTAAGGTTAAAAGATATATATAAGTCGAGTCATCGAGTTTTTAAGGTATTTTTAGTTAGAGAAGTGAATCTTCACTCTCACTCAATAGCTTAAAGAGCTTTGCATTAACGTAGTAGTAGATTGCTGTTCAGCTTCTTGATCCCAAAATGTGTTTTATTATATTTCTTGGATTTACTTGTTTTTTTTATTTAAAACTTACTTAGTGTGTAAAGTTGGCCATTCAAACGTTTGCTCTTTGGACTTAAACAATGTCCTCACAGAGGATCGACACTGTCTCTTATATCGTCAGTTTTTAACAAAAGAAAATTGAATACGATCAAACTAAGATGTAATTTGTTTGATACACTACTGTCCGTCCCTGCAAAAATTGTTTAGAAAAAATAAGGATTATCAACTTCGCACTGTGGCGACACAATTAAAACCACCGTTATATATTTTATTTGTTTAACTTCTAATATAAAATGTTTGGAGCTATACAGGATGGGCCATCTAACTTTTTTTTTGAACTAGCGGTTATTTTATGGTAAGGACTATGTCACTTCTGATTTGACAGAAAGTTAGTTTTATCCTTCCGCTGAACGAAAATGGTTGTGTATTCGCTTGAACAACGCTGGGAAATATTGAAACATTACTTCGAAAATCATGGTAATGTTGCAGAATGTGTGCGAAAATTGCGTGCGGTTTTCGGAAGAAACGAGGCGCCGGGAGCTCCAAATGTGCGTTATTTTGTGAATAAAGTTAAAGAAACAGGCTTGCTAATTAATAAACCAACACGAACCAAGCAGCCAACCAAGCGTACACCCGAAAATGTTGATGCTGTAGCCGAGAATGTGCGTGAGTCGCCGGGAACGTCAACTCGTCATCATGCTCAAGAATTGAACATTTGACGCACAACATTGCGACGAATTCTGCATAAAGACCTTGGTATGACACCGTATAAAGTTCAATTGGTTCAGGAATTGAAGGAAAGAGACCACCCATTGCGTTTTCGGATCGCTGTGTGGGTTTGCGATCGGCTTGAAGAAGATGCCGATTTTGGCAAAAAAAATCATTTTTTCGAATGAGGCGCATTTCCATCTTGGCGGCTATGTAAACAAGCAGAATTGTCGCATTTGGAGCACGGAGAACCCGCATATGATCGTAGAGAAGCCGATGCATCCTTAACGAGTGACTGTTTGGTGCGGATTTTGGTCCGGTGGCATGGAGCCACCGTTTCTGTCAATGGTGAAAGCTACCGCGCCATGATAAACGAATTTTTGTTCCCGGCACTTGGAGAGTAGGACATAGACAACATTTGGTTTCGACAAGACGGCGCTCCGTGCCACACAGCACACGTTTCAATTGATCTTTTGCGCATTGTCTTCGAAGATCGAATTATCAGCCGAAATGCTGATGTGATTTGGCCGCCTCGCAGCTGTGATTTTGACGCCGTTGGACTATTGGGGTGCCGTCAAAGATAAGTGTTACGCCGATAAACCAGCAACGATTGACGCTCTCAAGAACAATATTCGCATTGCCATTGAAGACATAATGCCGCATACCATAGAAAATGTGTTCAAAAATTGGACCGACCGTATGGAGTAGGTCAAGGCCAGCCGAGGCAGTCATATGAATGAACTAGTATTCCATAATTAATCGGAAGGATTGTTCTTTACAATGAAAAATAAATTTGAAAAAATATTGAGAACTTTTTGTTTTATTGCATTTAAAAAAACAAATTGGCCCACTCTATATTTAATCAATTCCATAGATTTATGATTAAATTTGTTTTATTGCAATAATACTTGAAATATAAAAAACACATCGCAGTAAAAAATAACCGTGGCATTGTCCATGTTTTTCGAAAATAGGTAATTTACATATCTCTCAAAAATGTTTTGTGTGGTGTCGCAACTGTACCTAGTTATTGAAAATGTAGGTGATTTGGAAATCAAATTATAAATAGCCAGTTACATAGTAAAACCTTACCACTATAAATAAAAAAGAATTTTTAAATTTAAACCCTAAATTGATGATTTCCGTTAATCTGTGTATACAAAATTTCGCGATTTGGCGAGCATATTGCAAAATTTCCGGAATAATAGTTTAATGATTTTATCACCCGGATGATTAATAATCCGGCATTTACCATTTACATTGAAACATACACCGATTCAAACTAATTACAAACACAATCGAAATGCATTTAACTATTCCCCAAAAACCAGAACAATAAGTATCTAACATACATAATTATACTTCTATATGATATTTTAATTAAAAGAACGTATCATATTCACTTTTCATTTCGTAAATTGTAATTAAACTACAAAACCAAAACGATTTAACTATTTGTATGTAAGTTTACTATATAACATATTATCATAATCACGATTATCTTAATTGTAATAATTTTTTATTTACGAGCAGAATTGCAATTTGTATATGTGCGAATGTTTGTGATTTGAATTGATAAAACATTTTGTGAAGGTCAGCGTTATTTTTTATTTAATAAATTAGTTTTGTGTATAAAACTAACGACACAAAACTATTTCCTCTTGCAGTTATTGACCTTTTGAATATTCATACCGTGAATGCTAATTATCTTTACGTGTAGTTTAGGTGTAATTACCGCGTTGTCATTATTGTTATCGTTGGGAGTTTGATATTTTTATAGTTTTTTGTTGTGAATCATTTTGATACTCAAACATTATGAAAAGGAAATATTTGTGTAATTATTTAATAATTTGATATAGAAAAGCAATTGTAGGTGCATTGGAAATTGGATTAACCCTTTGACTGTCATGTGCATCATATGTGGTGCACAATTTGTCTTATTTTCTTTAATGACAATTTTGTTTGAGACTAATGAAAAATAAATTGATTAAAAGCTCTGAGCGTATACAAGTTTTTTTAAATAAAACCTTAACATTTGAATAAGAAAAAACTGTAAATTTGCAAGATATATAACGATAAAAATCAGTTTTTCAATGAAGAAAATAAACTTTATTCATGTTCAAAAACTATGAAAAATTACTAAAACCATATATGAGGCATGCGAACCATATGTGATGCACACAACGTCTGACTAGTAAGTTGACGTAATTTGAACAGGCAAAGGGTTAATATTGGTTTGGTGTGAAGTTTTTGGATCAGTGAATTTAGTTATTAGTTGTTTGATAGATAGGTGATTAGAAATTTAAAAGATAATAATTTGTTTTGGTCTAAATTGTATCAGAGTGTTGAAAACATTCATTACATCGTGCTTTAGTTTAGATTTTATATAGATAGCTGATTAACGGCTCCTTTATATGTGCGGTTTTGATGGAAAACTGAGACTAGAGTTTGTTATTCTGACACAACAAATGACACACAAAGAAACTAGCTGATGATGTATTGGCATAATGTTCAAATTTCAGACATCAATGACCGGCTGCACAGTGAATTGCTTAACTGTCAATTATTACTTCGTCAGCTAAAATCTACAGACAAAACTCGGTGTTATCCTAACAAAATTTGTTTTTTTCTTTACATTTTTAACTATTAATTAAAAAGATTATTGAATTAAAATTGTCCGTTTTAGTATTTATAAGGCAAGTTAAATATTTCCATGGAATAAAATAAATTTTATCAAAAAATTTCCAATTATAACGGCTAAAAGATAAAATAAATGAACGCAATAGAACTTTCTTCTGTAAAATGACAAACAAATAAGTACAAAAAAAGAAGAGGACAACCTCAAATTATCTAGTCCAGAATCAAGACTCTTTCTGAAATTAGATCATATTTACACAATTTTGAATATTTCAGATGTGATTTTGGTGTCATGATCTTTTCCAAACCGAGCCATTGGGCGCTTTCCCAACTTGTGCACAACGGTTTGCACGATGTTATGTAAAATCACGGCCATTTTAAGATCGCTATGAACTCTATAAAAATATTCAAATCAAATTGACGATGATTTCACTAATTATGATGCCAACAGTTGGCGGACAAGAATATGCCCATCGTCCAATAATTTTGAGCATTTTACCAGAGATAACCTAAAAAAAGATATTACGTTATTCATAAGTCCCGATGCTGACACATAGAGGGCACATCTAATGAACAATTCATATGATTTTTAGAAACTACCAATTTCAAACGATATATGTCAAAATTTTATGACAATCCGACCATTAATCTACAAATTGTTTTAACCGCTACTTTTGTTATTGTCAAAACAACTGAGAAAATTAATTTCCTGTGTTGATTAAACATTGTTTTTAGTGGTAAAAAATACCATTTAAGCAAAGTAATGGCTTGATAAGTGTTATAGGGACTTTGCTTCATCGTAAGTAATCGTCGAAAGGTAGTTTGCTGAGTTTAAACGTGGCCGTGCAAACACCGATGGTATGAACGCTCCGCTCGCCCGATTTCGGCAGTTATTCCAGATAAAAAGATAAAATAAGTACACAAAATCGTTTTGCAAGTTCGTAAAATGAAGTTGTATGAAACAGCTGGCACCTTAAAGATATCGGAAGACAGTGTAAACATTGTTTTGCATGGCTTCTTCATGAGAAAGCTGTGTTCCAAGTGGGTGCCGCGCTTGCTCCCATTGGACCAAAAGCAGCAAAGCGTCGATGATTTAGAGCGCTGTTTGGAGCTGTTTAACCGTAATAAACAGGTTTTTTTTTTGCGTCGGTATGTATGTGACAATGGATGAAACATGGATTCACCATGCGATAAAGGATGCGCAAGGTAATTTTATTCGTCGACTTTCTTGAGAAAGGAAAAAGCAGCGAATATTACATGGCGTTATTGGTGTGTTTGAAGGAAGAAATTGAGAAAAACTGCTCCAGATTCAAAAAAGTGGTCTTTCACCAATACCGTGTCACAGTCGTTGACTAAGATGACAAAATTATAAGAAATGAAGATCGAATTGCTGCCCCATCCACTGTATTCTCCGATTCCAGGAAAAGAGACTTGGGTCAAATGTATGTTAGAGCTTTGTTGGAATGAATGTAAGAAGGAAACTATGTTGATGAATAAACTCGAACTTTAAAAAAATGTTTTTTTAGTAATTAGCCTCGGGGCTCATTGAGTGACGTAATATTTTATTGTTATTGTAAATAATTTAAATTTCGTATATATTTTCTAAGAATATAATCAAAATATTTGGATTTCTTTAGTAATCGTAGTAGCAAGAGTAGAAGAGTAACAAAAGCAAAAGTTAATAAACCTGCAAAAATATAAATATTTACTGGGTTTCAACCAAGCACGTGACGTTGCAATCTTCCCAGACGATTTACCAATTGCTCAAAGACCTGTTTTCTATATTACCAAGTAAATACCTTTATTAACAAACGTCAAATTGACTTACAAAGCTTTTTTTTTATTTTAAGTAAAAGTTTTTAATCTTTGCAATCTGTTTTGAGGTAACGGTTCATTTTTTCACATCCTACCTTACGCAGTAGCTAAATCAAGGACGTACGCCTATATATCCGATTTACGTAGAACCTTCTGCGCATTGCGTTGCTCCATGTCCGTCAATATAGACCGATATTCCAAATGGGTCGGCCCATGAGTTCTGCACTCCTGCAGGGTTCGAAATCGGATGATCCCGTTAACGTAAAATCCCATTTGCATACTTCCTCTATCAGGATTTGGACACGTTACCTGCCGATCCTGATGCTAAAGCTATAACCACTGTATGATGTTTGGTCAAGAAGAGATTTCTAGGATATAAAAATGATCATGTGGAGGATACCTAAAAATGTTATATTAGTCAACCTCTAGAATTGTATTTCTAATATTAGCTTATTTTATAAAGGGTTTTATAATAAATTTTTAATATTTTTAGGTTAGGCTAGGTATCTTTTACATTTAATTTTAACTGACTATATACTTCAACAGTTATTCTTTAGTTCGAGTTCTTCAGGAAGTAAAGGTGGATTTGTTTTATATTCCAACACGAGCTTTCAATTCAATTATTCCCAACACGAGCTCTTTGGCAATTAGGACATAGCTATTTCTTAATCGGTGTAGATAAAATTCGCCGTAAATGTGGTATTGGGATCTTAAACTGAGTATTTTCTTAAGTTCTATATAATGTCAATAAGTCTAATTGAAACTCAGCCATTTCTTAACTTAAGCGAATTTATTCAAACGCGTTCAAATAGAACGCGACCATTTTCTAACCGATGTGAATAAAATTCGTTTTTGATGTTGATATTGGGATTTTAAATTGATTTTTTTTCTAGTTATTGGCCTTTCTAAATCTGGGATGAATTAGCATTCCATTCATCAAAAATCAGTCAGTACCACGTGGTAAGATGCGCATGATCCATCTCTATGGTCTTAATGCCACATCTTTAAGAGGCGTTTTCAGGTCAGCCAAATGGTTCTGTCAAGATTATTAAAATCACCGCCAATTTGATATCAGAATTTCATAAAGTTCAAAATATTCACAACGTTGGTCTTGATTTTACTAGACATACTCGCCCACAGTTGCCGAACCGAAAATAGTTAAAAGTTAAAATTACTGGTTTTTGTATCATTTCTTGGAATAATAAAATAGGGGATTTTAAAACACTAAATTTTGAAAACCGGAACAACCCCTTTGAGTTCTATCAAATTTTTTGTTGATAACTGGTAGGGGACACTACAGATTTAACAACAATACTCTACTTAAAAGACCCTCTACATCTGTTGAGGAACCTACTGTACTTTGAAGCTGATTTGACATTTGATTTTATCACAACCCAAGAATGTGCATAATTATCTCTATTGAATAAGTTTGCAGTATATCAAAGTATTACATTTATTTATTTCCTTAAAAAGTTAATTCGATTAGACTAGGTCACAACAAATAATCTACATCAAATATCAGATAAGTTCCCGGTATTCTACATTTTTTATAAGGATGCCTTTAGTTTTAGCTACGTTTAGGCTTAGAAAGTTGTGATCAGGCCATTTGGTTGAAAAGTTTAACAGTTTTAAGTTTTAAAGATTTCTGTTATTCAAGTGGCTGATGGCATTAGGTAAATCATTCAAGTGCATTAAAAAAATAATAGGTCCAGTGGCACTATTCTGGTAATTCCCCGCAAATAGGGAACTGGGGAAAGAATTTATATGTAATTTCTGCTCAAATATTATTTTTCCGGCCTACTGAGGAGAAAAGTTTGATGTAAATATTTATAAATTGAGCATAATTTTTCCATATCTAAATTGGCAGGGCACATTATTCCCCATTTAATTTTGTTTTCAAAAAAATTAACACTAACTTTTTACCTCAGCATGCCAGAAAAAAATGTTTAAATAAAAATTACATATAAAATCTTTCCCCATCCCTATTCCCGGGGAATTACCAGAATAGTGCCACAGGATGGAATCATGTGGTATATTAGATATAATTCGGGAACGATTACTTGCGTTATCATCCACATGAATTTTATGATCAGTCTAATAGCCGTAGATCTTGAAAAAATACTAACCAGAGTATTTTTTCTAGCAACATTCTAATACATTTACACAAAAAAGTATATGATGAAAAATATTTCTCGCACACTAAGATCGTTTTATGGTTGGGAAAATATTATGGTGAACCAATATTTTAATTATTTTTATGTGTGTTGATATTGATAAATTTTAATATCAGTTAAACTTAAATTCCTATAAAAAAATGATATTGCCGAAGTAAATTTATTTTGTGAAGTTTAGTTGGTTATGTTGTCTTCAAGATGTCAAAATTTGACTATAAAATGTTCCCATAAATTTTGTTTTTGTTTCTGGCATTCATAATTTATTGATTCGCTTTCTTTTCTTGGTTTTTATTTTACCGAATAAATAATTTTCATTGTGGAATAAAGGTTTCTCGAATTTGATTACAACTGATAAATACGCCAACTATGATGAACAATTTTCTTTTTCTATGATAAATTAGAATATAAACTGCTTAATCAAAAATGTTCCTCTCTCCCTTCAGTACATTTTTCATAACCCCATAGGAAGAAATCTGAAGGGTCAAATCAAGGGATCGTGCGGGCCATTCGATATCACCACCTTTTGATATTATTCGGCCGGGAAAAATTTCTCACATAATTTGCATCGTAGGACGAGCTATGTGTAATGGGATACCGTTTTGTTGGAACCACATATTCTGTAGGCCTAATTGATCCAAACGGGTGCAAGAAAATTTTCCAACATGTCCCAATGGCGATCACCAGTAACTGTTACAGCATTGCCTCTAGCATCCTCAAAGAAATATGGCCCAATGATGTTGCCGGCCCAAATGGCTAATCACACCGTTACCCTACGAAGGTGTAGTGGCCTTTTGTGTATCAATTGAGAGTATTCAATACCCCAATAGCAGCTATTCTGTTAACCAGGCAAGCCAAAATATGCTTCGTCGCTGTAAAACTCGAGCACTCCATTCTCGCCACCTTTCATGGTCATTTTCCTACAGCTCTTGTGTCAATTGAATTTTATTCGGGTGTAAATAGAAATCTTCTTTAGGAATTTTTAACAAACATGATAGACATTCCCAATTCTTGTGCACGGCGTCGATAAGAGATACCTGGACATCCAGCAACACTCTGTCTCACTCCATCAATCTCTTCTGTTGTAGGTTGGCTTAATTGTCGCTCAGTGTCTACTTTATCTCCCAGTGTATGCAAATTTTCAAAATTATTCATTACACGCTGAATGGTTGACTTGCTCAGCACATGATTCACTACGTTGTTGCGCCGTTAGATGTTCCATACTAAATTGTTATCGGCCACTCTCTACGACTGTCAAATGCGAACTGACAAATGTCATCCAAAATAAAATGGCAGCCAAATAAATCGATCAAAAACAACAACAACAACAACAATTCTAATGTTTCGAGAGAAACACGACTTAATGTTTTTCGAATTTAGCACACACGTCAGAATTGCAACTCAGATACTCTTACCAAACCTTGTTAAAGCTTTGGAAATGTCCAAAGCAAAGTGGTCTCCTTTATCTCTTGTGGTTTGACATTTGTGAAAACCATATTATACGAGTATATCTGAAGATTCTGAAAGTTTTGGTTGAAGTTATTTTATTAATTTACAAATATTTATATTTCTGTCTACTTCCGCACTCACTTTCGAATATCATTTTCATTCATTTTCGCAATCACTCGAACTCCGTAAATATTCGAACTGAATGTCGACAATGGCTCCTTAATATGGGTAATTTTAAATGTTGTCTTTATCTTTTATTATTCGAACTTTTGTTGGTCCTGATTCTGCTCAAAAATTAATTTTAAAAATACAGCAAAGCAAGCCGTAATGGTTTGTTTTAATGATATAAGGCCAAACAAGAAAGTCATTTGTTTTTTTACAGGAATCAACGTTTCTGATTATTTCGTGGTAATGATCTAATAAATGCAAATACTATGGGAATTTAATCAAAAGCAAGCGTAAGCAGTTAGGGACAAACATCAAACAGTAAAAGCAGTTTATATTTTGTTCATTGTGGAAATTGAAACAGTAACCTTCTCACTTGACCATAGCGATACCTCAAATTTACAAATCTTCGTCTACGAGTAATATAAAACACGCACAACTTTTATTTTTTTCGATTTGCTTGTGGTTCAATGATCTTTCAAAAGTTGTTTGTCGCACTTAATCACTGGTTAACCGGTCTAAATATTAAGTTTCATTGGTGTCAATGTCGGCGTACGTTCATATTTTAACATCCGATATCGAAGCAATTTTTCTGTGACGGGTTAAGTTGTTTCTATATAAATACTCACTTGGTTCGAAAAGTCATGGGAGCTGCAACTCTTAAGTTTATTTTCCATTTTTGTGGGACAGTCATTGTGCAATAACCGAAGACCATGTTGTAAATAATATGATATATTACTAAGCCGTGTTGCGAGAGTAACAAGTATGGATACCTTACTGTGGTGAAGCATTTTAAAATATCCACTCCTATAACTCTGAGAAAGAACGTTATTATGGTAATTCGCTTTAGTCATGCTCTGGTATTGAGGATGCACAAGGGGTAAATTATCCGCTAGTGGTTTCTGTAAGCTTTTATGCTGCAACCTTTAGATCTACATGTTGTGTCCAGTTAACCTGTCACGGGAAGTGAGAATTTTATTTTTTGATAAATGCCACTTTTTCTGGTAAAATAATCGGTTTTACTAGAGTTTTAGTTATTGATAGTATAGGTCTTGTGAAATTGGAATCTTTTAAAAGTGAGGACGTCAAATGTGAAAAAAAATATTCTAGTTATTGTGCCTTGTGGGCGATTCGTTGATGTATCATACTAAAGATCCCATTTATTGGCAGTTTAACTTGATATTATGTTTAGAATTGAAGCAAGAAGTTTTGATGCTGCTTGGAATTGGACAGCGCCAGAATCTGGCCATGGTTCATTGTTAGTGACCAAATTGTTTTCTTGGCTATTCATGCTTCGGCTCCACCTGTATTACATTATGCTAAAGGCCACCTTGGGTAGGTTGAGCTATTAGTGAGACTGCCTAAAGAGCAAAGCAGCTGAATTTCGTGACCCTTGGCCAACTTCCTGGTTTTTAATGTATAAACTCAATATTGGAACTCATATTTTAACCAATTTTATAACAAATCAAGGGCGTTCCCTAGATTGGTTATTTACATTTTACAATACAGGAGACTCTCGAAGAACACGATTAATTGGTTCCGTGTTCTTTTAAACCGTGTTGTTCGAGATTACAAAAACGGGAGTGTGAAAATAAAAAATCGTTACGTTTTAATTTTCTTTCTTATGGTATACAAAAACAAAATAAAAGAGGAGCTAGTTAGTTTGAAACCGTGTAATTCGAAACTCGTGTTCTTCGAGTATCGTGTTCTTGGAGGGTTACCTGTATAAGCGGTTTTTATCAAACTGCCGAAACCGATCTACTGAAATTTTATATATGAAACCCCAGCCCGGTGTCGGCCGGGCTGGCACACTTATTAGGATTTCGTTGAATATACACTTCAAACCTCTCTACTGCTACGTGATCCAATTATAGACAATACACATCAATCTTAAGATAAAACAACCAAACAATAAACATTATCCACTATACTCAGTAAACAAAAACACAAAAAAAATGCAATCATTCAATTCACGAATGACTCATCATCATCAACATAATATCAGTACAGTATAGTTAAACAAAAGAGTTTGGTAATTAGATGAATGGCAATGAAAATATGAATATACGGTTTTAGACAATAAACAAAACTAACAAAAAAAAACGAAAACTTCAAGGCTGGCGCTCACAACTTAATTTAAATAATTTAATTGTTTTAAAAAACACTAAACTAAATTTACATGCAATTCGCGATTTTTATAGAACATACCACACCGTAAAGTGTTGAAGCTAGGGAGTTTAGATGTTCATCATACCTGTTCTGCTATCTGTGCAACACAAATTCCTGTTTCGCGTTAATAATTAATTATTTTAGAAAATGAAATTTTCTTGTACAACATGTTTAACGTGGTGTACATAATTATAATGGTGACCTGAAAATTATGTCACATATTTTAGTTACTATTCATAAATCATACATACGTAATTAATACAACAAAACCATTACAAAAATAACCCATACATAAACTTCTGTACCACATGAATTCTATTACTAAAACAATTGGTACAAAAATGTTTTTGGACCAACTCAAGCCATTCAATATAAATAAAACAAAATTGAATCTTATTACACCGTATAGAAATTGAATTTGTGTTGATCAACAGATAGAATTGCGATAAAACAAACAGAGAATATGATATGGCGGCGATACGAATGATTCTTATTAGGTTTTATTTTTATAAATCAATTAGATTTTTTTTATTATAAATAATTTTATAAATATGCATAATAAAATTAATATTATTTTATACTTAATATTTTTTTTAATTAAATAAAAAATTATTAATAAAAAATATTTAATAATTGTATCCATCTCTATATTTGTTCTTATCTTACTATCAATAATAAAATTGTTGTTATCAAATAAATCTATAAACAACACTGTATGTAAAATTTCATTATTCAATAATACATAATCCATGTAGTACATTGATTGCAAAATTAAAATCCTACGATCTCCATCCTAGTAAAATAATCGTCACACAAAAGTTGCTTTGGTACAAATTGATCCAGCAAAGCAACTTATGTGACTCTTTTGTACCAATCGTTATTTGTATTAATTTTCTGGTCACAAGGCATTTTTATATGAAGAATTTAGAATTGGTACAAAACGCGATTGTTACAAAATAAAAAAGTTGCTTTGGTACAAATCGATCTAGCAAAGCAACTTGTGTGACTCTTTTGTACCAATCGTTATTTGTATTAATTTTCTGGTCACAAAGCATTTTTATATGAAGAATTTAGAATTGGTACAAAACGCGATTGTTACAAAATAAAAAAGTTGCTTTGGTACAAATCGATCTAGCAAAGCAACTTATGTGACTCTTTTGTACCAATCGTTTTGTATTAATTTTCTGGTCACAAAGCATTTTTATATGAAGAATTTAGAATTGGTACAAAATGCGATTGTTACAAAATAAAAAAGTTGCTTTGGTACGATCGCTATACCAAAATAAAAGTCATACAAAATTTCGTTTGATGCAAAATAACGATATTAAATATATTATTACCTAATCATACAGGCATACAGGCCGACTTATTTAAATAAAAAAAAAATCTGAGTTAGTATGAGTAATATTTGAAAAACTAACTTTGCGGCATACAAATGAAAATATTTATTATGAAAAAACTTTAAATTCTTGTTTACGTCCACTAAATCGTTTATATCTTTTAAATGCGCTAGAAATGTGAACTATTGCTCCTTTCTCTCTAATCTTAGCTCCTTTAGTAACATTTATAAACAAAAAAAAAATCTTGTTTAGAAGCTTTTTATTCATTAATTTTCCAAATAGAACATCCCATTTTCCATAAACCACGTGCTCTTTACAAAAACAAAAAAATTTATTTTATTTGTGGTACATTTTCTTTGGTTGTTGTTTTTTTGTTTTAAACATTGCGCTACAGTGTGGGGAAAGACAACCGTAACAACTGTTGTAAAATAATATTTATTTAAATTTTGTAATTATGTAGTTTACGATATATATTAATTATTTATACAATATGTTGTGTTATTTAATTAATATATTAATTTAAATAATTGTAATGAAAATATTTATATTCTATCTAAGAAAATTATGTATCCATGCTTTGATTATGGAATAAAATTCACACCGTTTACCACTAAGTACAAATATTTCGGTAGTTTACTGTACAAAATAATTCGTTTACATAGGTATAGTTATTTCTGTGCACTGCATTATAAAGGGTGATTTTTTTGTGGTTAGGATTTTCATGCATTAGTATTTGACAGATCACGCGGGATTTCAGACAAGGTGTCAAAGAGAAAGATGCTCAGTATGCTTTGACATTTCATAATGAATAGACTTACTAACGAGCAACGCTTGCAAATAATTGAATTATATTACAAAAATCAGTGTTCGGTTCGAAAAGTGTTTCGCGATTTACGTCCGATTTATGGTCTACATAATCGACCAAGTGAGCAAACAATTAATGCGATTGTGACCAAGTTTCGCACTCAGTTTACTTTATTGGACATTAAACCAACCACACGAATGCGTACAGTGCGTACAGAAGAGAATATTGCGTCTGTTTCTGAGAGTGTTGCTGAAGACCGTGAAATGTCGATTCGTCGCCGTTCGCAGCAATTGGGTTTGTGTTATTCGACGACATGGAAGATTTTACGCAAAGATCTTGGTGTAAAACCGTATAAAATACAGCTCCTGCAAGAACTGAAGCCGAACGATCTGCCACAACGTCGAATTTTCAGTGAATGGGCCCTAGAAAAGTTGGCAGAAAATCCGCTTTTTTATCGACAAATTTTGTTCAGCGATGAGGCTCATTTCTGGTTGAATGGCTACGTAAATAAGCAAAATTGCCGCATTTGGAGTGAAGAGCAACCAGAAGCCGTTCAAGAACTGCCCATGCATCCCGAAAAATGCACTGTTTGGTGTGGTTTGTACGCTGGTGGAATCATTGGACCGTATTTTTTCAAAGATGCTGTTGGACGCAACGTTACGGTGAATGGCGATCGCTATCGTTCGATGCTAACAAACTTTTTGTTGCCAAAAATGGAAGAACTGAACTTAGTTGACATGTGGTTTCAACAAGATGGCGCTACATGCCACACAGCTCGCGATTCTATGGCCATTTTGAGGGAAAACTTCGGAGAACAATTCATCTCAAGAAATGGCCCGGTAAGTTGGGCACCATGATCATGCGATTTGACGCCTTTAGACTATTTTTTGTGGGGCTACGTCAAGTCTAAAGTCTACAGAAATAAGCCAGCAACTATTCCAGTTTTGGAAGACAACATTTCCGAAGAAATTCGGGCTATTCCGGCCGAAATGCTCGAAAAAGTTGCCCAAAATTGGACTTTCCGAATGGACCACCTAAGACGCAGCCGCGGTCAACATTTAAATGAAATTATCTTCAAAAAGTAAATGTCATGGACCAATCTAACGTTTCAAATAAAGAACCGATGAGATTTTGCAAATTTTATGCGTTTTTTTTAAAAAAAAGTTTTCAAGCTCTTAAAAAATCACCCGTTATGTACGAGTATATTGTAACGGAATAATTTAAAAGACAATTTAGTTGACGGGATAACAATTTACGTAACTTCTGTGCAATATTTAATTAAATTTTATTAGTAAAATCAATTAGAACAAATTATAATTGTGAAAATATAAATATTAAAGTTGTATCTTGTGTATTATCGAATTAAAATGATTGTTATTTTTTTTAATATCGTGGAATAAATGCATTAAACTATAATCGGTAATTAAATCGTTCAGTCGTGTTTTTTGTTTGTTTTGGAAAACTTTAAAATTTAAAGTACAATAATACGGATGTACATATATTATCTGTCGTTCATGCGTTTGTTTGCCACACGTGTTTCATTTCTGTAGTCGAGGGATCATTACCCTTAACTTAGCAACGAAAGTTGTTTTCAGTAGGGTTGAAATTTTTACAACTAGTACGATTGATTTAAACACATATTTGAGATTATTAAGCAATTTAGCAAGCACATATTTTCATTTTTTATGTAATTAAGATTTGTAAAGCTAAATTATCTAACTTAATGGTAATAAATTCTCCACTACTACCTTGATTATGTACCGGACTTTAGCACACAAATTCCATCTCAATAAAAAATTGGATTCAACCGGATTTCATGTGCTGACTGTTATTCAAAAGTCGCTCTATAAAAATCGGCAATTTTTTCCCCGCAACAAAATTGTAGTGAAAATTTATTCCAAGCAATTTTTCACAAATTCATTTTCAAAATCAAAACGATAGATAATATAAATTTATTGAACTGCTTTACACATAAAAACAAATTGGATAAACATTCAATCAGTTCCGTTTTTTTTCTCCTTACTGTTCTCATGTTTACATTTAACTAGTGTAAGTATTTTTTTCAATTTATACTATAAAATACTAATCTTTTAGTTTATGAACAATTGAAATATTATATTAAATCTATTAAAACGCATTTTCGTAAATTCAATAAATTTAATTAGTGAAATTTTAATTCAATTTGATTCTTAAAGTTTTTTTTGTTTAAATTCGACATAATATACACCCTTCCGCCGCAACACATATTTTTTTACTAAATAAATAAACCAGCAAAACAAATCAAAGTAAAAATTACAAACCAACAAAATAATATTTTTATTTTTTATTTGTCCTGTTTTCTCGATCTTTATGTGCGGTCACTGCGTATATGTATACGGCCATGTTAAAGAAAAATATAAAAAATCCGGTTTATATGTATGCAGGCCCAAATAACGTAAACAGGAAAAAACCATTTCATACGATTGCTATGGAAATTTTCTTTTCAATATTTTTTTTTTGACTTTATTTAGCTTTACCTCGTAATTGCGGCAGAAAATCATTAAATACGCGTTGGATAAAGGTGCAACATCAATTGTACGTGTCCAAGAATATTACCCGTGTTTCCGAAAAAGAATTCGATGTTTAATTAGTTTTGTGTATTTCAGGTTATGATGTCTCATTTCGGTCATTTTTGAATACACTATGGAACCAGTAGCCCATGAATTAACACATTTACTCGGCTGTGATGTACAATTTTTGCACGATTGCGTTAATGAAGTTGAGTTTGTCGCGATCCAGTATAAATCATTTTTGAATGGCGTTCCATTCTTGGAGGCGGTGACACAGCTTCATTTTGTGTCAAGTGGGGCGCTGAATCGATATTATAATGTAATGCTGCAGAACGTACATCACCATCAAATAAATCGTTAAAATTTACACATTAATTATTTTAGATTCCTTAGTTCCAGCATGGAATCTTAATTTATTGAACTCGATAAATAAATGTGAAACCAAAAAAACTTGAAATTTTTAGAATTTTGTTAGAGCAAAAATATGGTGGTTTGTTTCGATTGTTTCTTGTTTCCATGTCAATCTACTATCTAGATTCTAAATTGATGTTATTTAGCTTAACCGAAAGACAGGTTTGTTTACGGAGGATGACAAGAAATATTTACTGATTTCTTCTCATTTGCCTTAATTTTCCATTGGGAAATTATTATTGGTATTTCCATAATTTAAATATTTTATATGTGGACGACATAGGAAAGGAAATATTTTACTTTCAAAGCTAAAATTTAGTTTTATGAAAGTTGACTTTCTTAATTTATATGTACAATGTCTTCCAACTAAAAAGGATGAGAATTTCTATTGCGAGTTTGCGATATGCAAACTCGTATAGGTATATGAAAAATTTAATGGATTATATATTTCAATTTATTCAATCTATTTAAATTTAATTCAACGAATGAAATTTAGTCATTCTTATTTTAAAACGATGTTCGTGATTATCACCGTCGACCGTTGTAGTGTGTATTGATATTTAGTGGCACTACCTTGTAGAATGGTTTCTATCTATTAAATTTTTTTAAATCTTCAGTGGCACTATTCTGGTAATTCCCCGGGAATAGGGAACTGGGGAAAGAATTTACATATATGTAATTTTTATTTAAAGAATTTTTTTCTGGCATACTGAGGTAAAAAGTTAGTGTTAATTTTTTAGAAAACAAAATTAATTTGGGAATAATTTTCCCTGCCAATTTAGGTATGGAAAAATTGTTCCCAATTTATAAATCTTTACATCAAACTTTACTCCTTAGTAGGCCGGAAAAAATATATTTGAACAGAAATTACATATAAATTCTTTCCCCAGTTCCCTATTCCCGGGGAATTACCAGAATAGTGCTACAGGAACTCAAGGAGAGTCTACTCTCAGTGGTACTATAGTTCCATGGTACAAATGGAGGAGATATCCCAATTCGCAATTCCACTCTGCTGATCTGGCAAACCGCATAAGCTTGAACCATACAGGAAGAACAACTGACGAAATTCAAAGCTCTATATTTTAGACAAACTGGAATCGACCTGCTTCGAAAACTGAACAACTTGAAGTACGATGAATGCACTCATCTGCATCCTTTAAAGTAGTCTTCGCACAAAATTTTTTAAACAAGATATATTCTTAAATAGAGTTTAAAACGCCAGTAAGAATAACAATTAGTTGTACATAGTTCTTAATAGCATTCATACTATTATTAACTTTCAAAAGTGCTACAGGTCCTAGTGTTTCAGTTAACTATTAATGGGTTTCAACCCGTATAATGGAACATATTGGCGAGAGAAGCCGAGAAATACAACGATCGAAAATTTTGTACGGGTTTGTATATCGCAAACTCGCAATAGAAATTCTCGTCCTTTTTAGTTAGAAGACATTGTACATATAAATTAAGAAAAAGTCAACTTTCATAAAACTAAATTTTAGCTTTGAAAGTAAAATATTTCCTTTCCTATGTCGTCCACATATAAAATATTTAAATTATGGAAATACCAATAATAATTTCCCAATGGAAAATTAAGGCAAATGAGAAGAAATCAGTAAATATTTCTTGTCATCCTCCGTAAACAAACCTGTCTTTCGGTTAAGCTAAATAACATCAATTTAGAATCTAGATAGTAGATTGACATGGAAACAAGAAACAATCGAAACAAACCACCATATTTTTGCTCTAACAAAATTCTAAAAATTTCAAGTTTTTTTGGTTTCACATTTATTTATCGAGTTCAATAAATTAAGATTCCATGCTGGAACTAAGGAATCTAAAATAATTAATGTGTAAATTTTAACGATTTATTTGATGGTGATGTACGTTCTGCAGCATTACATTATAATATCGATTCAGCGCCCAACTTGACACAAAATGAAGCTGTGTCACCGCCTCCAAGAATGGAACGCCATTCAAAAATGATTTTCTAAAACGATAAAAACGAACGGTTTTCAATAAAGTAATGGAGCCTAGTACTGGATCGCGACAAACTCAACTTCATTAACGCAATCGTGCAAAAATTGTACATCACAGCCGAGTAAATGTGTTAATTCATGGGCTACTGGTTCCATAGTGTATTCAAAAATGACCGAAATGAGACATCATAACCTGAAATACACAAAACTAATTAAACATCGAATTCTTTTTCGGAAACACGGGTAATATTCTTGGACACGTACAATTGATGTTGCACCTTTATCCAACGCGTATTTAATGGTTCCCAATACAGCCACAATACGTTTATTACTTTGGATTTTTCCTTCCTTGGCTGGTTCAATCAACTGTAATGAACCACAAAAATAAAACTTATTTAATGCAAAACATGAATTTTGGCAGCGGTACATAATATACCACATCCATATAAAATTTATCAATAACAGTTTATTTTAATATTGATTAAATCAATAATTTCTTACCTGTGTACTAATTAATTTAAATAAACTATATTAGATAACTAGACTATATAGCTAGACTGTCATTAAATTAAACTACTTTGACATACAATTATTTTTTTGGTCACTGAACTACTTTGTTCAATTTTGATGTTGATTACTCTTCTCGCAAACACACAACTTTGCTTCGTCTGCATACGACGTTCAACAAACAAAATGCATCATACCGGAAAATGGTAAAATTCTAAATGAAAACTACCTTAAAAATAAAAAACAGTTTTTCGAAATGAATGATAAATAAACAAAGTTCATGCTCAGGAGAATGAAAATTTGATTTTCTGCCGCAATTACGAGGTAAAGCTAAATAAAGTCAAAAAAAAATATTGAAAAGACAATTTCCATAGCAATCGTATGAAAGGGTTTTTTCCTGTTTACGTTATTTGGGCCTGCATACATACAAAACCAATATATTGAAAGACGGCCGTATACACATCCATAGGCAGTGATATTATCATCATGCTGAATAAATTTCTCGTGTTTTTAGGAAAAGTTGTATCTCAGTCGCTTTAATGTAAATTTATATTCTTGTCTTTGTCACATTCTCAGTAAAAAAAATTTAAAATTTTTCTGTTTTCTAGTGGAAGTGGAAAGAATCATCTATGTAGTGGTGCGAAATAACAAAATGAGCGCAAAATAAAAAAAATCCGTAGCATTTTAAGAACAAAATTTTGTGTGCGTGTATTTTAATGTTTTTATTTTGTATAAATGCAAAACTGGAAATGATCAAATATTTTTTATCTCTCTAAAAATTAATCTCGCTCACATGCCCGCTAGATGCCTATTGTTTCATTATCTAGTAAAACAACAACAAAAGGCATATTTGTTGTTGGATTACCAGAAAAATATTTGTTTTATATAAACTTTCCATTCCACACATGTTAAAGCAAAGCACGCCCCTTTGCTTAAGGTCTAAGGATACTCGAATACAAATATATATTTGTTCGAGGCAAACCGTTATTTTGTCTATATACAATATACAGGGTGTATATAATATTTTGTTTCAACGGTTATTATTTTTACTTCGTGCATGTAATGTATTTACTTAAGGTATTCAATAGGTTGTATTATATTACCGGCTCGTTTACTTATTTAAGTATTTTGATCAGCGATTCTGATAAAGCCATTTTAGGAATTTATTTCAGTGATTTAGTGTTCGTTTCAGTATTTATAATTGGTGTTTGAAATAAAACACCCTTTCGATTGTGTTGTGATGAATTTCGAAATTCTCAAATCCGAGAAAAATAGGGATATCCTATTATTTCAAGGGTTTCGTTATTACAGGCACGTCTCCTACAATCAAAAAACTTATTGGCGATGTGTCCTGTTCAATAAAAAAAATTGTACTGGACGGGTGCACACCGAAAATGGTGAAGCCACCCTTACGGAGGAACACATGCGTCATACCCCCAATGCGGCAGAAAATGAGGCAATTCGGTCAATGAACGCATTGAAACAGCTTGCCTCAGTATCCACCCTTCCTTCCAAAGAGTTAGTAGCCCTAAATTCCGTAGCCATTCCTTTATCTGTTGCCGCTTCCATGCCTTCAACTAGTTCAATGACAAGAACTGTTCAAAATGTTCGTAATTCTAAAATGCCTTTACCATTATCCAGAGAAAGTATGATTATTCCTGATGTATTTAAACTTACGAACCGCGGAGAAAAGTTTTTATTTTTTGATTCTGGCTGTATTCAAAATCGAATTTTAATATTTACAACAGATCGAAATTTATCATGTTTACAAGATGTATCTGAGTGGTATGTTGATGGTACATTCAGTGTTGTTCCATTATTATTTTACCAGTTATTTACTATCCACGGTATGAAAGAGAAAAAATCAATTCCATTAGTATTTGCTCTTCTACCAAATAAGTTGGAAAACACCTACATCAATGTTTTTGAGGAGCTTAAAAATATAAGACCTTGCTTAAATCCTTATTCTATAATGAGTGATTTTGAACAAGCTATTACGAATGCTGCAAGAAATGCGTTCCCTATCATAACACAACGTTATTGTTTATTTCATTTCGGACAAAATCTTTATCGTAAGATTGCGTCCGAAGGGCTTAAAACAAACTATGATTCAGATCCTGAGTTTGCGCTTCGAATGAAAATGCTAATGGCCTTAGCATTTGTTCCAGCAAATGATGTTATTGACGTATTTGATGCGTTGAAAGCCTCTGGCGAAATTCCTTCTAGTGCATGTAATGTGGTAGCATATTTTGAGGATACGTATGTTGGATCACTCGATGATCGTATCAAAGAGTTTCCACACAGACGTAATCCTCGATATGCTATTCACGCTTGGAATCATTTTAATTCTACGCAAAACAATGCGCCACGCACAAATAATTATGTTGAAGGTTGGCATAGTGCATTTAGAAAACTTGTGGGTTGTCAACATCCAGATATATGGAAGTTTCTTACGAAACTTCAGTTGGAGCAATCTGCAAATGAAATTACAATTGAGCAGATAAATGCTGGAAGTGAAATGCCACCGCCCAAAAAAAAATATCGCGACTTAAATTTGAGACTGCAAAATGTTACTGCAAAATATTTTGCAAGCACAAATAAAGTTGAGTATTTAAGAAATGTGGCGGTGAATATTTCATTGTAAACCTTTGGTCATTTTCATTCTATTTTAATCATCTTTTGTAAAAATAGTAATGAAAAATTTATCTGATTCCATTATTATAATGTTGAGTTAGAATAATTTTGAACTATTTTACAATTGATCACTAGAATAGAATGAAAATGATTAAGGCAGCATTTATTTGTGCATGCGTTTTTATTTGTAGATTGGTTCAAGATGTTTGGGTGTTGATGGCTTCAAGTTTAATAAAACATTATGCCTTACTTCAACTAGTTATTTACGGTGGCACGTATTGGATTGCGTTACGGCGTGTAACATTTTATAGGTGTCATATTTTGTAAAAGATTACATAAAATTTTATTTTATGGAAATTTTCAAATTATATGCCTATAACAAGTTGACATTACTTCACTATTAGGAATTTTTACGGGAATCAATATATATTAATAACATTATTTGCAACTGGTTAAAGTCATTGATTTTTCTAGAAGAACAACCTTAATATCTGAATTATAATTTGTTTAAAGTTTATAATGGAATAAACCATATCGTTGTATTATATAGGAAAGCATTTTCTTGTTGTCTGGAATACTTTGTGATAAAAAATTTATTTTAAAATAAGTTTTGGCAAGCCTTACATTTTGTTTCCAAAATTATTGATGAAGGAGTTTACTTCTAATTTCGGAGAATATCAAATCTATTGGAATTTGAGTTTCCTTTCATATCGCGATAGAATTTAACCTGTAAAATAATATGAGCAAAATTGAAATATCGATCTTCTTCTGTTCAAATATATTTTGTAAATGTGATAGTTTCTTGTTGTAAATAGTAAAATAATGACGTTTTGAATATAGTTACGAATCAAATAATTAATTCTTTCTTTCGGTTTATTTGTTTGAAATCAGAAAGAATAATTATATTTTTTCTTTAGTGGGATAGGTTTTTACAATCATAAATTTTTTGAACATTTACTTTGACGAATTACTTTGAAGGTATGTTAGACGGAACAGTTAAACGGAAGGCTACAGAAAATCCTTATCCCTTTCCTTTAATCCTTTCTTCCTTTTCCTTTCCTTACCCCACCACTCCATAATCATAGCCTTGACGTGGCGGAGTGGCTTGCGTATAGCTACGAAGGAGTTGGCAATGTCAGATAGGGTCACCCAAACTGAAATGACAACTCTGGAGCTATCAGACCAATATGATTAACTTTTTTCAATGATATGGTTATAAACCATATTTCATGAATTATATTAAATATTACAATTAAATGTAATGCAAATTGTATTTTAGTTACAATGTTTGTTAGTTACATTAGCACCGGTGTGAAGTACTTAACGTTAATGAAAAGTGTAGCTACACATTTTAACGAAAAATGTAGACTCAAAAAGTGTATATACACAAATTAGCAAAAAGTTTAGCAGCAAAAGATAAAGCTTGAAATTCGAAATACGTGGTTTAAGGCTATGTTACTCAAATTGTCAAAAACGATGTTTAGTAAAAATGTGTTCTCGCAGGACTCTTGATGCTATTTGAGGGTTTTTATGTGTCGCTAATATTGATGTATCATCTGCAAATGTTGAAACTGTTATATAATTTGAAGTTGGAAGGTCCGCTGTAAATTAGATGAACATGTTTTATCAATTTACGTAACATATTCCACTTCACACTTAAACACCTCACAATGAACACCTCAGATACCACAAGACCTCAGATACCACAAGACGCCAATATGGCTCGTTTACTCAGCCAATTATGGTTTTCTAAGTTTTGCATTATGTTCGGAAAAACACGACGAATGAGGTCTGCCTTTCCCATTACCAATGTGCAACAATTGCTTCGAATGCACAAGCTGAAGTTCGATTTGTTGCAAAAACACTAGCATGTTAGTCGTCAATCGAAGGATTTTCATATACCACCTCAATTTTGATGATTCAAGCACGAGTTTAGATCGTCAGCTGCAGTTCAACGTGGAATAACAGGAAAAGTCTGACGAAAATTACCAGATAACAGAATCATGCATGATTTGCACAAACCATGCATGATTCTGCATGCATGAACCATGGTTCCACCAAAAATGTTTTTATTGCCACGAAGATTTTTCCACATTCTGTTCAGCGCCTCCAGTGAACTTTTGTGGGCCATCGTGCATTCGTCCCGAACGCGATGAAGTGGCGATGAAGATATGACGGAGTCTTTGAGCGTATTTCCCAATGCAAATCTTTCTTGAGCAACTGTAAGAGTTGTCACGCCTCATATGGTAAGTCACACATAAATGTCCATTAACGGTTCTCAGGTGTTGATGTCGGAGCACGAACATTCACCAACAACAATCGAAGATAGTAATAACATACGTCGTTATTTGGATGCACAGTGTAAATGCGACACAAAGCATCTGAAGCAAATACATTTGGATGTCCTTCGACTCGGGTTCCTTGTTTCCGACACTGAAACGACTACGATGATGCATTCCATGTGTAGTGGTGTGGCACCGCTACCCAATATTGATATGTTTCTCCTTGGATGTAATTCTGGGTAATCTGACTATAATAAATTATTATAGACCTGGATAAGGTTAGTCTGCCATTCACAAGGTCCATGGAGTAATATTCGATTTAATATCGTGTAGCGGTCTGGTGTAATAAATTATTAAATGTGGTAAAATCGATCTTTAACGATTCTGCCACATTTAATAATTTATTACACAAGAACACATTTGATGCCCTTAACGTTTGAAGCCAATTCCGGTAATTTGACACAAAAATAATTTATAACACACCTGGATAAGGTTGACCTAGCCTCTACTACGTCCACGGAGTAACATTTGACCCAAAATCTTTTGGCGGTCTGGTGTAATAAATTATTAAATGTGTCAAAAAAACCTTTGTATCGTAATATGAAACCTACATCTTCTGATGCCAATTCCGTCTGATATAACAAAAATTATTTTATTACGCACCTGGATAAGATTGAGCTACTCTTGACAAGACTTTCAGTGCACAATGTGGCGCAAAATCTGGTGGCATTCTTGTGTAATAACCGCTTATGTAATAAATTATTTAAGTTGGTCAAATTGATTTTTTTGTAATAAATAATCGATTGGTATGAAATTTACCTTTAGGCAAGTTACAGGGATGGTGTTCAAATAACTAATTCAATGTAATTAATTTAAAATAATTTCTGGTTCAAGAACCATCTCGATATCATAGCTACATCAACAGTTACAATTTTGGCGGGGTAAGTTTAATTGTAAGCTAGACCGACCACTCGTTCCTCGAAAACGGTATCTGTAATAAAACCGGGATTTGTTGTAATAAATTGTAATGAATGTGCAACAAATTATGGTACGGGTTTAATTGAGGCGGGCTAATTTGGTCGGTCCAGATTTAAAGCATTTAATAAATATTAGGTCAACTATTATGAGATATCTCTAGAGATCTTAACACAATCTCAGATATAGAGGGTATTCGATGAGTACTATGTCAGGAAAGATTAAGAGAGCTCTCCATCCAGGTGTTGGAACAGTTTAGAGCATTTTGTATTATGGCCAAATATAATAACAATTCTAAGGCCAACTGTGAGCTCAGGTATATGGCGTGTTAGTTGGGAACCATGTCACTTAGAAAAAAATTCAAAAAAAAATAAATTCACATCACCGATATATTTTATATATATATGTATATATATATATAAAATATATATATAAAATTCATTATCGACAGTTGTCGGCTGTATAAAACATAAATGGCATTTCACACCTACAACCTCACCAGATTTATCCCTAATCTATGAAAAAAATCTACCTATGGTCACGGCCCATCGAATTGACGTAGTCAGATCGGTGTATGTCTGGCATAGTCTTGAATGGCAAACCACTTTAACGACAATTATGAACCATTTAAAGCTTGATAATTTTTAAACTTCTTTAACAGCAGTTTTCGGCTGTATGAAACAGATATGACACCCTTTTTATTACTATACTTTCTCAATTTATTGCCCTTACAAATCTCTTTAAATGAGACTTTTCCAATCATAATACTTTTAACGTTAAGTCATAAATTTTTGAAATTTGACGTATGCTGCTATAAACACATGAAACAATAAATTATTATCGGTTAAATTGTAAATTTAGTTGTTGTTTGCTATGAAACAAATGTTTTCGGCTGGTTAAGTAGGTTAGTCACTTTCGACTAGGGTATTCCAGTTTAATATATAGTTTGATTAACTTTCGGCTGAAGTAGTCAAGACACTATCTGCATTATCGATTTGTTCACTATCGGCTAGCAACTTTTGGCTACCTTTAACAAGGTAATCACACCTCTCTATATCAGGCCACAAGAATGAGAAAGTGATCAAACTTCTCTATTAGTTTAGTTGGTCATCTCTCTTAACAAACCTCATTTGAGATAGAAATAATAATCCAAGAAATAATGCATACACTTGAGCATGTGTTTAGATCTCTAGACATATTTCAGTTGGTCGAAGAATTCTCAATATATTTGAACATAATACAAAGTTTAAATTTGAGGTACCGCAAGAAAACACATCAAATCTCTGTCGAGAAAACGACATTAATAACTAGAATAATCCACATCCAGGAGATACAGAAGAAGTGTATGGTTTACAATTTTAAACAAATTGATTGCAAATAGAATAATTTATTTAAATTTGTCTATATTTATTTTAAAAAATCGCTTTGTATTGAATGTTAACCTCATTTATTTTCCATGTAAATAAAAGACATTGAATTCATTTGAATTACGAACGAATTTCATTTACTCACCAAATGAAACTCAAGCCGTACACAGTGCGGCCAATATTGCCACACTCAATGAATTTGGCTCAATGAGTTGGAAGGTTGATTGGGACTCATAACCGCTTATGAAGAGACACAACCAAATCAATTTTACGTGGTACGAAGTTCACCGGATCATCTAGTGAATAATAATTTCAATTTATAAAATAGAGGAAATTTTTCAAAACAGTAAATTGTGATAAAAATGTAGTTCTTTCTGAATATGCAAGGTGACTACCAAATATTTAATGATTAGGAAAATGTTCTATGGCTAATTTGAAATAAATTTTTCATTTTTTAACCTATAAACCCATCATTTTTAATAACTAAATGGGATTTTATGAAATAGGACCGATTCTGATCAAACGATACAAATCTTAAGGTCAAAACAAACAGCCTCTATATTTGATGCAACATCTGTTAGTCCTTTTTTCATTTGTAAATAAAACACATTTTGGGATGAAAAGGCAAAATTTTTTATTGATACATTTATGTATAAAAAACAATATCGTTCATATGCCCACCACGGCTTCGTCTACATGCCTGCATCCGAACATCAAAATTTTGGTGAGTTTTTCTAATAAAAGCGGACCAATCACCTCAATTTCAGCCCGAATGTTTTTTTAAGTTGTTGAATTGTTTTTGGATGGACCTTACCTTTCAAATAACCCCACAACAAATATTCAAGTGATGTCAATTCCGCGCTTCTTGGTGGCCAAGGAATTTTACAATATCTTGAAATTATGCGATCAGCAAATTTTGTTGACAATAAATACCTGACAATATACCTGAGCTTGTGTTAAGATCTCTAGGGATATAACATATGGTTTAAGAATTCTTGTTATATTTGATCATAATACAAAAACCTCTAAACTGTTCCCATCCCTGGATGGGAGGCTCCTGATAATTTTTTCTAACTGACATGGTTCCCAACTAACATCCCATATACCTGAGGTTGTGTTAAGGTCTGTGGGGATATCTCAGTTGTCCTATCAATTTTTATTATATTTGGTCATAATATTAAATTGTATAAATTGTCTCCACCGCTAAATGTCTAGCTTCTGATTATTTTTTTGCCTAACTGACATGGGTTCAAGCTTGCACCTTATATATCTGAGGTTTTGTTAAATCTCTACGATACTTCTATTCAAGAATTCTTAAAAGATTGTTTTATCTACTATATTGTATAACTTGTTGGTTAGAATTATGAACACTATTTATTTTTGATGTCTAAATATGAGCATCTTGAGAATTTTAAATACGTATATCTTTGAATCAAATCAAAAATTTAAGTAACTAGTCGAAATAAAGCGGTTAATTATTATTGTTCAATTAATTTTAATAGGATTTAATAAATACATCTAAGAAAACTCTAATCTTCGATAATGTTCCGCCTTACTCAGGTAATATGACTAACACAATCACAATTAATGAAACTAGCAAAAGATTAGCATTTTCTTCACATTCGTGGAATATTTGTTAGATGAGTTGGACGGTTATGACGAAGAGACGAACAGTTTGTATTGTGTGGTAATCAAAATGTATATTGTCCAGCTAAAAAGTTTGCACGAATGTAAACTTAGCTGTCAGATTTTTTAACCTCATAAACAAAATCCTAATAAAAACGAACCAGTCGGTCGAGTCCAGTCAAATATTTACAACTTTCTTATTCATTGTACTCGTTGTCGTTGCTGAAAATGGATAATAAATTCCTCAAGAGTGCGGCCAGTAATAATTTACAATTTATTCGTGTAGTTTTTTTGGTAAGATGTTTTTATTAAATTAATTATGGCACGGTTTATTAATATCCCATTATTTGTGTGCAGTGCGTTTATCTGGAGTACACGAACGAATATTTCACCATGTAGCTGCTGCGTAGCACAATCACACTTCTAAACGTATTGATTTTACATTGCGATCGCATAGATAATGAAAATTTATCATCAAATATTCAAATATTTACAACGTACTTATTGAACTCGTTGTCGTTGCTTAAAATGGATGACAAATTCCTGCGGCGAAACCGGACAATAATAGCAGTGATCTGGAAGAGGGTGATTCGCATTCAGGAGAAAAGTTTAATACAATGAATTATTTGAATGATATCAAACGGACAACTCTAATTAAAATTTAGAAAATGTTGAATGACATCAATGGTATACAATTTGTGCTCAACTGTACCTATCAATTTTTATTTGATCCGGATTCCATGCATTGCCTGTGTAGGATTTGTCATGATTTGATGGCACGATCGAATGGCGTTTTATGAATACAAGTAAGTCTCAATAAAAAAAAATCGTAAAGTTTTTAACTAATAACAATCTCGTTTTACTTTAGATTACTAAATATATTGGCCTGAAAGTTGGCTTGAAGGAACAAGGAGGAATTAGATATTTTGTTGTTATGGTGTTTTGTAGGCTACTTGTATAATATCCCAAAACGAGGATGATGAACAGTTGCCAGACGATGACGAGTACATTGAAGATAAATAGAATGAAGAAGAGATCCCGCGAAGTAAAATATTTTAAAATTTTTATATTTCTTATAAACTAAGATGTAAGATTTATTAATAAATTTACACTGAAAGAACCAGAACTTACTTTGGCTATTTTATTTTGTACTCTGAATGGGTAAATATCATTATTCAAACAGGAATCGCATCGTATTAGTTTTATCCCATAACTCAAAAGGTATCCATTTTTCTAGTGTATGTATCAACTCCACTCCTCGTAATTTTATTCCATGCCTCTTTTATACAAATGTGTGCCATTTTCAGACCAACTCCAGGTAATTTTGGGAGGTTGGTATTTGTACCCGGGATATCACCATCGAATTCATCCAATAGGATTTGTGATGATGTTCTACGTAATTGCTCAGCATCGAGTAGAGAATATGCATGAGAATTTATATGAAGATTGAAGTATTTTTGGAAGTCGGCCATTTGTTTAGGGAACTATACTGTGTATCGGTGTTAGAGCATTACCTGGCGACAAAAATTATATCTCAGCTCCTGGTTAAGATTTCGTCAAACGGTTTGCTGTTCTAGATACAGAAAGGACCATAGCATATCTGTTTAGCATAACATATGTATGCGAGTCACCTGGGATATACAGTGATTTTTTAAAAATGGGCGACCGGACCGACGCGTGATACGTTATATTATTTCAAAGAAATTTAACCCAGGATTATAATTTTTGCGACGTACATATGTATAGTGTGTTATAGCTTAAGATTCAGGTTTTTACACGAACTGGAATCCGTCATAATAAATAATTAAAAAACCAAATTTTACTCAACAGTTTAGACTTATTACAGCAATTCCATTTGTTTCTTGTAAATTATGCACCCAACGACAATAATCTGATTAGGTAATAATATATTTAATATCGTTATTTTGCATCAAACGAAATTTTGTATGACTTTTATTTTGGTATAGCGATCGTACCAAAGCAACTTTTTTATTTTGTAACAATCGCATTTTGTACCAATTCTAAATTCTTCATATAAAAATGCTTTGTGACCAGAAAATTAATACAAAACGATTGGTACAAAAGAGTCACATAAGTTGCTTTGCTAGATCGATTTGTACCAAAGCAACTTTTTTATTTTGTAACAATCGCGTTTTGTACCAATTCTAAATTCTTCATATAAAAATGCTTTGTGACCAGAAAATTAATACAAATAACGATTGGTACAAAAGAGTCACACAAGTTGCTTTGCTAGATCGATTTGTACCAAAGCAACTTTTTTATTTTGTAACAATCGCGTTTTGTACCAATTCTAAATTCTTCATATAAAAATGCCTTGTGACCAGAAAATTAATACAAATAACGATTGGTACAAAAGAGTCACATAAGTTGCTTTGCTGGATCAATTTGTACCAAAGCAACTTTTGTGTGACGATTATTTTACTAGGATGGAGATCGTAGGATTTTAATTTTGCAATCAATGTACTACATGGATTATGTATTATTGAATAATGAAATTTTACATACAGTGTTGTTTATAGATTTATTTGATAACAACAATTTTATTATTGATAGTAAGATAAGAACAAATATAGAGATGGATACAATTATTAAATATTTTTTATTAATAATTTTTTATTTAATTAAAAAAAATATTAAGTATAAAATAATATTAATTTTATTATGCATATTTATAAAATTATTTATAATAAAAAAAATCTAATTGATTTATAAAAATAAAACCTAATAAGAATCATTCGTATCGCCGCCATATCATATTCTCTGTTTGTTTTATCGCAATTCTATCTGTTGATCAACACAAATTCAATTTCTATACGGTGTAATAAGATTCAATTTTGTTTTATTTATATTGAATGGCTTGAGTTGGTCCAAAAACATTTTTGTACCAATTGTTTTAGTAATAGAATTCATGTGGTACAGAAGTTTATGTATGGGTTATTTTTGTAATCATTTTTTTTGTAATATTCGATTGTGTATGCGTTGTTTTTGTACTCATTATTTTTTACAGAATTTTCGGGGAACCAATTATAATTTGCAAATGTATATATAGTAGCGTTTATCGCAATCATATCTCCTCGGTAAGATTTTTTCACGACAGTATTTTATGGCAAATAAAAATTAACAGTGTTGTGTGCACTGAAGAGGATCGAACTGAATTATCTAACCTTACACGAGATTACATAATATATATGAGTAGTAGACATGGTAAATTTTAGAAAGTTTTTTTTTTTTGCACGAAGCAAGTAAACTGTAGCCAAGGTCGTAACTTAAATGTGTTTGAAATGTTCAAGTTTGAATATTATGCATTTGTAAGGATTTTGTAGCCGTGTTTGTGATATACGACTGATTGTAATTATTTGCCCTCATTACTGGCTATACTAGACATCATATACAAAATCCCTATACTTAAATGCGACGTTTTTAATCATAAATGTGCATTCTATAAATTAATTAGCACTCATTAAATGTATTTACTATTATGTATATTGTTAGAGATAACCGCTTTGTTGTAATGTGATCGGGAGATAATTTAAAACAATTTGCAAATATTTTACACTCAATTATATTTTTAATTAAAACACTTTGATTATAAGATTTGATGAGATATATTTTTAACTTGGATAAGGAATTTTTAAACTAAAACAGTTTTCCGGTTCCAAAACGAGGAAAATAAATTCTTATTTTATCAAAATTTGTACATTAAAAATTTGCATACTGTCGCTGTTTGTATCTATGTATAAGCAAAATGCACATAAACACCAGAGACTATGTACCTAGCATAAAATCAATTTAGGCAAAACTATTTTTTGTTTCTAGTAGAATACCAGGTGTAATTTAAAGTTTTTTTTAGATTTGTATGTTTAGTTTATGCTACATAAATACATACCGACCGGAATATTTGAAAATTGAAATTCCTATAATATTTGCGTCATTGTTACGTGTACATTCAAAACTGAATATGATTTTTAATTCATGTAATGGTGTGGCGATATATCTATGAAGTCATGTTCGACGGTAAAAACATAAATACATAACCAGAAATCATAGGGATGGTAACATCGACATTTTATGATCGATTTACATAGAATTTGTGTTGTTGTACATAGTTTGTTTTATCAAGGCTTTATTATGTTATGGTCTTCTATTAAAATTGAGTGTAAAACTTTTATTATTATTGAGTGGCTAATCTTAATTTAATGGCCATGTGGACATTAACCTTCATTAACGTATCAAATTGTTGATATTGTATGGAAATAAATCAATGCATTGTATGAGAATGTTATACATGGAGGAATTTGCTTGGTTCCGTGTTTAATTTACGAGTTTTACCATATCGACTCGCATATTTTATTCGATGTGGATTTAGATGGAGTATGAGTTGTATCTAATATATTCAATTCTAGTTATTCACACTACTTATATTAGGGGCTAAAATTAATTTTTTAATTTTTTTGTCATTTTTCGCGCACGATTTTGACTTGTTAATTGATTATATTACATCAGTTTGAGGTACGACAATAATTTTTTAAGTTGGCGACAAGAAATACACTATGATTATACGCAAATCTTTAAATTAATGAATTTGAAGGTTTATCTTCAGGGCCATTTAGTTCTACAAGAACTGTAATCATTTATCTGCAAAAATGGTGTTCGTGTAGATTCAGAAACTGCCGCTTGTTTGCGCATTTTTGATAGCGGCAATGAGGGCGCGTCGTACATATTTTAGTTTCACACTTATAATTTTAATCATTTGTTCACCTTTATTTATAGTTTCTTGCTAACTAGTATATAAAGGTTTTTCGCAAATGTGATCAGATCTCAATATAAGGCAATTTAATTAAGCGTGGTTCTTATAATTTATCAGATTGAAAAAATCCACTTGCATTAATTGAATAAGTAACTAAAAGTGGAGAAGGATGACTATACGAGTACTTTACACAGTTCTCAAGGACAATTTCAGGTACAGTTTAGGGTACTAACAAAAATTTGAAAATAATAATGAACGAAGAAAGTGATTTTTAATAATTAAACACAATTTAATTTTTTAAATAATCCGACATTTGTAGAGAAGGAATAGGAGACTTTTGAAATAAAACTTTAGAAATAATTCACAAGAATTTTATTGTATATTGGGTTGTTCGAAAAATAATTTCGTTTTTTTGGTGGAAATGAAGGACGATTTTTGTAAAGTATTTAAATATTTTATTGAATTAAATATTCTTCATTTTGATGGAAGAAGCATAATTCCACTCTCAAAAAACTTCTGATCTTTGCTGGCAAAAAAACAGCCAATGCATTTTTGACGTCCTCTTTTGAAGAAAAGGTTTTGCCATCTAAAATATTTTGTAGAGACCGGAACAAGTAATAATCTGAAGGTCCCAGTACTGAAGAATATGGTAGGTGTGGTAATACATCGTATTCAAACTGCAAAAGCTTTTGGTATGTTATCAAACTTGTAAGAGGTCTCGCATTATCTTGGTGGAACATTATATCTTTTCTATTCCTAATTCTGGCCTATTCTATTTGAGTGAATCATTCAATTTGTCCAGTTGATGACAGTACATTTCAGAATTTATCGTGGAATTGTCCGGTAGAAGCTAAAAAACGATTCCCTAGAAACCCCATCAAATAGACAGCATCGCTTTTTCTTGATGAATATCGGCTTTCGAAGTGCTTTGCGCTGGTTCATCTTTTTAACTACATGTTCTCTTGCGTTTAACATTGTCAAAGACAACCCATTTCTCGTCCCCAGCAATAATTCGCTTCAAAAATTTCTGTAAATGCCTGAGAAACCTGAGTAGTTTGCTCCAATTATATACGGAACGAAAACTGGTAATTAATTTGGAATGATGGATTATTATCCACCACCACCGCAAAAACAGACTTCTTGGAGCGAGGAACAAACAAATGGATTTAACGAACGAAACCTTTAAACCGTTTTAGTACGGCAGACGCCAATCCTCGTCGGTGTTCAGATGTTTCTTCCTCATATAAAGTACAGAGTGCACAGTTATCCGACTCTCAAATATATACGCTATTCAAAGTTAAAGAGTAAAGGGGGTAGAACAGGTCCACAAAAATTAAATTTCGCATAAAAAGATCATGATTATGTATTATCGCTTCATGGTGTGGACATTAGTACCAAAATGAAGGCATTGTTTGCTGAAGTAGCCAAGCTTTATTAAAACAGAATTGTTGCCACTTAGATCAATAATGGTTCCCGTTTCGCCTTTTGATAGCAAATCGATTGCTTACTGTAACTGAACAGTTTGGATTTGCAAATACCAAAGGAAAGAAAAGGAAAGGAAGTTTTTCTAAATTCTGTAAGCAAAAATGCCATTTTTAGGCGATAAACCATCAGACAATCCGATAAGACGGACTTCCATTTAACAAATACTTCTGCTTTCCTCGTACTGAATGGTGAATTCGAAGGCATTATTAATTAAACGAAAAATACGTTCCATGTGCTGGCTGCTCCATTGGATGGATGATATGGTCCACAATTATGTCCGCCGTGATAGCTGAGAAAGGACTACCCCCGAGGTTATATTTCTATTCAGTGTCTTATTCATCTTATTTGTTTGTGTGCGGAAACCTTCAAACGCTATGTTGGTCGTATCTTGCATTCTTTATTGGGTTCATTTGTAAGTGATGAAGCCACGTCAGTTGATGCTTGTCTTTGCTAAGCGCTGTGACAGTTGGCCAGCTTCAATTCAATGTTAAGTATCTTCTTTGCAATCCTGAAGCGGTGTTGTAAATATAGTGGTGATCGTAAGATGCATGTGTATTGGACTATAATTTGTTCAATGGTATAATGAGGTTGTGTATAAACTTCGGCAAGAGATGGTTCCGTTTACAAGACCCGTCTTGTCAACGATTGGATCCCCGTTGCATCACCTCTCATCATTTTGCACTATCCTCCTAAACTGCATATGCAATGAATACAACTATAATGGCACAATCATCTGTAAGTTCCTTGAAAGGTTCACTCCGATTATAAAATTACTCCTGAGCATGTTCTCTTATCGTACAACACCGCTATTTGCATCTTACAGAATACGCGAGAAAAACGGCTACAAACAAATCTAACCTCAACTTTGTTCATCAAATTGCTCCGTTTCTGTATTGACGGGTCTGATAAACAAATGAACGGCTTAGCTATAAGTAGTCCTGTCTCAGCTGTTGTCGTGGTCATAGTCCTGGACCATATCGTCCATTCAGTCCTAGATGAACACGCTTTCGACATTACTGTCATTGTTAAGTATGTGAAAGAAAAACGGTAGTATTTCATACCTGGGCGTCCGTCTTATCAGATTGGATAATAATATCATCAGTAAATGGTACAAAAAAATTTCTAGTAAGAGATTAGCCGTCCCTAAACCGGACATTTTGTTCTCCCATCCACAACACAATCATTACCCGGACCGAATGATGACAAAGGCTTTCAGTTATAAGCTAACACAAAAGCCACAATAGCAAATTTGACCCCGATTTTTCAGTATTAGGTATACTGATATTACCAATACTAATCCGTGCAACATCAATTTCTATAGGTTACACCTACGCTAGAGGCGAATGCGGAAAACCGTAACTAGTGAACACAGTTTAAACAAATCTATCGCGTAAAGCGAAACTTCCATTCTTGCAAAATAAAAATTAATTATAACAAATGGAGATGCTGGATTTGATATGCTGGATTCACTTTTAAAATAGAATGAATAACAAAAAAAGTTAAAATGGTTAACTTTAGGGTTTTATAGTGTTTTGTAAAAAAATTCGAGTAAACCCTGTCTAGATTTTTATCGCATCAGAATTTCATAAAAATTACAAAACACCCTTAAAAATTCTTATAAATAACGGTACAAAGTGCTTAAGAACTAAAGTAGATTCTCAAACAACAAGGTTACACATACGAGGTTGATAAGTGTCCGTGTTAGGGACGGATACTCATTTATCTACATTTTTTTACTTATTGCTCGGCATAGTCTTCTTTCAGCTTTATACATTTGGCCCAACGCTATTTCAACTTTTGATCTACTAGTTTCCTTCCTACCTGTTATCCTGCAACCTCCCTGACCATCAGCCGGTTTACTAACACGTTTCCATTGATTCTGGGGTATTTATCTTCCGTAGTCATCTTATTTGAAGGGCGTGGGCGCTCTTAATCAAAAACGGATGTTCGGTCACGCTCGAATTCATTGAACCTTATATCTGATGATTGTGTTGTATTTACCAAAAGCGTATGGTCATCCTGTATACAGATGCAAGTTCACTTTGATTTTCTAACACGACTTTCCCTTCAAAATAAGCAACAGTTATCAAAATAAAAACTATTCCATAAACCTGTCAGAACGACAAGTGTCGCATTACCAATTGTTGAATACGGGTCTTAAAGCCCTCGTACTACAAAATGTAGTGAAATTGGTTTATTTTTACTTGATTTTGTATATAATATTAACGTATTCCTCAGTGATAAGATGGTATTATTTTGAAACAACAACAATACAAGGCTGGAAAAATTCCCAATGATCTCTAGGCTTCGTGAACATGATCATTGATCAGTGGACCTAGAACACTATCGAATATTCAAATATTTTGACCAAGAATCACTTCATTCAAACGAACGAATCCTTCTTATTGAGTTGCGTCGGTCTTTAAACAAGCTTTCGATGTCACGCTAAGTTGATTCGTTACTTATGTTGTCTATACTTTTCCCCTGTCCCCCACCTCCACCAAATGGAATCTTCAAATTGAAGAATTTGGCCAGATTTGGAAAATTGTTTGCAGCTTAAACAACAATTCAAAAATTCAAAAAACTTCTGTTAATAATCACATTTTTTGCTATAAATACCAATAAACTATTTAGTTAACATTTTATAGCTCTTCTATATCCATATAAAATTCAGCAGACACATAAATGCTATTTTCGTTGGAAAATTCATAAATCATAAAAACATGAAATGAGGAAAATGCAAAAACTTTACTAATTTTTACATTGACTAACCTAAAAACCGTACATAATATTCATCATATTGGTTTTTGTGCAAACAACAATAACAACGATGGTGTATAATTTTAGCGAATATAAACCAGAAAATATTTAATAGTGATAAACTAAAATACTTGGTGATAGTAGTACAAAAAAAATTCAAGAATCCATAAGTTGAAACAACTTGTTACGAAAAATCGAAATATAAAACTAAAACTGGGTCACTTCCTTATGTTGTATGGTACGAACAAATATATCCAAGAGTCAAGCACAAAATAATACAAATGTATACATGAAGTAACAGAGGGTAGCCCACAGAAAACAAATCTGGTGCAGTTTATTATGGGAAGGCGGTGATTCCAGATATAATCCAGTTAATTCGTTTTTTTGAGGAGCACCCTGCAAATGGATATAAAGTTGGTATAGTTGGAGTAAAAAACTATATACAAAATGAATGATGGCGATATTTTTTAACTTCTTCTGTTTCTACTTACAAACATATATCTGGAAACAAAGAATTACAGAAAAAGTTCATTCAGTGGAAAAGTGCTTATAGTTTTCTTGTTGTATGTGTGGCAGCAACAAAATAAAGAAAATCATTTAAGTTTATAATTTTATTATTATTTCCAGTTGGTTTGGTATGTAATGTATATTAAATATATATAAATACATACATGTACATACATATGGTGTATTAAGTATATGGAAAAAATAAGTTAAGCTTACATAATTATAAAGTGTCTCTCAGTCCTTTTACATCAATAATTTGATAACAACAAGAATTTTTAAATTTTTAAATTTAAATGGGAACTACCTACCGTATACATAGAACTAAAACGATGCCGGGAGTATGCGGATGTTTGATAAAACATAGATGAAATTATTGGTTGAATACGTATGATGTATTTTATCTTCAAAAAAATTGAATCCAGATGGGTTTGTGTGATGGTAAATACGGGGACAATATACGATGATGAGAGACAATTTTATTTGGTCGGATGGTTTTTTATTTATACGTATTACGAGAATGATTTAATTAGATATGTTACGATATATGTATGTGAGGCTTAGTGTAATTGAATTATTCAAGCATGAAACTCATTTGTTGGTCGTTGATTAGATTAGTTGAATATGTATATTCCTGTAAGATGTAGAAAGGCAATAGGATACATATGTATACCTTAAAATTGTAACAAATACAAATCTAATAACAAAATAGTCATTTGTTTTAATACAGATAATCATAAGATTATGGCCTAAAAAACGTTGGCAGGCGATTAGCTATGTATAATCGTTTTCCGAAGTACATTTTCTAAAATCTAGAGAGCTATCACCCATCCAATTTGATTATAAAAAAATTAGTAATTACTCCGCCCCTACAAAATTAACTCAAATTACCTGAACTAGGTCGAGATCTATGATCAAAATCAGTGCTTCTCTGCCTAATTTAGGGATCAGCTTCAGATTTTATTTTACAATTACGAATTAGTTAGTAAAATCGCAACATTCCCTGAAGGGATTTGGTCGCCTCAGTAATGCTTTTCCAGATAACTCGATGCGTAAGTAATAAGAGTGCGCCAGACACGATTACCAAGAGTTAGAAAATCCTGTTCAACGTCGTGCAACCACTGAATAAGGGGGGGGGGGGCCTCCCGCGTGGTTCTGTCTTTATTTGTGCCGACTCCAGGGCCTGTGGTACGATTTTGAGAGCGAGGAACGTGTCCGAGCCATCTAAGCCTTGATGATTTGATTGTTCCGATTGTATTGATGTTGTTGATACCGAATCGATCTCGAAATTCACGCGCATCCGGTAGATTTCCTGTTCCATAATAGGACCTAGCATCACACATCCATATACACACTAATTTGCGATCAAAATCAGCATGCTTTAGGCTGTCCCGTGTTATTAGAGTTCATAATTCTCTGCCTAATGCTAGTTTCATTCGAGGTGTTGCGAGACTTACAAATATGAAGTTTAACGTAGAATGCTCGGTAGCCTGCTGTGATCCGCGATGTTATGTCTACAGAGATTGAATTTAGCACATTTACCATCGATCCCAGGTATTTAAACTCATTCACCTGTTCGTATTATGTGCCGCCTGTTAAGAATTATGTTCGTGTTTGCCTTCTCGCGGTACCCATATATTTGGTTTTCGCTTCGTTGATATTATTTTTTAGTTGTTGTTTCATACGGGAGTAGAACATCTTTGCGAGATACGATGTTACGACCCAGAGTACGTATGTCGTCCGCGTGAGTTAATATTTGACTCGGTTTGTAATATAAAAAGCTGCGCTGCGCTATGATGAGCTGACGAATGACATATTCTAACGATTGATAGATTCTATTATTAGATCTCCTTGCCGCACTCCCGATGTTATTTCGAAAGCCTCCGAGAGCTTGCCTTCGATTATCACAGGGCTTTTAGTACCATCCATTGATATAGAGTATTCCATTAAGACGGCCTATTATGAAATTTGAGAAAAACGGAGTGTTTATTTGTAAAGTTATGATGCTTTTATTGCCATAAAAAGTGTTGAGGCGCCTCGACCAATGGCACTCGTTGGTCCTTTTGACAAAATTTTCGATGACATTTTGGCATAGTGCCGGCTCAATTTCCTCAACGCCGCGTCAAATCTCATTTTTCAATTCTGCTATTGTTCCTGGGTATTGGCGAACACTTTTTGTTTCAAAAAACTTCCAAAAAATAAATCCAATGGTGTCAAATCGCATCATCTTATTGGCCAATTTCCATCGCAGGGGCGCGAGATAATTCTCCCTTCAAATTTCGTCTTCAACAACTCTATTGTTTCGTTCGCTGTGTGGCAGCCGCATTCTCGAACAAGAACGGTCCAAACACTCCGCCAGCCCAAAATGCGCACCAAATAATAGTTCGTGGTGGATGCATGGGACGTTGTTAGATCACTTTTGGATTCTCAGCTATCAGTTATATTCACAATTTATATGCATCATGCGTCCATGATTTACCATGCTAGACCCCAACGTTCATAATGGCAGAAAACACTCTAAATAGGCGGTCTTAATGGATCACATTTTACTTTGCACATCAATTTTGAAGGAATACCCAAATGTGATAATACTGGTAATCGAACAAAATGCACTCGCTGTAAACTCGCTGTAACTTGTCAGAAACTACGTTGGCAAAAACCTTGTAACAGGCGTTGGCCAATGCTATTCCGCGATAGTTATTATAATTCAGCCGGTCTCCCTTTTTATGTAGTGGATAAATTATGGGTATTTTGCACTCGTCTGGGATTTTATCTGCGAACCAAATCGTTGAAACCAGCTCAAAAACATGCGGTAGAAGAGGCAATCGCCGCCGTTCTTGAGCATTTCGTTTCAGATGTTATCTTCACCAGGTGCCTTATAATTTTTCAGTTTTGATAAGACGCTTAGAGTAACGTCCGTATGTTTAAAGTGTTTGTGTCCATTTGTATTTCTCCAGATTCGTTGCGACTGGCGCTACTATGTCAATGGTAGTCGGTAGCGATTTCTTTAAATTAAACATTTTAGAGCCTTTTTGATTAGTTTTTGTTGTCATCATAAACTAATTCACAGATAAAGAAGCAAAACGATTTCTAAATTATGATTTACTCATGAAAACTTTTTGAGTGGTCCAGTTAGTCAAAGCAACGACAAAAACCATTTTACTATCGGTTTGCTTCGGTTTACTATCGGTTGTACTAGCGTTTGGTAAACTGGAAAGCACCTTTTGTGTTACTTACCTATTCATTACTATACTAAATTTACTGATATTTTATTTCATGATTTGTATGAATTACTTATCTAAGTACATATTATGGAAAAATTACCACTAGTAAAGTTTCATAACAGATATTTAGCTTCATAAGGTAAATGTTTCTTCCCAAAAGGTATCCAATAATTGGCTAAGATCTGCCACATTCTACATACAATTATTACATATACATATGATATATTCACCACATGTCTGAGCTGAGATTAATACATTACACACATATGCGTAATTTATTTCAAATCAATTCCTAATCATTTCCTTTCTATTTATTTCATTTCAGGTCATGTAGGTGGATGTGGTGTAACAGATGATGTTATGCAATGGATGGAGGGTGTACAAAATGCAGGTGTTGATGAAGAAATTGATGAAAGTGATAGTACGAATAATAAGAAAACAAATAATGTAAAAAATGGATCTAATAAAATAAATAGGAATAAGAACAGCGATAGGAATAGTAATAGTAGTAATACCAATTCATCGTCGTCGAATAATAACAACGATAATAATAAAATCAATTCAATAATCGACGATGATTTCAAATATCCATATGAGAAATATACAAAAGCGGCAAATTGGAAATCACATGAAAATGATAAATATCGTGACGACGATGGTGATGACGACAACGTTGAAGAATTAGAACATAAAAAATCTCATGAACGTGTTAAACGGGCGGCACGTAGCAAGGAAGAAAATAAAAATACATGCTCGCTGTATATACAGACAGATCCATTAATATGGCGACATGTTCGTGAGGGAATCGCGGATGTACGTAGTGTAAATTTTGTGTTGCCAATTTTATTACTGAATTTTTTTGAGATTAATTCGGAATTGTTTTGTTTATGTTTACAGCATGATCGCGGTAAAAAAACTGATATTGATGAGAAAACTCGAGAAGAAATTTTATCGATGATTGCACATCATGTGACGGCGGTCAACTACATTTATCGTAATACCAAATTTGATGGTCGCGTAGAACACCGTAATATACGTTTTGAAGTTCAACGTATCAAAATTGACGATGATTCGGCGTGTGGCGATTCGTATAATGGTGATGCGAATCCTTTTTGTATGGAAAATATTGATGTGTCGAATTTTTTGAATTTACATTCGCTCGGCAATCACGAAATATTTTGTCTGGCATACGTATTTACGTATCGTGATTTTACCGGTGGTACATTAGGTCTTGCGTGGGTGGCATCAGCGTCAGGTGCTTCGGGTGGTATTTGCGAAAAATATAAGACGTATACCGAAACTGTAGGGGGATTGTATCAAAGCACAAAACGCTCATTAAATACAGGAATTATAACATTTGTAAATTATAACAGTCGCGTCCCACCAAAAGTATCACAGCTCACATTAGCGCACGAAATTGGTCATAATTTTGGTTCACCAGTGAGTAATTTTAATGTTCCATTTAATAAACGTATTTGATTAATATTTTTGTTTCATTGTTTAGCACGACTATCCTGCCGATTGTCGCCCGGGCGGTACTATAGGAAATTTTATAATGTTTGCGTCCGCAACGAGTGGCGACCGCCCAAATAATAGTAAATTTTCAACTTGCTCAATTAAAAATATATCAAATGTGCTGGACGCCATAGAGGACACGAAAAAGCGAAATTGCTTTAAAGTTTCCGAAGGCGCATTTTGTGGTAATAAGATTGTGGAGAGTGGTGAAGAGTGTGACTGTGGATTTAATGATGAGGAATGCCAAGATCGATGTTGTTATCCGCGACAAATAAACGAACAGGATTTGAGTAAAAATGCAACTGCTAAAGGATGTACGCGACGTGCTCGTACACAATGCAGTCCGAGCCAAGGACCATGTTGCCTAAGTGAATCATGTTCATTTGTGCCCGCACATTTCCATGCCAAATGTAAAGAGGAAACCGAATGTTCGTGGAGTGCCACTTGTAATGGTACAACGCCTGAGTGTCCGGAACCGAAACCGCGGGACGACAAGACAAAATGTAATAACGGTACACAGTTATGTATCAATGGTGAATGTGCCGGTTCGATTTGTCTGCTTTGGAATATGTCGGAATGTTTCTTGAGCTCTTTGACGATGCCGCACATTGATAAGCGGAAACTATGCGAATTGGCGTGTCAAAATGGTACAGATACATCAACTTGCCGAAGTACTAGCGAATTTGCACATTTATTTAATTTACCAAAAGGTGGTATTAGTTTAAGACCCGGAGCACCATGTGATAATTTTCAAGTAAATTATGATCAATTTATTACGTTGCAAATTTTTGTTAATATTTTTAATTTGTTCCAGGGTTACTGTGATGTATTTCTTAAATGTCGAGCAGTCGATGCCGAAGGACCATTAGTTCGTTTAAAAAATTTATTATTTAACAAAAGAACACTAGAAACAGTACAGCAATGGGTGACCGACAATTGGTACTTTGTTGTATTTATGGGAATATGTTTTGTTATTGTTATGGGAATATTTATTAAATGTTGTGCTGTTTATACGCCGAGTTCAAATCCTAAAAAACCACCAGCTAGACGTATTAGTGATACATTGAGGAGACCAATGAATACTCTAAGGCGGATGGTAAGATGTTAAAATAACTAGTTTGGAGTTAAGATTGGAGTTGATTTAACAAAATAATGTATTATTTTAGCGACATCATCACGGCAACGCAGGACCAAGAAGTATACCGCCACCAAATGAGCGATCGCGTAGTGGTGGTGGCGGTGGACCGCCAGTAAATAGTGGGCCAACCCAGAATGGAAGGCGGCCACCTTCAGGACGTCCACCACCTACCAGCGGTTTACGAGGTGGTGGACCATCACACGGGTATGGTGAAGGCCGAGGGCAATACTATCCACCGAAAGGTGTGTTCTACAAGCCAGTGCGATCTTGAAACTGAATAACCGAATCAGAAAATTTTAAATGAAAATCACACAAAATTTTTTTTAATTTTGTTGTTTTTTGTTGCACTATCGAAAAAAAGACATTTTGATCCTTGATACTTTTTTATGTTGTTTATTCAATTTAATTTTATGTTGAAAATAGTAAAATGTTCGTGATTTTTTTTATTTATTTACATAAATTTTTTAACTTTAGTTATCTGTTGATTTACATTAACGCGGTAATTTTTTTATATATGTATATTCAGACTGATTGTTAAATTTAAATTGACGAAAATGTATGTGTTTTATGTAAATCAATAGACAGGATTTATAATTACATTTTCTAATCTAATTATATGTAATTTTGCATGATACGAATTTCGTGTAAATTGTTTTTTTTTTAAATTTTATTTAGTCCTTAATTAAATTAATTTATGAATTGTGCATGAATAAAAAATCAAAATCGTACACAAAAATTCAACATTGCTTGGTTTTGTGAAACATATTTTTGAACATAACACAAACATTATCTAGTTTTGATTTTTACCTAAGTTGCGTAGTGTTGTTCTGTTGTGCCTGAATTTTTTATATTAATTTTTTATTATTTATTTTATTATTAATAATAATTTGCATGCATTTTATATAGCTACTTATATCTATTTTTTAAAATTAAATAATTAGGTTGTAATAAATGTTTTAATTGTGCCGCTACTGTATTATCGACGTTAACATCATTTATAGCCAGCATTTGGGAGATCAAATTTAATTGTAATTAATCAGAAACAACATCATTGGAGGCGGAGTTTATTGTTAGAATCACATATTCACCTACACCACTTCATGTTTAGAAACAGTGCTTACAATTTTGATGGAACAAGCATATTTTTCATTCTCTGTACTTACACTAGTAAATGTACTCGTCTTTAGATATAAATGATCGTATACAATGTGCACTTGCACGCTCACCAAATGAAATACGTGGTGTCGCATACGGTTTGTCACATATTTAGTACTGATTAAGATGCAAACACATCAATCAAATGTTATATTTTTTTCGTAAAATAACGTTAAGGCATAGGCATATCGTATTCTACAGCTTATAAATATAAGAACACAATTTTTAGGCACGATTTTTAGTAGCAAAAATCCAAAGAGACCCAGCTATTTAAAATTCTGCCATTGGCTTTTTATTCGACGCAATTTAACTAATTCTAGATCAGAAATTTATTGTGTCGTCTACGGTGGTTTGGTGGATGTCTTCGCCAATCACATATGTACTCTTTTCTGTCTTATGGCGGAGTATTAGTGTGATGATTTAGTTAGCTTTATAGTTGGGGATTGAATTTGTTATATCAATAGATAAATTAGTCCAAAAGAAGTCAACTAAGGCTAAATAATATTTATTTTATCACACAAATCTAAATGAATACGCATAAACAAATGTTTAAATTCAGACTATCGAGTGTAACCTTGTGTAAATTTTATCGAATCTCTCACAAAGTTTACATTTGCCACTTTCCCAATGTTGCTGTTAATTTTTAGCCGCCAGTACAATGATCTGGATAATTTCTTCAATTAAACAATTCCTTGGGTTTTCGGAATTATTTTCTTTCTAACGAAGATACCAAAATGAATATCTTTTCGGATAAAATACTTTTATGCTAATCGGTATATTAAATTTATTTTTTGGAAGATAATTAAGATAGAGTACTGGCTTCTCCCCAGAAATGTTACATGTTTTAAGCAAGCATCGTTAATATATTTAGAGGGATCTATTGTTATGACTGGTTAATTTTGATTTAAATTTGATATTCAGAGATAATAAATGTTTCACTTGAACCATTACAAGATCATAAAGTGGCCTCATAAACTTATCAGAACCTTTTCAACTATGGATTCGAAAACAGTACACCAAACTATTATTTTACTAGTGGGCTATTCCGGCCTACTAACTAATATTTTCTAATTTATAAATTGCGTCACCATTTTCAAGATTTTCCACAACACTAGAAATATATCTCGGTTTGGTAGCCGCAAGAGGAATTCTATAATTCTTAGATGCATCGATTTAACTCTGTATATCGGCATTAATGTACTAAACATGGGTATTTTTACACAATGATTTTTAAGAATGGACGACACCGCAATCCTTGTAATATACAAAATAAAAATAAATGAAAGATATAATCCTCACTCCAATGCACATATTTAAGCATATTAACGACACTATTAAAATTTACAGTTTTATCGCCACCGAAAATTGAACTCAGGATCTTTGACCAATACAAAAACACTTGATTTTCAATAATCGTTTTAACTAAGATTAATCGATTCTGGAATTCGTTCTAAATATTATCATTGGTGAGATGAAATTGTAAAAGCAGGAATCGTTCAAGCCTCTTTATATATGAATATTTATTTTCAAATGGAACTCGAGATCGATAACTTCAGATAGTATTTGATGAACAAAAGCAATATTTGCACTAACTCAACGGCTATTGAGTGGTTGTAAATGTTTAATCATGAATCAATGATGCGCAACCGGCAATCTCTGCCTGACAAAGAGAATTCAACTGGCTACATATCTACAACAAACATTTGAAGCGCACATTCGTATTGAAAAATTAAACCATACACTTTTTCAATCAAACGATCTTTCAATTCGGTACATTCATAATCCTTATTAAACTTATTTGCCTAACGGGCCTTGAAACCAAAACTTTCACGCCATTGCTCTAAACAAGATCATACAGTACCAATCAATTCCAATCGGACAAAACAAAGTAAGATTAATGTTCACGAGGTCAAAGAAGTCACGAGGAAAGAACTGTGCACAAGAAGATTAAAAACTATATTATCAACTGACTCACTGGAAGCTGCTAACTTCAAAGGTCGATGTCAAATTTGAATAAATGGAAAATATTTCTACAAACTACTGAAACTAAAATGATACCAAAGTGATATATATGGACCTACATTCTGCTTCCGAAAGACAGAAAACAGCAAAAATGGTTGGAAAATTAATCATTAAAGGGTTTTTACAATCTCGGAGGTTGTAGTTCATTAATTGAATCTATTATTTTAGACACATAATACTCGTACAAATTTGCAACATAACAATTATGAAACACCAAAAGTGTTTTAAAGAAAATTATTGTTAAGAGTGATAAGGAATTTGCAAGAAATAAAACCATAAAAGAGTCAAGATTTGGACAAAATGAAGAAGCTAGGACAATTTTGAATAGCAGCAGAATAAATCAATCATCAGTCATTAGAATATATTTGCATGATTTTAGAATTGAAAATGTATTTAAATAAGCCTCCAGGTGATTCCCCACTTTCTATAGAATATATTTGGGATACGAGCAACGTAAATGTTAAAATTAGGTTTATAATAAAACCCCTAATTGAAGAGCAAAATTCACCCAAAATATCTTCATCTTTTTCTTACACATACACATTATCTTTACATACAAATTCAACATAACAAAGATGAAAAATTTGCAATTTAGTGTACAGCCTTTATTATTAGCAAATCCTTTACCTTCACGACACAGATGTTGATTGTACAAAGTACTCAAGATTTAATCTTCATTCCTCACATCTTGTGGATTAAACATTTACCAAAGTAGAATAAATGTTCGCATATCATATTTGTTAAGATTTTCGTGTGGTTTTGAGTGAAAATTGTTTTCCTACGCTTTCGAAAAAAGCAATATCTTATCTGACGGTGCGAACGTTGCTTAAGCATGCAGTGGACACATTCGTAATGTAGGCGCCACATTGTGCCATTCGCTAGTTATTTCGAACAAAATGTAAACTGGAAGGCTGACTATTTGATGGAATGGGTCATAATTCGAGATCTAATTGACTCTGCATCGCATAAAGAATGACCTGGAAAGCTCAAAATGACGGGTGCAGTTTCAATATACATTTTATTGTGAAAAATAAATAAACAATAATTTATTTGTTCAAAAATCGAAAGTAAAATACATCATAGCATAGATAGACTACCAGCATAAAAAATATATGTATTACATATTTATTCCTCACTGAAACCAGCCAACTCTAGGGACTAAAATGGATGAATTACTTTCCACGTTCATGTTATATATTTAATGAATCCAAAATGAATAAAGATATGCAAATAATTAAACTTGTTGAGGCAAAATTGCTTATATGTTAAAACAAATTTTCAATGAAAACTCGATAGCAACATAAAAACCTCATCGTTATATTTTATATAAAGGGCAAAAAATATATTTACTGAGAACTACTTATCATACAAATATCATAACATAACAATTAATTCGGCAGTAAACGTCATTGCTCTTGTTCGCGTACCATCCTTGGTTCGTTAAATTCGAAATACGTTATAGTGACGTATTTAGACGCGGAACTGAAATTTGGAGGAGTATTTTTGACTTTACACAAGCTTATGGTTTTTTAGCTATAGTTAAATTTAGAAATATAACGTAAATACTAGTTTTTCAAAGTTAAACATTTTTATTAGGATTATTTGAGAAAAAATGCAGTGCAAAGATGATATGATAGATTTTGAAAATGGAGATGAATATTTTGCGTTTAATGAAGAAAATTTAATTGAAAGGGGCAAAGAAAGACAGAGAAACGAAAACGATTGGGGACGAAACAAGTGAAAAAAAAAACAAAGAAATTTGGGACAGAGTTACAAAAAATATTTGGATGTTGAAATCCAACCCAAGACTCTGAGGAAAGGATGTCTACGGAATTGTAGAAATAAATGTCAAGAAATACTTCCTACTAGTTTGAGAGTCAATATATTAAAATTCAATTACAATTTCGGTTCAAAAGAGCGTCAGTGGAATTATATTGCAAGGCATGTGAACGTTGTCCACAAAAAAGTCACAAAAATTTCGCCTAGACCGAGTACGAGAAATTCATCAAAAATTTATAATTTATATTATTCGGCGGAGAATGACAGTATGTCTAAAAAATATGCAAGACAATGTTCCTCGATACACTTTGTATCTCTAATCAAGTTGTGGAAACAGCTTTAGAAAAATTTGTTAACAGAGAATCAGACAACAGAGGTATTTACTATGTGATAAATTAAATTTGTATAAAAATTTCATAGGTTCTGTTTTCATAGTTAGTGATAAAGTTTCGTATCTAAAAGAAAATTATTATTTGTACAAATATCGTAAACCTATGTATTGATTGATTTGAGTGCACGGCCAAGACTAAGCAAAAATCCCGGATACGCCGGGCCCATCATGCACACTTTTACACATCACAAAACAGACAGACTTGACCCGGTTACAAAATTATCGACTTGGGCTGAACTCTAGCTAACAACCTTAAGGTTGACAACACTAGGCAAGCACCTTAACCACTTTACCACTAAGAGTTATATATCGTAAACCTATGTATAGTGTAACCAAATTTTTTAATAGTTAAATAACTTCTGTTTAATACATTCACCATTAATTAATTTCTTAGGTAAATTCACACGACCTGTAAATGAATTGAAGCAAACGACAAAGAATCAAATTAAAAGACACATCTTTATGTTTCCTATAATAGAGTCTCACTACTTAAGAGCGTAGACTACCATCTATTGGGTCTCTTTGAAGAATGGGTACGAACAGAATTTATTAAAATAGAAAAAGTAACAGAACGCCAGTATCGGGATGTTTTTAACAACTGCTTCAATATTTCTTTCTTTGTTCCAAAGAAAGACCAGTGCAACGAGTGCACTATGCATGAAAATATGTGTACTGCCGAGAAAGAAAAGTCCATTCAAATTTACGAATATCATCAACCAATGAAAACAGAAGCACGAAAGGACATTGAAAATGCAACAGCAATTTATAATAAAAATATTGTAACTGCAACGTTCGATTTTCAAAAACTGTTACAATGCCCATTTGGTGAAACTAGTATTTTTATTACAAAAGAAAACTGGCTATACAAAAGTTGACCATATATGATTTAGCAAACCAGCAAGGATATTGTTTTGTATGGGATGAAACAACTGGTAAACAAGGATCATGTGAGGTATCGAGTTGTCTGTATATGTTTATGAAAGCAGAAATATCAAAATATTAAAAAATGTTGCTTCTGGTTTCATTCTCATTTTATTCTTGGGCATCAGCGAAATTAAAAGTTGATATATCGCATAAATATCTCGAGAAAGGTCACACACAAAATGAAGGTGATTCTGTACATGCGCTGATTGAGAAAAGACTTAAAAACCAAAAGTTATATGTTCCGTCACAGTACTTTAGTCTAATGAGAAATGCTAAAAGCAAAGGTTCGCCTTATGATGTATATGAAATGGAGCAAACAGAAATTTATTATGTAGAGTTAGCTCAGAATTTCTTCCTAAGAATCCATCTTTCTGTATTTGATGTTTAATTCTTCTTTTTTCTTTTTCACATGCTTTTTCCATTTTAGTTTCTTGTCTAGGGTCATGCCTAGATATTTTGCCGTGTTTGCATAGGGAATTTGCTGAGAGTTCAGTTCTACTGGTATCCAGTTGACCTTCTTGTTTGTAAAGTTTACGTGAACATATTTTGTTTCATTAAGTTTTATTCACCATCTCTTGGCCCAGGTACTGGCAATATTAGTAGCTCTTTGCAATTTGCGTGTAGATTCTTCTATGCTACTAGCAACTGCTAAGATGCCCGTAAAATCCGCAAACGTTGCTATGTTAGTCTCCTCTATCGTTGGCATGTCCGAGGTGTATAGAACATATAAAGTTGGTCCCCGGACGCTACCTTGTGGTACTCGTGCTGATATTTTCTTAATTTCTGAGTATTCGCCATCTAATTTAACTCGAAAGTGTCGGTTAGATATGTAAGATTTTAGAATTTCATAAAACTGCTTTGGTAAGTCTTTTTGTAATTTATATTCCAAGCCTTTATGCCATACTCTGTCAAAGGTCTGTGCTACATCCAAGAAGACGCTTGAACATACTTTCTTTTTTTCAAGTACGTCTTCAATTATGTTTGTAATTCAGTGTACTTGTTCTACTGTTGAATGGTTTTCTCTGAAGCCAAATTGATGTGGAGGAATAAGATTTCTTTCTATTATTATTGGTTTGAGTCGCTTTAGGAGTAGTTTCTCGAATAATTTTGAAATTATTGGGAATAAGGAAATCGACCTAAACGATTTTTTATCATTTAGTGGTTTGTTGGATTTAGGTATCATAATTACTTCTACTACTTTTCATTGATTTGGAACGCGTTTAAGTCTGAACACTGCGTTAATTATTTGGAGTAGTTTACGTAGTCCTTTTTCAGGAAGAGCTTTTACTATTTGTCCTGTAATTAAGTCATATCCTGGAGATTTCTTTGTATTTAGGTTGATTGATTTCCTCTTTTAATTCTTGTAGTGTGACAGGAGATATATTGCAGCTATCCATTTTATATACTGGTGGTATGTTTTCCTCTGCAGTTTGTTTAGGTAGAGGCTGGAACGTGTTCTCGTGGTGGGTTGCAAACAACGAAGCTTTTTGCTTTGCATTTATAGCCCATGTGCCATTTTCATTTTTTACTGGTGGAATTTGTAGTTTAGGTCGTTTTAAACTTTTTGTCGCTTTCCAAAGGGAGTACTCGGTATCTTTTTCCCCAGTAAGGCCACTCAAGTATTTATTAATGGATTCGTTTTTGATTTCTTTAATCAGCAACTTTAGTTTATTGGATAAAACATTTAGAGTTGTTTTATATTCTGGCGCTCGACTTCTTTGCCAGGCCTCTCTTGCTTTTCGTTTTACTGTAACCAGTTCCCTAATTTCTAGAGGATAAATAGCATTACGGCGTATTTTCTTTGAATTTGAGGGAGTACTACTCCACGCCGCTTCTTGTATACTGTTGTTGAGTTGTTCTAGTTCTTCTTCTAGCTGTATCGGGTTTTTAATTGTCACTTGAAGATCAATATTATCCTCAACTAGTTTATGGAATTTCTCCCAGCAGGTTTTTTTGTTCGTTAGCGAAGGTGGACTAGTTTTTTTAACAATCGTTGCACTGTTGGTCATAATAACAGGCATGTGATCCGACATAATCTCCTCGCTGCTTTCTAGGAATATGTAGTTTTCGTCTGTACCTTTGGTGATAAAGAAGTCAATGATATCGGGTATTTTGTTTCTATCCGTAGGCCAATAAGTTGGTTGATCTCCAGAATGAAAATCGCAAGCCCATATTATGACTCTTATTTAACGTACACGTTATTCAGTGACGCATACTAGGGCCAACAAATGTTTTTTATATGTTCGCTCCTGACTTCCGCAGCCAAGCAATATTTTTAATTCAAAATGCATACTAAGATTATTTTTCAGTGGACTAGATTAATGAATGGAATATTGTGGTTGTGATATTACTGGTGTGGTTGAAACGTGAAAGTTTAAGTTTTATTTCTCCGGTGTGTTCCAAATAATTATTCCAAAGATGGAACTTTTATTTTTTGCACACCTTTAATATTTGAAAAAAAAACCTTTTAAATAGAAAATTTTTAAAAATTTACGAAAAAATTTATATTTTAGTTCATCATTGCAACACATAATCCATTTTTGTAATTTTCAAAAATTGAATTTGTTAACTCAAAATTTGAAACTTTTAGAGCAGATCAATTTTGGGTACATAAAGCATATATTTCCTAATTCTACCATACAAATGGGATCCGTTCACAACTGCATAATTTAAAATTGCATTTTTCAAAACGGCATATTTAAAAACTGCATAAGGTACAAAACAGCATTTTTCAAAACAGCTTAAGGTACGAAACGGCATAAGGTACAAAATTGCATTTTACAAAAATGTATATTTCAAAACGGCATAAGGGTTACAACGGCATTTTTCAAAACGACATTTTGCAGAATTGCATTTTTCCAAACTGCATGTTTCAGAACGGCATAGGTACAAAACGGCATTTTTTAAAACTGCACAAGATGAAATGAAATATTTCAATCGATTATAAATCTAGAATTATCGTTTCATTAATTTTTGGAATATGACCAACAGGTACGGTTACTTATTAACGGAACACGATGAAATTTGACATGAATGAAATTTTTGAACGATTCTTGGATCAAATTCTAGGATAAAGCCAAATGTTCAAATTTCACATGTTCCTGTGGTAGACTTGAATTTACAAATGAAATTGATTATGTCAAATTTCTTCTACATGTTTTATATAAAAACTTTAGTAGGTATGTTATAAGAAAAATTTACCTTCATTGGAATTACAAATTATTTGAAGATTTAGTATGCTTATAATATTCTCCTTCACCTAAATTTTTGTATGGAGCTTCGAAGTTCTGGTTAGTTACTACAATTGCATGGTCGTAGCAGATTACTCCATATTGGAATACATCTCATGCAAGCTTTTTCTTAATTTATCGGGTTTCTCGAAAAATTCGATTCTAAGATATTAGTTTCAAGACATGTAGCGTTATTAACGTACGTCGCCACTACAATTTTTGTTTGAGGGTTTTTCCTATTTATGGTCCTGCTACGGTGTATGATACGTTTACATCAGAATATCGTGTATACTACATCGAAGCTCAGGTATATATTTATACACATGACACCTGGTATGTATTACGTTAAAACGGTTTGCAATAGTTTTATTAATTTGATGTTACTTAGAAACAGTGGGCGAAGTTCAACGGAAATACCTACTAAAATATATCGAATATTTCAGCAGCAACAAAATACGAATTATTATGTATTTATATATGTATGTATTAAAAGAACCTGAATAAACGATAAATGTCGTTTTGAAAAAAGCAATTTTGTGAAATGCCGTTTTGAAAAATGCCGTTTAGAAAAATGCCGTTTTGTACCTCTGTCGTTTTGTACCTTATGCCGTTTTGAAATATGCTATTTTGAAAATTGCTATTTTGTACCTTATGCCGTTTTGTACCTTATGCCGTTTTGAAAAATGCCGTTTTAAAATATGCAATTTCGACCGGGACCCCATACAAATATATTCAGAATATTCTCATTTTAGTGGTGTGGGCTGAGTTAATGGTAACTAAGCGTTCTACTTACACTTTTCTTGCGACATGATTGAATCTTTTCTAGCATGTGATTAGTAAATCAATTCAGCTTCGTTGAAAGAAAGCACATCTAGAAAAGATTTATATAAATTTTGGGATAAGAAGAATGAATATAAAACTGGTAGATGAAAAAATTAGAAGGAACGGTGTACCTACTGCTTTTACTTTAGAATAATTCCAAATAAACAAATAATTCCACAAATAATTCCATTTAAACTCTTGGAACCTTTTTTCATTAGTGAGCTGAATGTTTAGAAATTATGGGACGAGTTTTTGAAGTAATTGTTCAAAAACTCCTGACTATGTTCTTTGGCGAATGGACAACAGCAAAATAGACTGGTGTTTCAACATAAGACCGATATACCCCGCGGGTTACAGTTGTCAACAATGATGTTTTATCATCGCAAAATTTATTTTTTGAAATTATGTTAGGTATGTAGTTAGTTCAGATGAATCTTTAATTTAAATAACTATTTAAACAAAAAATTCAAACTAACAATTGAGGAATGAGATATTGCCATGGCCGTTAAAACATTTATTTCTATCGTTAAACAGTAAATTAGTATTTAATTAAGTGTAAAAATCAAAAATTAATTCAAATAAAAAATTAACGAATGTTTGTTTATTGTATGATTTCAGCCACCGCGCCTCCACTTCAAAATTATAGTCGAATGAATCATCATGAACTTTATGCAGAAGCATATCCGGCACGAGGTTCGTATGAGTATCCACCACGTCAACCAAATAATGATAAAGTTTGACAACAAAAAACCTTTAATTTTATTCTAAAACAAACACAAAACAGAAAAAATAATAATAATAATACTATGATAACTAATAATAATATTAATAATAATTTTAAAAAAATTATTTTTTGTTTCTGTTTTAATTTTTGAATCAATAATTAACTATAATTAAAAAAACAAAAATATTTTTATTATTGGTATTATTTTAGTAATATAAACAATAATCTAATATTTATAGTGTATAAAAACAATTTTAATTTAAATTTAACTTTTATATATAAAAAAAACATAATACATTCTTTATTAAAAACAAAAAAAAAGAAACCAAGACAAAAATTCAAAAATCAAAACATAATTTTAATAAAATGAATAATACAATATAAAACAAATTTTTGGGCCCAGAAACAAATGAAACACAAAAAATGTAATAAACATATTTCAGATTATTAATTTATTTAATTACTAAACAAATATAAAGCGCGATATATTAGGGTGTGTGCAAGGTGTGGTGGATATTTTCATTCAATTTTTATATCTGGTCTCATTCGAACGCTAGAATTTTAAATTTTTAAACGGTGTTGAATAAAATTATAATTTACCCTGATACTGATACACAGAGCAAGTTAAAATTAAAAATGTTTGGTCTGCAAATTTTCGAATAGTTATTTCGTACTAAATACTATATTTTAAAAAATTACTTCTAAATTAAAAATATATATATATATATATATATATATATTCTAGAATCTCTCCGGACATCATACAACTTTAGTTCACCATCCTAAAATATATCGCGATTAAAACACACTTTAATGTTATATATACAAGAAAAAAGGAAAAATCAATAATAATTTAAAGAAAATAAATAAAAATTTTTGTGAAAAATGTGATAGTAAGTATATTTTTGTATATTTAAAAAAATAATAAAAAAAAGAGAAAAACAAAAGAAATCATAAATAATAATAAAATTTAAGATTAATTACTAAAAAGTTATAATTGAAATTTTAAAAATGATAACATTTAGAAAATATCATAAATATAATATAAAAAAAAATATTTTATTAAAAAAAACTAATTTTTTTTTAAATTATATATTTTTTTTAATTCGTTATAAAATTGGTGCTGGTACAAAACGGCACCGGTCAAGGCGCCTTCTGGCATTTTGAACGTTGAGTGAGATATCGCTACAATTAATATGTGGGAGAAAATTTTATTTAAAAGTAAATTTTTGATTGATTTTTTGCAAAACTTCTAAGTGATGTCAGTTCTTACGAATCTTTGATAAATGGCGCAACATAATTATTGTTAATTAATTTGCATCTTAAATTGAAATTTATTAATCGCTGACATTAATAAATTGCAATTTTTAAGACTATTTTGAATTAAATAATATTCAATATATTTCAATATAATAATGTTCAATCGATAGTGGTAATATCTATCGATGATTGACATAAACTAGCATCAATTTAGCTTAGCTCGTAATTTAATCGGCGGTAGGCACACATTATTAGTGTGCGAATAAATGAGTAATTGCTCATTATATAAATTTAGGAAGGAAAACAATACTGCAATTGGTATTGACGAATTGGTCAATTACTGTTGTAATATCCTTGCCATACTTAACTTACAATGCCGTTTAAGTGATTCTCAGAACGTGCTATTTCCTTTCGCACTCTGCACAAAATAAAGTCGTGTGAGTTGAAAACAGATGATGAAAGTATGGTCAAAACTAAAGCACATTAGCTGTTTCCCAATCGCACATTCCAAGTACTTGCAAGCACTTCTGTCTACAGAGTTACCCCTTTTTCTTATTTATGAAATTTAGTAAGATATTTTTTGCTGCTTTCAGTTTATTCTAAAAACGTTTATTATTCAAATCTGCTTGAGTATCTTCTATCGAATTTTAACAATTGTCTGATATAAATAAATATCGATATTTCAATTCCCATCAACCAAGTTGCGAGAGGAGACCCACAATGATATATATTCGCCATAAATATACCACGTCTGCTTGCAATGTCCGCATAACTAGATTGCAAACGATATTTTGACGTTTTCACTTTCAATATGGCGTCATTGATTTACCTGTGTTTAACAATTATAAAGGGGTTAAAATAAATCGTAATTTTGGTGTTTATATTTTCATTTTATTTATTTTATATTTATAAAAAATAACTTCAAGTCACGCCAGAAAGATATTTGTGTAATTTTAATTTGTTTTTTTTCGGGCAGTGAAAAGTAAACTTCATACATTTTTAATATTTTCAATTTTAACTCTTGCCTTTTTTAACACCTCAAATTGGTGCATTAGAGACCGCCAAACCTATATAAGGTTACAGTTTGATGCGGGATGACGTTCATGAACATCATAGGTGATTTTTCGAGGTTGGCGGAAAATGTTAGGCTCGAATTTGTAAAACCTCTAACAGGTAGACAACTAAGTGCCCAGCTCAAATGACGTAAGCGACGGGAACAAATTATCATAATCGTCCGGCGCGATGACTGAGTGTTCGTAGATCCTTTTCAATTTCGTACCTCATGAATCGCATTCTAGTCGTATTGTATTTTATTAAAAAAATATTAAATACAATTCCTTGTAAAATTCTACCTTGGTCAGATTTTTTTGGGCCACAAATGTTGTCGGACAGAAGGTTTTTTTTCATGTTTCACGTTCGTATTCTAATTGTCCCCGTTCTAAATAGTTGTAACAGCAGGCCGTACTTAAATTGTTAATTCTCGCTGGTATCGCTTTACTTGCTTTAATTTAGAGCTTTAAAGAAACAACCACATTCCGATCTAGGGAACAAACAACAAATGTAATCAACAAAGTTATTTTATGCCAAGTTATAGAACTGATATAGATTGATTAGACGCACGCGTAAAGCTCTAATTTATATCAAACCATTTACTATACAATGGCACATTTAAAATGGCGTGTAGAGTTCATAAATTTATTAATATTTAAATTATAACCTGGTCTGGCCTTAAGCCATATACATTGTTTAGTGATATACGTAAACGATCAAAAATGCCAAATATCTAATAAACATAATGAAATAATTGATTTGATTCGGGAGCAAAAGTGTTAGTCGTGCAAAGTATTTAATTAGTCGAATTTGACTAATTTTGATTTGTTTTACTTTTATAAAATATTAAATGCATTCAATTACCAATACGGCCATTAAGCTTAAGCCTCTTTTAAGTAAAAACAACAGGTTTCTTAAGATTTTTGAATCGATGTACCTCAATCTAAAATATATAGTTAATATACTTTTTGTTCGTTTTGACCATTAAGATTCTCATTATCATCTATGAAATTTGAATTATTCCTTGATTTGGCCTTAAAGCACATTAGTTTCAAAGGTCCTCAAATTTATTTGCTAAGTGTGCTTCATTACCACTTCGATTACATGCTATCTTAGTATTTAAATTAATAGTTTTATTTATATTAAAATTCTTTATACCTAAAGTCCCTGGATTATTGGTCTTTTGATTTTGATGATCTGAACTTCTTTTCGATGATGGTTGTCCAATGTTGTAAGCGTTTGCATTTTTATTAATATGAATTTCAGCACCACCTTTGGCCGACAATTCCATTGCAATTGCAATTTTCTGCGCACTTTCGCAACTATTTAACCCGAACACAAATTGATTTCGCAACGCTGTATTTAGTTCCACTAAAAATTCTTCCCCATATTTCTGCTTCCTTAAATGGAATCGATAATTCTCACGATTTCCAACGGTGTGGGATTAAAGTATTAATCAAGCAATTTCGTAATCTCTCCACACGTTTTAGTCTTTGGTTTTTCCGGAGTTATTTTATTACTCAATATATTATACGCTGTTTATCCCATATAATGGAGCAGAAAATGTAATTTAATTTGCACGTCTTCCACCGCAAATACGGTAAATGCACTCTAAACGCTCCACACAGCGTGCCCACTTAATTTCATTTTTGTTGAATGGCTCTATTGCAAATGTTGATAATTGCAATGCAGTCATCTTGATTTAATTAATTAACTTAATCCTTTTTATTTTACGTCAGGTGTAATTGAACGCCACTCTCACCTAATTTCAGATTCTAATGATAATCTGGCTTTATTTTACACATCCAAATCCGATCCTCGTCGTCACTTATTATACCTCTTGAATCTTACACGCCAATAATAATAAAATTCACTGTCATTTAATCTTTTTTGTTTATATTTTAATCTATGCCATCTGTTCTGTGGCCGAAGCACCCCCAACTTTTTCGCGGTTCGCTTTTCCCGTCAAATCGAGCACGTACGGCTATAGGTTTGGATTTACGTAAAACCTTCTGCACATTGAATAGCTCCATGCCGGCCTATAGTACTGAAATGGAAGATGGGTCGGCCCATGAGTTGAATAAGTTGAAATAAAATAAAAGATAGGCCAAAGTTGTTACTAAACTAATCACTATCAGAGCTTTCTCAACCCGCGTCATTTTTTACATTGGTACTCTCCTTGATATTGTTATAAAAATCATGATAAACAGGTGGTATGTAATGCAGAAGATCTTTTAAGTCCTTCTTTTTGTCTGCACTGATTGGCTTTCCTTCAGGGTATAAATAATTCAGGTCCATGCTAGCTATACTCTTTGAATTCCGTTTTGCAGTTAACATGCTGAAATATGTACGTCTTCTTCATTATTTGAATAAAATTTTAAATGGATGTATTTTTTGATAATTTAACCACTGAATACTCAGCCACTTCATTTTGGAGCCCTCAGCTGTCATTTTTCTGTTTGTGATATTTCTTTCCAGGTTTTTTTGTGGAATAGAAATGGTTCTTTGTCATTTTCATTATATTAAAAGCATTTTGATTAGTGAATTATCTACTGAAAACTAACCAAACAAATAAAACGTGTTTTACGTTCAAATAACAAATCAGAAGTAAGTTTTATTATATCGTTTTAATAGTATGTCTCCTTTGCTGACACTGTCATCATTATTTGTTTTGTACACTGTTAACGCTCTGCCTCGATTTTTGTTAGTTACAAAAATCGCACAATATACAAACTTGATTAAAATATATAACAATTCATTTTCTGGCGTGAAACGCCCTATACCAATTCCTCCAATAACACCTTATTGAATTATATCAAACCCAGCATTCGCCGAAGTTCAACGTGAGTTGCAGTTGGCAATGCCTTAGTCATCACATCTGCCAGTTGCTCTTTGGTTCCAATGTATTTTACTTCGATATCACCACGCTCAATTACATTTCGCAAAAAGTGATATCGAATATCGACATGTTTTAGCTTGTGTGATTCTTTCCCACTGGATGCAATTATAATGCACCCTTGGTTATCCTCGTAGATGGTCGTGGGTTTAACATCTTCACCCATTTCGGATAACAAACCCCGGATCCTGCCTCACATGTAGCCGAACTTAACGAAACATATTCGGCCTCAGTCGAAGATAACGTAACAGTTGTATGTTTTCTTGTAGGTCATGATATTGTGTTCCCGAATACCATAAAAACGTATCCAGAAACAGATTTTCTGTCCACGACATCACTGCCCCAGTCTGAGTCAGCATATCCAGTTAATATTGCCGTGTTGTTTTCTTTCACATATGTCAATTTGAGATTTATTGTTGATTTGACATATCGAAGCATTCATTTTAAATGAGCCCAATGCTCATCACTCGCACCAGCTTGAAATTGACTGAAGTATCCAACAGACGCACATAAATCAGGTCGTGAAGTTGTTGCTGCATACATCAAACATCCGATTAATTCTCGATATGGTTGACGTGTCAGGGTTGTACTCTTATCTGTTACTTTTACTAATTTCAAATTGCATTCTTTTGGTGTTGAAATACCATTGCAATTTTCTATTTTGAACCTCTTGAGCATATCTTCCAGGTACACCCGTTGGTCAATTTCCAATCTTCCATTCGCTCGATCACGTTTCATTGTAATACTCAAGAAATGACGAGCTTCTCCAATGTCCTTCATTTCAAATTCATTGGAAATTGATTTCTTGGTTTTAATGATGTTTTTAAGCAATTTCCCAAGGAGAATGAGATCATCAACGTACAAAAGTAGATATATAGTTTCATCTCTCATTCCTTGAATAAATAAACATTGGTCAAATTTTGATTGCGTAAAACCAATGCTAATTATGAATTTATGAAATTTCTCTTGTTTAGTTTGCAAACGAGTCTATCCTTGATAAAACCCTCTGGTTGCTTCATGTAAATTTCTTCGTGAAGGTCCCCATTCAGAAATGCCATACTAACATCCATTTGATGCATTTCATAGTCCCGTTCGACAGCCATAGCCAATAATAAACGAACGGTAACCATTCTTGCCACCGAGGAATAAGTTTCAAAGAAATCAATTCCCGGTTTTTGAGTAAAACTTCTCGCAACCAATCTTGCTTTGTAATTTGTTGGTCGCCCAAATTCATCACGTTTCTTGGTGAAAACCCATTTTGAACGAACAATTGAACGTCCCAGTGGTACTTCCACCAATGACCATGTTCGATTCTTCATCAACGAATTCATTTCAGTATTGACAGCCTTCATCCATTCATCAGCATCTTCTCTTTCTTCAATATCCGAAAACTTCTGTGGCACATCATCAACATATGCCATCGCATTCAATGCAAATACGATCATTTCTTCATTTTCTTCATCCAGAAAACGAGCTGATGATGCATTTACATAATCATCATAACGAGCTGATGGACGACACTCTCGTTGGAGCCGTGATGAAGATACAACATGTTGATTCAATTCAATAGCTTCCCTCACGATCTGATCTTCGATCTCCGCCTCGTTGTCACCACTTGCCGATTCATAAGTGCTTGTGTCTTCGACATGAACATCCGACACGGACTCCGCGAATGTGAATTTTTCTTGAATTTGCACTCATCAAATTTTACATCACGGCAAATAACAATCCGTGAAACATCCGAATCCTACAACCGATAGCCATTTTTCGCATATCCAACCATAGTCATTGGATTCGATTTGTTATCCAATTTTTTACGCAATGCATCAGGGATATGTGCATATGCACATTTGATAAATTTAGTGTTTTTCCAAACCAAATTTCTGCTGGCGTTTTATTGACATTTAATGCCCGCGTTGGGCTTCGATTTGTGACATATGTTGCACTCAATACGCCTTTTCGAATAATGTTCGATTCATCCTTTCTGCCACACCATTCAATTCAGGACTGTACGGAATTGTATATTCGATTTGTATTCCAGAATTTTCACTAAATCGTTTAAATTCGTTAGACTTGTATTCACCGCCATTAACACATTGCAAATGTGAAATTTTTCGCTCAAATTGTGCCGATACCATTTTTGAAAAAAAAAACGACAAAATTCTTCAAAACCTCTGATTTCTTTTCGTCAACGAATGTCACAATAAAACGATTTCCGTCCCATGTTGGTAGATTGATTGAGCCGCAGACATCGGTGTGAATTAATTCCAACATCCTTGATGATCTGATTACACCATAATTATTGAATGGCTTTCGTGTTTGTTTGCCAAAATTACACGGTTCGCATACACCCCTCAAGTCGTTGTTGAGTAGACCAATTCCATCCACCATTGATGACAATCGTCGCACATCATTTGAATTTGGCGAATGGGACACTCGCCTATGCCAGAGTTCCATATTTGCTTGATTTTTCTTCTTCCCACCGAGTAATGCTCGGTCACTTGTTTTGGTTTTCACCTCACAGCGCTTAGCAGCTTCCATTTTGCTATCTTCTTCCAAGCTCTCGGCGACGCGATTAACCACCAATAATTCACGTAAAATACCCATTTCAAATTCATACAAATTTCCACTACGCATTCCGACAATCAACTCAATGTCATCTTTTCGAACATCAAATCTCGCCTTTTCTATTGAGAACAAATTACATTTCAAATCTTTCACATACAATTTACCAATGTTGTTCCACGAATCATACCAATTTTTGTTGTAAAAATCAAAACACCACTTTTGGCCACACCAATCGATATTGGTTTATTCTAAATTTTCGATTTAATAAGCAATGACTCATCATTTGTCATATGCTCACTAGCGGGGTAACGGTGTTGGCAAAAAATAAAATTTCATCGTCAGCAATATTTGCTTTTCTCATATTTTGTTTTTGGTATTTATTTTGATCTCGATGCTGCTGATCACGATTGTCGGTTTTCTTTAACTTCGGGCACTCGAATTTTCGATGACCAAATTGTTTTCATCGCAACATTTTTATTATCACGTACACCATTAATAACGTTATTGTTACTTCGTTTGCTTTCAGCATCCAACAATCTGCTGCGAACCAATTCCGTTGTTAACGATTTTGGATCCATTATTTCAAGTGCCGTTACAACCATATCATACTTCGATGGAAGTGTTACTAATAATGTCACAACAGCCATACGATCATTTGTGTCTCCACCACATGATTTGAGTTCCCGTAAACACTTATCAAATCGAAGAAAATATTCTTGTAAACTTTCGTCTACACCACATTTCATCAACAACATTCTTTTTCTAATGCCAATTTCACTGGCTATGAGAAAAAATAAAATAATTGTGGCAATATCTCCCAATAAATTATTTAACAAAGCATCTACATAAATCCCGTCAAGCTATATGCCATTTCGTCCTGTGCCATTTCGTACCAGCACCATATAAACTATTAAATTAATTTGTTAAATTTAGTTTAATATATTATTGTAAGTTTAAATATGTGTTTAAAAAATATTGTATATTTTTTGCTCAACAAAACGAAATTATGAACTATATTAAAAAATTAGCATCTGCCAAAATTTATAATTTTCTATTAGTTTTATTTTATTTTATAATATTTTAATAGATCAGATCAAGACAAAATACTGCCAAAAAAAGAAAATCATAAATTAATAATATTTTTTATTTTTGTTTTGTTCTTATTTTTAATAACTCGAATTGTTAAATTATATTATATTATTATATAGTTAATTTGCATTTATTTTTTATTAATTTATATCGTGGAAATTTTTGAGCCATCGGTCGAACGTGTAGATGAAAAATTTGTGCCAAATTACTAGGATTGATTAAATTTTTCGCTAGAACCAGTTCGGATGCGCGCGACCACAAAAATTCCTTCCATCATTTCATTATGAAGGAAATTCGTATACATCATGCACAATATATAAATTAATAAAAATATTTAAAAATAAAAGTGAAGAGATATTATTATTATAAATAAATAAAATTCCTAAAAAATATTTAGTTAATATTATTAAAACATTCTTTAATTTTAATTTTGAATTTTTATAAGGCTGAAATAAATTTTAAAATTAAATTAATTAACAAGTAACAAAAACACAATATACAATAATAAATTTATAATTGTTTTATAATTTTAAAAATTTTCCAGTATTTTACTTTTTTTTACATTTCGTTTTTGATTTTAATAAATTTAATTACAATTATTAAATATAATTTCGATGTAATAAAATTTTATAAATATATTTAAGAGAAAAACAAAAATATATATTACATATATATAAATATTTAAATATATATGAATATTTATATGTAAATAAGAAAAAAACAAAAACCATGTATAAATAAATAGAATATTATTTTTGAATTAAATAGTAAAATTTAAAAACTAATTGTATTTGTGGAATTTTTAAAATGTTTTTTTTATATATTTGCATTTATAATTTTTATGCCAATGTATTTTTGTTTTGAATTTAAATTACAAATTAGGTTCACCATATTTTTAAAAGAATACGGAATTTGAGTGATTTCCCGCAGCCACAAGAACTACTCGGTAATTATACAGTATTAACACGTTTTTGGCATATCATTTTAATTTTGTGTAATTACAGGAGCACTAACCAGCCACGGTACGAATATACTTACGTTTATAGAGATAGCTTCATTATACAGAAGTTCGTCAGGTCATTACGAGGGAAGATTCAGTAATTTTATTCAGCTTAGCTATAAGCTCCCAAGACTCAAATCAAATTTAGTAGTTTCGCCCTCTTCTTCATCTTAACTCCATTTCAGTGGTTCAACCAAGAAATTAGCTTTTCGTAAGCCATCTACACCTGATGAACAATTCTGCAAATTACTGAAAATAGTCGTGAATACTGATGATCTATTTGATTGAAATATGATTACGTATCGGATAAAATTAATAAGCTAGGCAAAGTTTTCATGGCACCATTAAATCTATGGCCAGCGCAAAGCTTTGTCAAGGAATTTGAGTAGACCCAAAAGGTGTTTTCAGTCACACCATACATTCGAGTGAAGCTACATGACCGAGTGATTGCTGTAGTTCTGTACGACAAGTTTGGCAATGCTTACTAAAATCATTTATTTAAAATCAAATATTCATCTAGAAGAAAAGTATTTCGAAACGAATACTTATTTGTAGAACCTAACTTATTCCAATAAGTATGCTGGTGAGGTGACTTATTTTCAGTCTCTTTCTTGCAGAAAAATGTAAATTGGTAAATATTTGGTTAACATTTCCAGGCACCAAATGGATATTTCTAAATTAAAACTACATTAAATAGAGCAAAATTCAACCTTAATCTGCGTTTCCATGAACCCAAATCTGAGTTCTACTTCATCTACTGAGGTTACATGTTGAACCGAAATGTGGAGTGACTGCAAACTTAATGAAAAGTTTAATATGTAAACTGCGACCCAATTGAAATTGTGACTGAAATGTTAACCGAGTCCGTTATAACATTAGGTTGGTTGAGTCGGTTTTATTTTTCATTATAACAGGTAAATTGTAATTGATTGAAATGACAAAGTGTAATCGTATCTCTGTAGGAATAAACCAGTGGTGAATTTAAAGTTACCGCCGGCATACCTGGTAGTTCTTGGCGTCTCCTGCTTTGTTGACCGGTTGTGGCCCTCACAGTATACTTTCATCACCTTTCATTATTTTTGCGTGATTCCCATAACTGAAATAGCCTCGGTTATTTTATCCAATCTTGGACGAATTCTGTCAAACTTAATCATGAGTATTTTAGTGACAGTAACTGTTGTTTGATCAGTCACAAACTGAGTATCCTGACCCTCATTTTTCAATATATTGGTAGTGACATGTCGTTCTTATTTATTAACGTAATTTTATACGCATGTATATAAGCTTTCCTTATTCACAAAATTATGGGAATCAACGAAGAAAGAAACTTGGATCCTTTGAAACTGAGGCTTAGATTGCTATCGTGTAGACGTTTTTGAACGAGGAATAATTTGTCAAAATATTACAAATGTTAGAAAAATAGTATAAAGTGTATTTCCTTTCATTGAGGAATAAATATATAATAGAGGTAATTAATAATAATACATAAATGTTGCTATGTTCCTTTGCTGATTTTTTTGTGCTACCGAAGATATTTCCAAGGTAAGTTACATTACAAAAGGCTAAGTACAAGTATTACAGTAAAAAGTGTGTTAATTGATTAGGAACGATGTTTTAAAGAACCATACAAAATGAGATTGTTTCCTGCAATATCCTTTGTAGATATGGTAGAGGTAAGTTATGGTAGAGGTAAATTATTTGTAAATTATGATATACGCAAATATTATTTTGTGCACATAATTTAATCTTGCGAATTTTATCAAAGCGAGTCCTCTTTGGGGCATTGCTTCTGTGTAAGACTAATAACATTACGATATTCGTCAGTTATTCAAGTTCGGGCGGCTAAGGCACGTTCTGGGCTGCCGAATTAGCAAGCCGACACATTAATAGATTAAGACATCAACGACAATCCGTATAGATTGTACTATTAATCTAAATGTAAGAGATGCCAAAATCTGTACGAGTGCCGAAACTCCATCCAAAATTATGCAAAATCGAATTGTAGTTAAACTCGTTTGTCCTTGCAGAGTAACAACCTCTAAATCTCCTTGTACAATAGGCGAAGATGATTTATTAGAGGAACACCGAGTATACCATTAAGGAGAGGCTGCAGAAGAAATTTGGAACTGCAATTTCGATTGTTTAAACTAGTATACGAATTATAGTTGTGAATGATTATCCCAAGCTTTAAAACTTCCTAATTATCTCTGATTGTAGAATTCGACCCTACTATCGAGACAAAATGTTCTACTTACAATTTATGGTCCAAATTTCACTTCGAATGAGCCGCAAAATAGTGCTAAGAGACTGTAAACTACAGTAGCGTGATGACATAGAGCAAGACTGCCATATACTAAGATCGGAACGGGAGCTTGACTTACGAAAAGTTAAAAATCGCTGCAAGTCAATTTATAACTGGCACAAACAGTTATTATTTACTACTATAAAATTATTTATAGCAATAACATTCTTACGCAACGAAACAAACAAAAGAAATCAATCTTTTACACAACCCCCTACAGCAGGTTTTGTTGTTGTGGTGAGCCGTATTGTAAGCAAAAAGTTCTCAAACGATTCTGCGCGAATACAGAAAACAAGAATTGTTTTACTACGTTTTACAAATTTTTCGTGCCTACGACATCAATTTCTCATTTAAATTTAAAAATGGTGTGTTTGTTCACTGGCATGATCTCCTAGTAGAAATTATTTCAAAAAATGTTTTTCGATGTAATCGCGAGCAACATCAAACAATTTATTTATTGTAATTTAAGTTGTAAAGTAACAGGCGAACATAAAAATCAAAATGCATGCTACATTCAATTTCGATTGATTTTGAAAATACTTATGAAGCATGTGTATTAATGGTATTTTACGTTTATTTTCCAAAACATTTAAATTAAACACGGTGCTTTTGAGTTATGTCCTCCTGGTGGAATTTGGTTGATTATCAAACAAAATTTTCTAGTAAAATTAAATTAAAATTAAATTTTGATGTAACAGGTGAGCAGAGCAGAAAGAAATGAAAGCAAACTTTTCAATTAGTATAGCTTTTCGTCGCTAGATGTCAGTGAAGACATTAAAAATTATTAATGCTTGTGAAGCAAACATCGTAGGTAAGTGATTTCAGATTAACAATAAATTAGTGCTGTTCAGCCCTACGGCAGAATTTATTAAGTGTTGATCCTCGCCGTTAGATAGCATAGCAAGACAAGTCAATAAAAATTTTAAATCAGGGGTGGTATTTTAACATTTTTTTTAAAATAAAACTCGTCAAGAATTCGGTTTTGTAAATTTTTTTATTTTAAATTACAATAACATTTAATGTACGTTTTACAAGTTTATTTTGCTTTTAAAAATAAAAATCAACAAAAATATATAAATCTGTTTCGAAAAGTATGCGTTGTTCGGTTTTCCCAGTTGCAAAATTATTTGTACTCCTATTTTAGATTTTTACTTAGTGCCTCTCATTACAAACTTGAATAATAATTATAGATCAACAAACACAAACGGTAAAATTTTTAATCTACATACATCTCTAGAATATCTAATATTTTGTAGCTTTTTGACGAGTGTCGCTTTTGGTTTTCAAACATTTTTTGTATACAAAAAAAACAATA
>OY829913.1:42513006-42694739 GCA_963691935.1 Nephrotoma guestfalica
TGTAGGCATACTTGAGATGTTATATTTAACGGCGAGCTCTTCACATTCATCTACATCAACCTAAAAAAATAAAAAAAAGAAATAATAATTTAGTATGTCGTTTTGAGATAAGGCCAATCAAATTTTCACAGGTGACGATTAGATAAAGATAAAGTACAGACAACTAGACTTAAATACTAATAATACGAGTTACATATAATGTAATCACACGTTTATCTCATCAACCTCGATTGTCGCAATAAATCACAAAAACTTGTTAATATCGAACATCCTACTCTATAATTTTATACGTGATGTAATGGGGGAAATCAATTAAAAATATTTCATTTAATCACGCATTTGTACAAATTTAGTAGTAAGTTGCTTATGATTACAAATGGAATTTCCAAATTAAGCGTCTATTAAATCAGAATGTTGTGATTGCGCCATCATCGAAATAAGCACTACCGATCCAAATTATTTGTGTATAAAGAATAATTTCTTGTGATTCACTGTAATCAAAAATATCTGTTTGTTACGAAAATATTTATATACAATTTATGTATGTATGCGTTTGTATGTTTATGCATTTTGTACATCAGCGCGAGAAGTCAATAAAAATATTTTAATAAGATAAAAATGTATTAACCTCTCTTGATGATGTAACAAACAAAATGTATCATCTTGCTGCTGCTGCTGCTTAGAGAGTTATTTATATTTATACACAAACGCTGTACCTAAAACAACGCAAAGAAATAAACTTTTCGTCGAATTAATAAAATATAGATTTAAGACAAAATTGAGACAGTGATTTAAGTGATAAGTAGGAGTAAATAATAGTTTTTCCATTTTGCAAAGATAAGATATATGAATCTAAGGTCCATTGAACACGTACCGAGAGGTTAATAGTTCCTTGTGATTTAAAAATTATGTCTTGGGCAGTTCGAAATTCTCATCAACTTAATTAAAATAATCGTACTCTCACAATTTGAGAAAATTAACAGTTTGGTCCCTAGAAATATCAGTGTGGAAGAAAATTGTCGTGTTATTTATTAGCACTCGCTAGATTTGTCCGGAGCACCCAATTTATTTAACTAGGACTAATATTTTTCATTCAATTTTTTAGTTAAAAATCGATATACAAATATTTTGCTCTACCTATTTATGTGGCATCCATTTCAATGGTTCAAATGCCTTTGTTTTGTACAACCCTTAAACTACAACAAGCTTAATCGTACAATAAAAATTGAAAATGTGCAAGATGAATTCTTGTATACAACATCGTCAAAGTAAATGTCAATTGGTATTATTCAGGTCGTTAAAAGTTTGTTTTATGGATGAATTTATTTTTAACTTGAATGGTATAGCGACAATACGGGTGTAGTAGCGGAATATCGGATGGATAATTTGCCATTCAGCGCTCAATAGCCAGCACTGAATAGCGAATAAAACAAAACAGCAATTGGCTTACCAGCTCGTGCACCAACTATTGCTTTCTTTGAAGCACCTGAAGCAGCTTCTACCTATTGTTTAGACTGTTATTTTGATGCTGATATGTAGTGATGGATCCATATTTCATCAACCGTTACGAATCGACGCACAAAAATTCAGTTGGATTACTCTGAAGCATCTCCAAATATTGCTCAGAAATGGACATTCGATTGATTTTTGGAACATTTGTTAACAAACGCAGACCCGTCTTGCTGGTAGCCTTTTCATATACAATTCTTCGTGTATGAAGTTGAGTACATGTTAATATGAGATGGTTGCAATGTCAGCAATCTTGCGCAACTTTTTAAGAGGGCCATTCTTAATCATATCATAGACTATTTCGACCATTTCTGGTGTTGCAACCGCTTTTTTGGCCTTCCTGAACGTTCAGTTCAGTATCACTAGTGCTAGTTCGCCCACGTTTAAATTCATTTACCCAATATAAACGGTTGCATTTGATGGTACATGTTCATATAATTGTTTTTACCTCATTGATTTCTTTTGGTTTTAAACCTTTTAAACGAAAGTGACTACAAAAACGACTAAGAAACTATTCAGTAATTCGCCATGATTATAGATTAAGAAAATTTACGTAATTATAGATGGAATTTGGATTAGAATTGGTGACATAAAGATGAGACCTCTTTCTTGTAGCATACCTATGATTATCAAGTAATTGATCAAGTTGAAGTTAGTAGTATTGGTATGGCAGAAGTTCTTTTTCGAATATTTAGCTTTAATCGGCTTATTTTGAAATATTTGTAAATCCGATATTTTGGTTTTGTTCGCAGATCCCGAGACCCATAGATTAAATTGAAAAAGAACATAAAATACCACCCTACTTGTGAAACCAGTTAGATAACTACCGATATTTTTTGAAAATCCCTGCAATAAAAGAAACTCTTCTTTCAACAGCATCGGACGTGAATATTGAACTTCATTTTCTTATTAAGAGCAACGCCCGGAAACACCAAGCCGGAATGAACCAACCATCACAATAGATATTTAAAATGGGGCTGTAGAAAAACAACATATATTTCGTCTTTCCGATATTTAAAGCAGGTTTGTTGTTTTTTAACCAGTTAGATAAGATGGCCATGTCTGCATTTATTGCTGCTTCCATGCTAACATCACTAGAAGTCTCGCAAGGCTATGTCATCTGCAGTGGAAAATTTACAATGTGGTTGATGAAAATTCGAAACAGTATTAGCCCGAGAATGCTACATTGCGGAACTGCACAATTCATTGGAAGTTTGGTAGAGTTTTCGTTTGATGTTTATATATACATATTGACTGCAAGTTGTCAAAAAAGTTAAAATCCACTGTAACGGAGGCCTATCAATACCAATACTTTTCGATTTTTTGATTAATATGACTATGTTGACCGAATCAAAGGCCTTCAAAGATCAAGAAAAATGGTAGCGATTTTAGATTTACGAAAAATGCTGGAGTAAATGATCGAACACAAATCGTATAGTGCGATGGTAGTATTAGACTAAGTACGAACACCGTATTGTTATATGCTTAATTTCTTTCCAGTTGAACAGCATTGAAGGCTGATTCCAAGATTTTTGAAATAACTGAACAAATAGCAATCGGGTGATAGTTAGATTTATCCGTCCTTTGACACATTTTAAAAATTCTTTTTAAAACGATTTTTAAACGAAAGCTATTATATTTTTATGGCATTTGATTGAATAGTTTTTTAGTTAGAGTAATTTTTGTAGTCACTTTGATATTTTTAAATATGGAAAAATGAACGTCCCGCAGTGATTAAATATTTTCATTTAAAAGGTTTAAAGCTAAAAGAAATCATAGATGAGATGAAAACAGCGTTACCTGTACATATATCCGTAAATGCAACCGTTTATAATTGGGTAAATGAATTTAAACGTGACCGCACGAGTACAAATGATGCTGGGGGTCTATTATGAAAAAAGGTGTCGAATATCTTTACGAATACATGAAATATTTATAAAATTATACTTAAAATAGTAAATTTTGGATAAATAATTTCAATTATTAAAATTTAATAAGTTTAACAAAAATTTTCAAAATACATGTGTACATGTGTGCCGCGTGTGTTAATAAATGTTTAAAAAATGAATCGAATGACCATTTCTAAGCAATGTTTGAAAATGGATATTTCAGCGTAATCCAACTGAATTTTGTGTACAAGCAGAACAATGGGTAGATGCTGGCTTAAGTGTTCCAAAGAAAGCAATAGTTGTTACGTCAGCTGATAAGATTATAGCCGGTCATTTAGGATGCATAAATCATAATATTCATCGTCTATCTTGAGAAGAATTATGCATCATTATTAAACACTTTGAATGAAAAAATTAGCAAAAAACAGCCACATTTAAAGAAAAAGTGCTCTTCCATCACGACAATGCACCTTGATGATGCATCATGGAAAACACGGTAAAAATTGGATAAATTTTGCTACGAATTACTTCTCCATCCACCAGTCACCTGATCTAGCCATGTGATTTTTTCCTAATTACAAACATGAAGAAATAATAGCTGAAACGAACAATAGCTGGATCATACTTTAAACAAGGTTTAATGAAGTAGGAGAAACGTTTGAGTAAGAGTATCGAGCTAAAAGGAGACTATGTTGAAAATAAAATGAATTTTACAATAATTATCAATGATGATCATCAGGATCATTGCATGTTCTGTGACATCACCAAAATTGAACGGTTGAGTTATTATATAATTATGATTCGGAGGTAAATAGATGATGGTATCAAACATAATCGAAAGTGATGGTTCAACTCTTCTGCTACTTCAAATGTTTCTACTATTATTAAGTCGCCAGTTTTTAAAAATATTTTTGGTGCTGACTTTACAACACCATCAGCTAGAGCTATCTTGATTCCTTTCCACATTTCCTTAGGATTGATTACCCGCTTCATATATTTCGCATGAATATGGATTTCTTGTCGGAGCTCATTAAAACATCATCCAAAAATACACATTCCCGTTTCAGTTTCATAATGTCGTAAATAAATTGGTCACTTCTCTTTGCTCGTTTTAATTGTTTGTACCATAAATTTTTAATTTTTAAAATATTATGCAATTCATTATCAATCCAGGGCTTCATTGGTCACTTTCCGGCACGCAACATACTTGTGCTTGTAGTTGTAAATTTATATTTTCTGGTTGATAATTCATTAACGAATGAGTCAAAAGTATCATTGGTAATAATTACTAAGAAGGTCATCATGAAGTAGATTGCTGTTTGTTTTAATCTGTTTAACAATTAATGAATCACTGTAGTTCTGAAGAATAGCGTTTTTAAACTCGTAAAGAATAACATTATGGTCCGATTTACTAATATCTAGATGAAATATATTTATGTTCATATTTAGCTTGTTACCAATTATGTGATCTAGCATTGAATTCAATCCCGGTTTTGTTGCGAATATACTATCATATAAAAAAAAGTACAATTTCATATGTAAACATTTTTTTTAGTATATGCTTAGCTTTAATCGTAAGTTTTAAAACCAATAGGTTTTATCAAATGACTTTATATGAATTTTATATCGCATATCATTTTTCGTCGTACAGGAAAACCAAAAAAAATTGACGTTTTTAAATTGTAATTCGGACAGCTGGCTTAGGTTACTCGTTTTCATAAATAGCCAGGTTCCATTAGGCGCTTTCAGGTCCCCTATCATGATTAGGGAAATCACCGGCAATTTGATTTGAAAATGTCATAGTCCTAAACATTTTCATAACGTTGGCCGCGATTTTACTCAACATGTTCCCAACTGTTGGGTGTTCTGAAAGCGTCCATTGGTATTAGTAAAGTACTCGCAAGCACTTTTAGCTACTCATAGCTACTCAATCAAAATTTTTGTTTACTTATGTCTTACTTGTAACTAACAAATTTGCATTGCCTAGAAGTACTTTGCTAACGCCAATGGAATCCGGCTATTATTACGTAGATTTGTCTACAGGAAAATAATCATTGTGAAAAAATCAAATAATGAACGCAACATTTATTAACATGATAATAAAGTCAATTAACTTAAAATAGGCCGCCGACTACATTTTCAATGGAATTAATTCAAATTATCTAAATTAATTATGTAATTTCTCGTAAAAAATCTATAGTCAAATTAGCCATTTAAGTTGGCCAGTGACTAACGATATGGACAGCGGAATTTGAGTGATAAACTAACTAATTATACATTTATTACGTACTTGAATTACCCAATTCTTATTCCAATGATTTCCACTAAGACATACTGAGGGTTGTTTATCACGTGCTTGAAAAAAATGTACGATAATTAAAGTTGTACCGTAATGTAAAAATGATAAGTATGGAATTGAAAAATTACATAAATTATAATAAATTGATTTAATTGGATATAGCGTTGGTAGTATTTTGCAAATTACAGTTTGCTCACTCTAATTCGCATTTAGCATATTCATTTAATATAATTTAGGAAAATGTAAAATTGTTAAGGTATTTTAGAAAAAGGGTTCCGAAAAATGATAATTGTAACAGATTTCTGTTCAATTTTAGTGCTGATGTTGGAATTATCATAAATTCAAATATCTATAAAATCCGCAGATAAACAGCAATGATAATTTTTGTGTAGGCTGAGCAATATAGGTCGATGAATAAAATAAACTTCTGCACCTAGAATAACTATCGTTTAAAATAACATCATCATTTAAAATTAAATACAATTGTTTATTGTATTTATTGGGAGTACATACAGGACATCGATATTACAACAAAACTATTGTGAGTACAAATTAATTTGGCCGGTTTTTTTAATTTTACAAATGCATTTATTTTAAAATAAACTGAGAATGAACAGATTAATTAAAATATTGTCCATCGCTGCTTACGATTTTTCCCACCTCTCAGCCAATTTTCGAATCCCATCTCGGAAAAAATTTTCATCTTTTGGGACGATCCAAGTTTGAAATCAATTTTCAATTTCTTCGAAAGAACTGAACCAGTGGCCTGCCAAATCGGATTGCATCCATCAGAACAACCAGTAATCAGAAGGGGCAACGTCCACCGGGTGGTAAATATCCCATTTGAGCGTTTCCAAATATTTTTTTCGACTTTTGCAACGTAAGGCCGAGCGTTGTCATGCATAAGAATAACTTTATCATGCCTTTCATCATATTCCGGTTGTCTTTCTCGTAATGACACCAGATACACAGTATAACCTTCGAACCATGAATGTTCGTCTTTGGTGTTGATGTTGATGATGGATGACAACGATTGGCCGGACAAAGCGTAGTATTTTTTCCTCTTGGGATTATCGTAGAAGATCTACTTCTCGTCACCAGTTATTATCCGATGTAAAAAAAAACCTTTCTTGTTTGCGTTTGAAGCAGCTGCTCGCAAGAAATAAATCGCCTTTCCACGTCTCATGGTTTCAATTCATAAGGGACCCAATTGCCTTGCTTTTGAATCATGCCCATAGATTTCAATCGTACGAAAACTGTTTGTTGGGTCACCCCAATGTACCGGCAAGCTCCTCTTGCGTTTGAGTCGGATCTTTATCGAGCAATGCCTCTAATTCATCGTCTACGATTTCTTTTGGCTGTCCCAAAGCGAGGCTTATATTCAATACTAATTAAAATCATCATTTTTGAAGCGTCGAAACGATTCTCTACATGATTTATCGGTTGGAGCATTGATACCGTAAACTTCCACAAGTATTCGATGTGCCTCAGCTGCAATTTTTTTTCAATTAAAACAAAAAATGAACACTTCCCACAAATGCTGTTTAGTTATCACAAAATCCGACATATTCAACACACCATGTTTTTTACCACGTTTTGTATGAAATTCAAAGTAATACAAACTGAATGTTAACGGCAGATGTCTGAAACAATGGAAATCAGCTGTCACTATAAAAAATTTATTATAGCCAGTCACTTTTTGAAAACGGACCGAATTAATTTGTATTCCCAATAATTTAATCACGCATGTCTGGTACGTGTGATAACAAATCTCTAAATTACTAAGCGGAATTATCAACATATATTAAAATTAAACAACAAATCCATCCAAATAGCATTCTGGATATATCTAGATTGTAAACCAACAATGTTGGTGTGTCAGGTCGTCTTGAATTTTATTTATTAATACTTACTTTTAGTACAACAATTTTATCAGCGTATCGTTCTGCGAATTCTTCTAGTTTTGGTGCGATAATTTTGCATGGACCACACCATGTTGCAAAGAAATCCACAACAACTAGAAGGCTGCCGGCTTTCTCGAGTGCTTCATTGAATTCATCCTGCAATGCATACAAAAAATAATAATAATAAATAAGATGTTTATTTATAAATTATCGAAAAATAAATACAATTTTTTTTATTTGTAGTGTACCTAATACTTTTATGATATGATCACTCGTTAAAATTAAATCGCGACACACAATAACGTCATTAAATTTTTTTTATTTTTTCGTTTCGTTTTCTTACTGCTCGCATATTTCTAAATGATTCATTAAAAGTAGTAAAATAGTGTAAGAAATACCAAACAAAACACAAAACTATGAGAATGCGGACTAATGACTAAACAGAATACACTTGAAAGCTAGGTGTATACAACATATAGAAAGTTTAATTCAGTTTTTCATTAATGGTGGTGGTAAATCATCATACCACACACACACACACACACTTATAAAAAAGTCTAAACGTTCTCGGTTTCACCTATTTTATATTATCAAGTATTGATTTGTAATTTGATTAATTGTAATAGCTGCTATATAGAGTACATGACAAGATAATAAAAGGCGGGCCGGGTGATTAATAATTCGTATCAGAAACGTTTCACGAAAGCACGCGTGTTTATATCATGTTTACGGCTATTGTATATTATGTTTATATTTTATGCGTATAAGAAATTTTATTCATAAAATTACGTCATGTTAACTTCTTTAAAAGAAGAAAAATGACTTAAGCATTTCCGAAATAAATTTTAGTAATTTACATTAAAAAGCAGCTTTACAATATTAAAATTTGTTTATCAAGAACTGTGACATAATTTTATCACAAGATCAACAACGACGACTCAAATCACGTGATTTCAATATATTTTATTACAAGTTTAAATAAATTAATTCAACCCTCGAAAACTTATTCGATCCTGTTTAGTAAGTACTAAAATGTACTAACTTGTATTAATCGTTTTATACAAATTCATACGAATGGTTAAATTTTCAAAAACATTTTTCTTTGTAAAAATCATTGTACGAGAGTTCCCTGAAACGTTTCCGACATCAATATGAAGATGGCAGAACTCGTCAACAAAAGTGTGGGAGTGTGTGCGCAAGCGCTGAAAGGTACTCGCCCAATATCACCCATTTTGAACGCACAGTTGTTATATAACAATCGTTTGTGTCGGTTTTTCTGAAAATGGAAAAAATCAGTTGGACGCTGTGTCCGGAGGAGACTCTGCACCATCATTTACCACCGTGAAATTTTTGGTAGCTGAATTTAAACGTGGCCTTACCAGCTTAAGTAACAATGATCGTTCGGGACATCCAAAAACTGCAACTACTGACGATAACATCGCTCCACCAAATGGTGCTACACAATCGTTGAGTTAAAGTTAGAGAGATAGGAGAGGCTATCCATATGTCCAAAGAACGAGTTTGTCACATATTGAATCATGATTTAGACAAGAGAAAGCTGTGCGTTGGGTTACCGCGTTTGCTCACTTTTGACCAAAAACGTGTTTGATTGAACATTTGCTTTGTTGGTGCATTTTAGGCGCAATAAATCAGTTTTGACGCTGGCTAATTACTGTTGCTGAAACTTCGATACATCATTACACTCCAGAACCAAAAATACAATGGACTGCCAAGCTGGAATTAGCTGGTAAAGTGATGGCGACTGTTTTCTTGGACAGTCATGGAGTTATCTTAATCGATTATCTTAAAAAAACAGAAAATCATTACAGAAAGATACTACGCATCATTAAACGCGTTACTAACGCATCAAATTGCGGGTAAACGGCAACATTTACAGAAAAAAAGAAAATGCGCCATCTCACAACCTCAGCGGTTGCCCTGGCGAAAATTCAAGCCCCAAGCGACTTTTACCTAAGCTAAAAATTGCGCTCGGAAGACAGAAATTTTCGAATAAGGGTGCCATCACCTCCGTAAACAACTATTTCGCAGAGAATGACGCCGAGTACAATTTGGACGGGTTGACGAGATTGGAACATCGCTGGGAGAAGTGTATAGACTTACAAGGAGACTAAAAACAAATTTGAAGAAAAATATCTTGTATCTTTGTTAGGTCGGAAATTTTTCAGACAACCCTCGTATGTATAAGAAAAAAATAACTTTTATAAAATTTACGAAAACGATGATTTTTCTATCTTATCAAGTAAGCTTTTTATGTGTTAGTTGATCTATTGGATAATTTTATTGTTGCAACCTCATCTAAATGATAAACGTATTAATGAAGTAAATTATAAATGTTGCTCTATTAATCCTTAGATGTTCTGATATTCATTCCTATGGTTTAAAAAGATTAGTGCCAGAAGGAAAACCCGCCCATATATCCTTTAATTAAAATCGTTTATGTATGTTGTTCCGAGGAAAGTGGGGAATAATGTGTAAACCAAACAAAGGTTAAACCAGTCAATTCGTAATACTGTTGACGAACGGGATGTGTTTTTTAATATGAATTAACAACACTCGTTCAATCGAAACTCGTTGATCGAATTTTACTAAATTGCTATGGAAGCAATAATTAATTGAAATTAATTTGTGCCCTGGACCATTTCCGTTGTGGTTTCAAACCAGCGAAAATTTCAAAATTTCTAGTCACATATCATAAGGAACATAATAATGCAAAATTTTATTGCCTAATAATCGTAATGCAAATGCTCCAAAACTACTACTTAAGATCTTCAGATTCACCAATTATTTCTCATGACCTAAAAAGAGCCCATATGCGAGAGATAAGAATTGCGGGATGAAATATCTATGAAATTTGAAATCAAGAGAACTATTTGAGATAGTTTATACTGGAATCGCGGGACCACTTGCATTTTCGTAAGTTTACATATTTTCTTTTGCTATTGAAAATGTCAAAGATGTACCGCGGTTGTATTACACATTATTTGAATTAGGGATACTTGCTACTTTGACATTTGTGGGCAGATTGGTGTCATTCTAAAAAAGTGGCCCATCATTGTGGTACGTTAAACATAATTTTTTAAATAGTGGAATATTGATTTTACTGAATATCCTCGATTTTCTAATAAATAGTGCAAGTGATGTGACTAAAAGTATCGCTCTTATACCTGTGTTATATTAAAATTTGTATCCTATTTTATTAGCTTCATGTTACCTTCACTTTCTGGTTAATGCCTTAATAAAATTTACTTAGCGCTGTCATTTTAACATGATCGGATTTATTCGCTTGACAAATCGAAATGTCTCAGATGTTCAGATACACATTTTAACGGATAATTCATAAATTAAAGCATGATCTCTTCATAGAAATCATAATTTCTTGGCTTACAATTAAAAACCCTACATACGGCATTAGCTTCTAGATTTGAAAATAATGTTTATTATTGTAGTTTCTCCACATAAAATTTGATTTGGTTTAGAACAAAATTTGTTAACTTTTATAAATATTAAACTTACGAGTATATGACTTTCGGAAACAACACAATACGTTCGGCTGCATTATCATGAAATAGTATTACTAGTATAGTTGCAAGTAAACTGCAAATTTGCACGACATTCCCATACAAAAGGCAACGCCCGTGGTAGTTTTTGTGGAAACTAAAAAAAATATGAGGCGAATGTATGTAACATTCTAAGGCCCAAATCGATGAATGAAACTAAATGAAAATATATTGTCTCTTTTGGTATTTTTTTAGACGGCAAATACGATTACGATAAATTACCTGCAGATTGAAATTGTAGTCGTGGATATCGGCGACTAAATCTCTTACAATTTGACAGTTAAAGCAAAATCGTAACAATTCGGTATTCGAACATAAATTTCGAAAAATTGGATTATTCAACTAAAAGTTGTAGTTTCGAGTATCGATTAGGACCTAAGTGTTTGAAATTTTCTTTTTAATCAATTACGTGATTTTGTATTAGTCAAAGTGTACCAGATATTCCTACAAACTTCAAGATGCAAATAAATGTTGATCATGAGAAACCATACAAGATGTGGTAAGCTGCATACTTCATAAATATTTATCGAGGGGCAAATATTTCTAATAAAACAGTTTTAAGCCAATTTGAATATATTACAACGGGCACATATACTATCGCGATAATATTTAAAATTTTAATATATAAACTCCCATTTTTGGGGGCAAGCGTTTCATGAAGATGGCCAACATATAATCGGGCTCGGGTATTTCGGATTCGCTAACTTTACGCTTGTATGAACTGTACGAGAAAAATATATAAAATTAAGTCACGCATCCAAGAATTAGGTTTTGTGGTTGTAGTTAAGTTAGTATATACTTATATGATTCGTGTTTTTATAAATTATGGGAAATTCTTGGCCTTTAGAAGTAGGTTATATGTACCATTTAGCGTACTTTGCTCGGAGACCGTTGAGTCTGCTCGAAGTAAAAAAATAAGATTACCGAAATCTCATTCATAGTGGAGACGTAGATTAGATTTTCGAGTTGTATCAATCTTACTTGTTTTTCGGAACGCATTAGCGACCAAACTGAAAGCTCTCTAATGTATAGTACTAAAGCGGATATTTCGTCAAATAGATATGAATGCAAGGTGCAAAATTTAAAAATCATCTAAATCACAAGAGACTTCCTTTTCATAGAAGGTCGAACAATCTTTTGGAATATTAGATTTCCATTCTCAAGTTATAGAATTTATTAATTAGACTTTGAGTGAACATTCTGTCAGTCATTCAACAGTAAAAAAGGTGGTTTGCAAGATTTCATGATGGCAATGTTATTCTTGAGAGCGATCCACGTCCAGGTGCAATAAAACAATTTGAAGACGAATAACTTAAAGTTTTATCGGATGAAAATCTGTGTCAAACTCAAAAAGACCTTGTAGAACCGTTAGGAGTTACTCACCAAGCAATATCACTTCGATTGCATGCAATGGGAAAAATACAGAAGCAATAAAAATGGATTCCTCTTAAACTGACCGAAAACAACAACCGAAGAGTTGATGACATTTACATGAATTTGATTTCTCACAAAATCATTACATTTGATGAAGTGGATTTTGTGCGATAATCCTAAACGCAGAATATCATGGGTTGATCCAGGCCAGCCATCAACATCTGTTGCAAAAAATGAATATTCATGCCAAGAGTATTACTATGTGTCTGGTGGGATTGGAAAGGTGTAATTTACTACGAGCTTCTTGACCCTGGCCAAACTATTACAGCTGCACGTTACCAGGCCCAATTGATCAATTAAGGGATGCTCTGGAGGAGAAACGACCATTTATGGGCCAAGGAAGGCGGAAGGTGATATTGCTGCATGACAAAGCCAGTCCACATACAGAAAACTTAACCCAGAAACTCATCTGCTCCTTAGGCTGGGAAGTTTTACAGCATGCGGCGTACTCTCCAGACTTGGCTCTCTGATTACCACTTATTTAGATCGAAGTCATCATGTTTGAAAGACCAGCAGTTCACGAAAGTTGAAGATGTGCAAAAATGAATCGATGACTATTTTGCATCGGAACCACCAAGTTTTTATCGCGAAGGCATTCATCATCTACCTGATAAATGGCAGATAGCAATGGCGAATATTTCGATAAATAATCTTTGTAACAATTAAATTTTCAATAAAGTTGAATTTGACCAAAAAAACCGAGTTTCTACTTACTTAATATTTTCAATATTTCTGATATTGTTATGCTAATGTTATGTGGGCTAGGTAACACGCGATATTGAAGGAGGTAACACGCGATAATAAAAATTTCATGTTGTTCGTAGATTTTAGTTTTATTAAAAAATTTCTGTTTCGTTTTTTTTGGCGCAGTGTGTAATGAAAATCCAACCCAACCAGATTTTGAATTTTTGTGTAAATTTAATTATACAATCAACAATTGGTTTAAACGATTAACTCTTGATTTGTTTTTCTATTGTTATTTTCAATTAATATAAAATATATATTTCTATTTAAAATCTCGAAGTGACTGAGACTTGAAATTTAATGTTATGCTTAATTTCAGCAAGATTCTGCTGATGCAGATTACCTCAAAAGCACCCGAATTTCATTGTATTGTCGTAATATGGTATATTGCATTTAATTTATTTTATTAACGACATCTTGTTATAAAAAGATGAAAGCACAATCGTTTTATGATGAAAAGTGAATCACTCACCGTAAATATAATTAGGTATGAAACTTTACGGGTATGAAATTTTACAACAACGTTCTAAAGGGTGTTCCATCTGTTAGTTATTTTTATAGTAAAAAGACACATAATGTATATTGGAAATTCAACATTTTTTTTATTGAAAATGAAAGTTGGTTCTATGCCATTTATGTATGAAATACAACATTGTTCATGTAACCACCACGGCTCCTGTTAAAGACCTGCAACGGAACATCAAAATTTTTGACTGAATTAAAAGTTAAATGGTCTCAATTATGTTTCTCTTAAGAACTTGAATTGTTTGTGAATCATTGCTATAAACTTTAAAAAAACCAAGAAAATAAGCTAATGGTTGTCGAATTTTTTGAAATTATGCGATCATCGAACTTGTTGAAACCAAAGATCATCTAAATCAATTTCATCCAATTTTGCCCACAAAAAATCAGTTAATATGTCAACAAGGGAGACTTGGCTCTTCACGAACATTTTCACTTACAGTTATTACTGTTTTACGAGTACGAACTGGAAGATGGTGTTCATATTCTTTACGACCGGCAACGATTCAGTTTTGCGTTTTGGTCAACAATTTTGCGAATTCCAGGCTCTGTAAGGACGTCCATGTTGACCAAAATCATCACGTAATTTACGAAATGTTTTTTTAATAATTTTTGTAATAAGTTTGGATAACCAAAACGCGTTGTTGTGTTGTAAACGAACACATAACTAAAAATGGCATAGTTTTGCAATTTCATATTATGCAAAAAAAAATTCAGATTGCCACCGCACAATAAATATTTTTTTAGCTTAAAAAAACCAACAGATGGAACACCGTTTATAAGTAAATAAAAAAATATTGGGATATCGATTTTTTACATTTGCCCAAATAGGACATAAGAATTATAAGAAAACTGATAATAGAAAAATAACAATAACATTGAGATAAATATCTGCTCGCCAAGAAGCTGATTTAAGCAATTAATCATGAACCATCGAAGCTGAAAATCCTATGCCTTGTGCGTAACCAGTAAACTAACTTCAAAATAAGTAATAACAATTCGAGAATGTTGTTCGGGGACATTAACCGTTTTCAGTACTTGGTAGTTCAAAATATAATACAAATTAACACGAGCGGCATAATCGACATACTACATCCTTGCTACACAGCCAAGACTGCGATTTGCTTTTTCAATGGTTTATTTCTTTGTTAGGCGGATTTTAATTCATTTTTAATTCCGTGTTCTTTGAAACTACAAAAAGCGGGAGTGTGAAAATAAAAAAAAACGTTAGAGGGACGAAATATATTACATAGCCCGAAAATTTCCCAATCTGACACATAGATGGTGCCACAAGTTTAAATCCATATGATTTTTAAATTCTACCAATCTTCAAACGATATGTGTCAAAATTACAATACATCCCGACCATTAGTTTTCAAGTTACAGTTGTTTTAGTGACGCTACTTTTGTTAATTTCAAGTTCAACCAAGCAGTGGCTGGATACGTATTATTCGAACTCTGCATCAGTAAAATCAACCACCATTGGCTGATATGCTGAATTTAAACGTGGTCGTACACCGCCGATGATGCACCATGTTTTGGACGCTCAAATGCGGCTGTAATTCCAGAAAACATAAAAAAAATACACGAAATTGTAATTGCTCTTTCACCAAGACAATACACCAGGTCACAAGTCGATCGCAAGAATAGCATAATTGCACGAATGGCATATTGAATTGCTTCCACAACCACCGTATTCACCAGATTTGGCTCCCAGCAATTATTACTTGTTTGCAGACCTCAAAAAAAGCTCCAATGAAAGAGATTTCGCTCCAATGAAGAAGTGATTGCCGAAACTGAAGCTTATTTGAAAACAAAGATAAATCGTTCTACTCGACCGGGAACTTTTCAGGCAATGTGTTATAATACATATTTTTTTCTTTTTGAAAAGAATTACTTGAAAATCGTGTAGTTTGAAACCGTGTAATAATACGGTGAGGTAACCTCTTGGGAGGGTTACCTGTATTATACAAATTCTTATTCGTTTGTTTACACATGTATCTTAAAACATACATCCAAAAAGTGTAAGAATCCGGCCATTCGCTGGTATCACTCGCGTGGCGTTAAATGGAAATTCGGTATGTCGAAAACTAACAGAGATATCTCTGAAACAGCGCATCTGTTAACTATTTTCGTTAAGCTGTTATCGCTGCTACACTCTGCATTTTGCTCTTTCGATTAAATTTTCGAGATAATTGTCCAACGCCAAGCAACCAAAATATGCTCGAGACGAAATACTACCATAAAATTCCTAATACAATTATTTGGGAATGTGCAAGAGAGATTCTAAAATATACATTAAAGCTGAATTTACCAGTATCTATTGAGATGACTTGTCTAAATTCTGATGATGTATTGATTGGTCTTTATATGTATGTCATGGGGTCCGAGTCTTCAATAGTGTTATCTTACTAGGCAACTTGAAATTGAAATATAAAACGACTAATATCAAATAAAAATTTGCGTCAGTGGAAAATTACAATCCGCAATCAAAGTGCAAATAAAACACCTAGTTATTTTTCAATCTAAAGTAAAGCGACAACTATTTAGCTACTCCATTGAAATACAAATTGCGTAAGATTCCATGCACAACTACTGAGTCATCGTTAAATCCTTGCATAAAATTTAATTTTATAAAAAAAATCCATACATAAAATTATTAGAATATCTAGGTTATATTAAAAAAACACACTAATCGCATTCGAGAGATTATACAATATACAATACATAAGTAATTTGCTGTTATTAAGCACAAAATATTGTTTTTAAGAATTTTATAAAATACACATCATGAGATTATTTTAAGAATTCTCTATTCGTCATCATAAAATTATAAGCATATGCTTAAGAGGCGGTAATCGGCAACATGATAAATGTGCAAAATCGTGCAAACAAGAATTCATATTGCATTGCATCACATGAGAAAATTATCATAACGCAAAAAAAAACTTTTTCTTCATACAAATATTACGAATTAAAATCAAACCGTCAAGGTTAAATAGAAAAAGCGTATAATAAAATTATGAAGAATTAAACAATTATCAAATACAACCTGTAAACTGCATATTTGCAATCATATTTGATTTGTCACACTATTATACATAAATTATGGCGCCAAGCTAAGCCGATTACTTATCTATATGATATTCATGTGTCGATATAAAGATATACGATTCACTTGAGATTCCATACAATGGAATAAACAATTTATAGCCTCGATAGCCTAAATTCTCAAAATTATCATAAAATTTGATATTTTGACAAGCAAAGGCATACAAACTTAAGACAATTGAGCAATCCAGTAAATATCTTTAACAATAAAAGAATATACGACTAAATCTGTTAATCTAATCGCTGTTCTGAGAAATTTTATATATTATAAAATGTAACAAAGAAAAATTAAATCAATGCAGAATGCACTCCCACATATATTTTAAACAATCATAGATGAATGTCAAATAATTAAAATTAAATATTTGGTTTTTCTGACAGTTAAGCATAAGAAGCAAATAATCGTCTTAATACATACTTAACTACTCGTATCATGTAAACCAGACGTAACAAAATATTTCTGATTAATAATTTATTACGATACAAAAACTTCAATGCAATGAATTTCAAAATTACCGCCTTTCATGTAATATTGGCATCATTTGAAATAAATTAGCGATGCACAAATACATATTTGAGAATCAAAAATTTATAGTAATTATTACAAATTTCGAATAATACATATGCTAGATGAATCATTTCCACGTGTCACATCAGTTGCTCTATAAAATGATTTCGATGAATTATTATTTAATTTAAATTAAAAATTCTTTCTATATTTGCTTAATTGATTAATTTAAAATTCGACTTTGAAAAATGTTATGAAAATTTGCCATTTTTGGTAAATCAAAAGCATTCAGCAAGAATGTCGTTAAATTCTTAGAAATCACATATACAGGATGGTTGGCGCATGAACCGACAAATTTTTTGGGCAGATTGGGCGGGGGGGGGGGGGGGTCATTTAGAAGCTTTAATCCCATAGAAGTGATGTTCTAAGTGCCACGGTAACTATGATATGATATTTTTAAGTTTTTTTAAATTACCCAAAATCTGGCGTTTAAATGGTCCTAATTTTTTTGTTTGTAGTCGTAAAGGAACGAGATAACTTTTATTGTATTCTGCAATGTGATTTTATTCTTAAAATTGACTTGTGAGCTTCCAAATCCTAAACAATGTGTAAAAGTATGAAAAATGTCACCTTCTATAAATTCATTAAGAAAAACAAAAGGTTATTTTGAAATTAGCTATGTTCTAAAAAATGAATGCTAAATTCTCTAGTTTAAGTCCTCCATGTATACTACATGTCATAGAAATCATTCATTTTGTGGTCAAAATAAGAAATACTAATTTGCCGGTGTCAGGGCTAAGGAAATAAATTTTAAGTTATTGATAAATTTTTAATCAAATTGATTTATTAGATTTTGTTCAAAATGACCTCCTCCACTCCGTATGCATGCACGGCATCTTTCCTTATCTCCACGGTTGTTGTGCGAAGATGCATTTCATTTCGGCGCTTATCCTTTCAGTTAAAATCTTGTGGGCACCTCTGTTGCGTACACCAATTCCTTAGCAAGTTCCCAGACCTAGAAATCTAGAGGTGTGAGGTCTGGGGGATCGTGCAGGCCAAGGAATACGGCCACCTCTACCATTCCCTGAGTTTGGGAATGAATCATTCAAATATTCTTACCGTTCGTTGATTATGTGCCGGACGGATAACCGTCATTTTGAAAAACAATTAGCACATCTTCTAAAACTGGTAAAATCTGCTTAGGTAGCTCGTTTTGAACAAATTCGAGATAAAAATCTCCGGAAAGCCGTCCTGGCAAAATATATGGGCCAACAACACCAGCCCAAAACATTAACGCTGGATTTCCTTTGGGAAGAATCCAGCCTTTTCTTCTGAGAATTTTGGCCTTGCCTTTTTGTCTGAGAATTTTAACTTTTTCTTCCTCAATAGTGCAGATTGTGTAGTCATAATTCCCTCACGATTGAAGTTAGACTCATCTGTCCACAAAATCCTTTTCAGAAAGCTGTTATCCTCACTCGACAACTGTATGTAGTATAAATCCATAAAACTCCAGTCGTCTAACATTATCACCCTCTTCGAGGGGTGAATTGGAGTAAATTGTAAATTACCAAAAATGGATAAATTTACTTCTAAAACGAACTAATTTAAATTATGCATGCAAAACTAATTGAAACGAAATTTTTTCTAATATAAAATACAATTCCAGAAAGGGTAAGTAACGTGCGTAGACAGACCCATAACTTATTGCTCTTTATTTCCCAGTTTTTATTCTTGCTGATTTAGATCCAGATACAATTTATTTTAATCTGCTATGTTGTGTGCTGCTTTCGAAACCGCTCTACTTTGTAACGCAATAGACCTTCAATTACCATAAACATGAACAAATCGAAAACGTCATATTTTTCCACCATACAATGTCTGAGATTCCCTCTCCGTAGTGAATTTAAACTAATATTTACGTTTTTTTAAAATTTCAATCGAGTTTGCGATATCTTTTACGATCTTAGCCAAGTTAAAATCAGATATGGGCAACACTTTTAATCGTATACGGTATATAAAACAGTCCTCTAAGTACAGCATAAACAATTGAACACAAAAGTTCGATAGTTTATCTGCAATATTTCTGCTCCCTATAGGTACAGTTTTGTAGTTATACAGAACTATAGAGAACAAGGACATTTGGGAAAACTATAGAACTTTTATAATGAATTTTCTCTGCTAGAAGACTATTTCATCTAAGTTATTTAATTTAAAAATAATTCAGTTTTTAATTTTAAATTGACTAAATTCGACTTAAGCTGTTCGGCTATAGTTAAATTATTACTATATAAGTGTAGTAAAAATTCAGCCCTCTCTGAAATTCTCTCGTGATTATACCTCGCAGTACGTCGTACTTTCTTTTACCACGAATGCACATAGACCTCGAATACACTACACTTCGTTTCAAAAGCGAACAATTAAACCTACTGGATGTTTGATAAAAATCTGTCTCCTATTTTTCAAAAATTACTTTTCCCGCAGAATACCAACAACTTTAACCCTTGTTGAAAATGTAATTTTTAAATTTATTTTAATCGTTTAATTCTTGGTTTTTTTTTTGTAAACCTATTTACACATTTCGCAATGATATCCCGAATTATGAAAAAGCTCAAGTATGAAGTTTCACCTATATCAGTCAATCCGCCTGTGTTGTACAGATACCGAATTTTTGTTGAAAAATTCATTTCGACCGATATTGTTGTAAATTTTATTTAGAATCATTTAGTACATATTCCGTTTTCTCATAAATGATATATCACTTTTCAAAACATGTATTTGCAAAATACGAAAAGGCTCTTTTGGAAGGTGTCACTTCCGGTGCACCGATTTCGGCCAAAAATCACTTGGATCTCCTAATTTATTGAAAAACCTTAAGTATGAAGCTTCACTCCAATCAGTTAATCTGTCTGGGCTGTAGAGCGCCAACAGACATTTAGGTTGCACGGAACCAAACGCGCGCACACACACAAAGAGATTTTTTAAAAACTACTATTTGCGACTTAGGCGATATAGCGAATAGTAAATTTACAAAAATTTCGAGGTCAATATTCCAATAATGTGCAGCGAAAAGCTAGCGAAGTAGTTGTTACCTGTGTTTCCAAAGAGAAAATAAAGCCCAGCACTATTCAAACTCAAAACTTAGTTAAAATGTTAAACATCCTTACATTTAACGAATTTGGTTAAGTTTTGGACGGATGCTGATTTTAACAAACTTTTCGAACGAGATTGAAAAATCCTTTCACGAATTAATTGATAAATTATGAGTTTAAAAAAAGTTTAAATAACGAGCTAGTTACTCGACACTAAAAAATGAATCTCAATCTCAAATTTCATTTTCTAAATTTTTCAAGCTTTGGTTACTTCGTCAAATTTTCAACCCACAATCCAGTTAGTCCAAATCTCAATTTGTATTTGGTATCTCAAAATTGAATTACTTAGTAGGTAGTTGTTGTCTTTGTCATTGTCAAGGTCAAACCGAGTATTTTACGTAATAGATTGACTAATAAAGGTTATAACAAATGAATCCTCGAAAACTATGGTGATATCATAGTGAGTGTAATTTTTGTGATTCAGGACGTGAAGATTTTGTTGAATTAGTTCGAAATGTCCATGAGAATTGTAAGTGAGAAGATATTTTTGAAAAAGCTCTGAGAATGAGTTTGAGTATTCAGAATGAATATTCAAAAGTTATATTTACACTGAATGACGGCTAACAGCTTCAAACTTACCGTTGAATAGATGAAGATTGTGAGTTAAAATTTTATCAATTACTGTTTAGGAAAGTCCGATGACTCACCACCCACTTAATATTCATTAATAATATTAAGAACGGGAAGCAAATCGATTCAATAATTTATTACCGGGGGGCTTCAAATGGTCAATCAACTTTATTTTGATATACACATATTAGCCTCACAATATTATAATTAGATTTTGTATTGTAAATAAAATATTTTGTGTGTTATCAGTGTTTACAATTTCTTAGTAAATCTTATCAACATTTTATATAAGCGTCAAGCGTGATTATTTAAGAAAAATAAATATCACGAAAACACTTATTACACTTAACTTTGTGTACTCGTATGTACAACACTTAGAAATATTAAATATCCGCTTCAGATTGGCTGGATTAAAATTTGATTTGGAATTGGTTCGTTTAGCCATTTAGATTTATTTTTATTTAAATTTAATCCTATTGCCGAATTGGGTATTTGTTTTCAAGTCAGATTCAGCAATTTGAGGCTTAGTTTGAATATTGAAACAAGCATCTATAAACTAGTATTTTTAAAATTACAAGGCAAGACAAGACCGAAGTTTCCAATTACTGAGGTCTGTTGCTTATCCGCTCTTGTTCGTCTGTTGACACAATGTCTGATCGAATGCAGCTTATAAGCCTTTTGTTGTACATTTTTCTTTAACCAAATTTTAAGCAATTTTCACCAATGTTACATAAAGTTTTGCCTTCAGCTATCTATACCCTAACTAAATCAATCTTAAAATTATTTTTAAAAAATGTCGACTTCACGTCTAGTAACTCTATTTTGTAAAGCGGATGTTTTTTTGAAAACAATTTTAAGATTGATTTAGGTAACAGAAGGATAATAAAATTGCAAATGAAACTATTTATGTGGGATTGATGAGAACAAAAATTGCGTAAAATAAGGTAAAAGAAAAATGCAGAACAAAATACAACTGCATGTTCGTTAGTTATGAGTCATTGGAGATATCCACAATAAGCAACAAAAAATTTCCACAAATAATGATGTATTATAACATGATCAGAAATCTCAAACAGCTAATCATGATTTACGGTATACATTTCGTGTTTGGCAAAATGTTTTATTTCATTTCGACGCCAAACATTGTTTACGTATTAAAATAACCATGACAATTGAATATTTAATGCTACATTTTGTACCTAACAGACCTAGCATTAGGTATGTCAAGGAAATACGATTGGATACCTTGAATCAATGGAATGCATTAATAATTTAGTCAAGTACGGGTTTTGAAAATCGAAAATAATAACTGCGCAAAATTTTGTTCTGCGGATCAAGGTAAAATTTGTATTAATTAAAAGAATCTTAATACAAATTCTTACGCGACTGTTACGTAATTCTGCAGCAGTGATTACTTACAACCACGTTTACCCATTACAAACGGAATGTAAATATTACAGATCTGAAATATTGATTTGAAAGAAACTCGAGTTGACCGAAATTGTATTTGAATCCATGACATCATTTTTAACATCGCGTTATTTTGTTTCTTTTCTTTGAATGTGTTTCGTATGGAATAAGGAAAAAAGCGTTTTGATTTTGAGTGGACGAAAATGAAATTTTCTTCTATTTAGTTTCCAATAATTTTTAAATAAACCCTTAAAATATTATTTCATTAACTTTAAGACATTTTATTGTGTGCGATTACTCAACAAAATAGAAACATCAGCAATTTCATTTAAATTTGTAATCTCGAAAATAAAACAAAAATTTATCATTTGTCCTTGATCATGATGAAATGACATTTTTTATTCTATCATAACCAACCACACTACTATTATAAAGTTTTATGTGTAACCACTCGGCCATTATTGATTTTACATAACTGTAAATTACTTCAATTAAGAACCGGACGATGGACACAAAACAATAATTTGGAAGTTACTTACAGCATTAGCAGTTACACGAACCATGTTGATTGTAAAATGAGTTTTTTATTACAGTTTAAAAATTTAAACAATTAAAATTAACTTTAAAAGTTTAATTTTAACACAAAACGATTGACTTGACGCTACACGAATACACGATAAACTGTTTGATTTGTATTATTTTAATTTTTTTATATAAATTTTGTGTAAAAATAGCGATGAATGAGTGTGCGAGAGAGACAAATACACGACAATTGAATAGAGTAGCGAGTAGCGTGGGAAATGTCAAAACATTAAATTCAGCACATCTACTGCTGCTGAATGAGTGCGTTTTATAAAACCATCTCTAGTTTAAGTGCTCAACGTTATGTTAATTACCTAATTACAAACGGTTTGATATGTGTACTTACCTTGTGCTTTTCACAATCTAAAGTGCACGTATGCTTTTCAACACTTGTCTACAGAAATAAATACATTTGATTAGTATATGTACATATAAACATATTTATTGCGCAATTATGAATTACGGTTGCAATATCTTCGTCCAAATTGGAGGGGTAGCTCCGCACTTCCACCACCGTATCTCTGGTTGCATCTTTTCTCTTACAGCTACTTAGTTTGTCTTGTAAATAGAAGCAAACATCGAGGACAAATTGGAAAAGATTATCTAAAACCATGTATTTAACCCGTTGAGATATATGAACAAGAAATTTAATTGTCGAAATTGAAACTTTCGAAACTGAGTCGATGACATAAAAGTCACAGACCTACTGTGTCATCGAATATCTGATTTCGCTTGAAAAACAATTCCAATATACATTTGGAAGGTACATCTTCAACAAGAGTAGAGTATATTCGAATAGATCGACTTGATAACTGCTAGCAATTTGGAGAGACTTTCAAGGGTTGAGAGAAGCAGATGTCTCTCCCACAACCTTAAGTTATTATACAGGGTTGAACGAAAGTCTGAGTAATAACTGCTTAGTTGAGTGGTGCGCAACGTCGTTGTAGAGCTTGCGGAGATTTACAGATGCATACATGGAAGTTTCTTTCTCAGGAAAAGATTAAAACGGATCTAATTAAAATCGTCGGATGTACACAATGAGGCAGGATTATTGAGGCACAGACAAAGTTATAGTTTTCGGTGTAACAGTCACTTAGACTTCCGCTCATTTGAAAGTTAATATTTAATTCATGTTTTAATTAAAGTTATCTTTAGTCAATCATCATTCATCAATCATGAACACTACTACCTACTTAAATAATTTAAAATCTCCAATTTAATTAATCAGAGGTAGCATTGTTCAAAACAAATTTCCCTATTCGAGCCGAGCCCATCACACCATTTCTACAAAATATTTAGATGTTTCTGGTTGCCACAACTTTATTTTTGTTTATAATCTGCTCATCCCATCTTTCCAAACTGTTAACAGTGGTAAGCGGCTCAACTTTTTTAAAAATCAGTGCTAGAATTTTTTCAAGGACACCTTTTAATTTTACAGAACTCTTAGAAAAACTTGTCAATATTTGGGCAATACCTGCTGGCATCTCTAAAATATCATGGCCGACAAGCAAGCAATATTGGCGGCCGTAATAATACATTACTTTTTAAGAATTTTACTGTTTTTCGAAGTTCCAAAAACAGGCGGCTCCTCCGCCCCGGATATAGCCAGTACATTATTTTTCGGTTCGATTGTCATGATATTGGTCGACACTTCAATATTCCCGCAAAAATACAAACGGCTTTCAAGAACCCTGAGGATGTTCTACGAAGTGCTAATGTGCGTCGTTATTATAGAATTTGCAATGATTTTCTTTTGGTACCGCGTCGAAACGATCGTCCAGAAACTTATAAAATGTGCCCTAAACGATGATGATGATTTTCTTTATTACGACTTAGGTGGCGATTACTTAACCGGCCTTTTAATTACAGGATTTAGTTTATTTATTTTCATAAATGTTATGCTGATTACGGATCACTATGCTGCAACAAAAAGATTAGGCAAGGCTGTTTACCGCGTAATTTTCAAGAGGCTGAAAGCGGTGGTCCTCAAAGCTTTTAATGAAAGTATAGTTACGTGTCGAGTAGTAGATGCGCAAAAATCTGAACCATCGATAGATAACACCCAGAGTTCGACAGCTGCTACATCTGCCTCCAGTAAATAATATTTAAACTTCTGTGTATTATTTTTTATGATCGTTTATTAAATAAAATTTAGTGGAATACAACTCAAGCAAATAAATTATTCCGTCGGTTTAGATCGGCCCAGTATTTTCGGCATTTTCTTATTTGTCGAATCCTCCAACTCTTTTGGTTTATAATAGTGAGGTGCTACCTCCAGCAGCCATTTACTTTCTATGTCAATCACCTGCCGCATGTATTCTTTAGTTGTAAACACCAGTTCATGGTATAACAACCATCTGGGTAATTCCTCAAATAGCGCCGAATTTGGATGTATCATAACAGTTTGATTATGTTTTATCGTTTTGTAGTGTCCACCTTTAGATAGCCGTGCCACATGATAAAAATATCCAGCCGTTAAAGATTTTCGAATATTCATTGTTTCAGGTAATCCTGTTATCATATCAATTTCAACCCTTTGCATTAAACCGACTAATTGTTCACGCACGTCACGCGCACGTTTCATAGAGCGATACTGGATGAAGTTTTCATAGCACCATTGTGTACTAAAATCTGTTTCTGCCCATTGATTGTACACCTGCAACAGGCTCAGATGGTCGCCGTTGACGTGATTAAAATTTTTACGGGCGGTATCCGCATGAATAATTTTGTCTTTGGGCCGATAGAATATTGCACCGTTTACTGATAGCATCGCGGCAATCGTTACAATTTCTTCGGAACACTTGTACTTTTCACTCGCTAGTATCATTTTCGCCATCATCGGATCGACTGGAAATTCCGCCATCCGCCTACCTAATTTTGTTAATTCGCCGTGATGATTTAGCGCGCCCAATGCATAAAGTTGTTCTAATGCCAAAACCAAAGTTTCATGTGGTGGAGGATCCAAAAAATCGAAATGTAATAAATCATTTATACCTAGTGCTTTTAAAGTGAGTACTGCATTGCCTAAGTTTATTCGTTGAATTTCCGGTATTGTATTGTCCTCCAATTCATGTTTATAAGCCCATGCAGTATAAAGCCTAAAACATTTTCCAGGTGCTGTTCTACCGGCTCGACCAGCCCTTTGATTTGCGGATGCTTTTGATATCGGGACAACCATAAGCGATTCCATTCCCGTCCGTGAATTGAAATTATTTTGTTTTGCAAATCCAGGATCAATAACATATATTATATTATCTATAGTTAGTGATGTTTCGGCAATATTTGTGGCCAACACAACTTTTCGCGCATTTGGCGGCGTAGGTTCGAAAATTTTGGCTTGCATATCACTAGGTAAATTAGCATATACCGGTAGAATAAGCAGTTCTCGCAATTTTGATCCCAAACGTTTAACACGATCTTGTAACATTTCTTGACACGTTTCAATCTCATCCTGGCCCGTTAAAAATACCAGAATATCGCCAAGCGGTTGGGTTGCATGTATTTGTAATATTGATACAACACAGGCATCGATGTAATCCGCTTCGGGTGCTTTTGTGTAGTAAATATCAACTGGAAACCGCCGACCAGGAATCCGGAAAATTGGAGCATCATCAAAAAATTTGGAAAATTTTTCTGCATCTAGCGTTGCACTAGAAATTAACAATTTCAATTCTGGTCGGAACCTTGTTATATCCTTAACGAGACCAAATAAAATATCGGTATGTAATGTGCGTTCATGGGCCTCATCGATGATCATAACGCTGTACGAGGCTAAATCCGGTTCTGATAGAAATTCCCTGTGTAGTGTGCCATCTGTCATATATTTAATTACCGTTCGCTCCGAAGTACAATCTTCAAAACGAATACTATATCCAACTTCATTACCTAGTTTAACATTCATTTCCTGGGCAACACGGGCGGCTACGGACATGGCGGCCACGCGACGAGGTTGTGTACAACCGATTTTTTTATTGTCCGCTGTGAATCCAGCTTCATATAAATATTGCGGTATCTGAGTGGTTTTACCAGAACCGGTTTCACCTTCAATAATTAAAATTTGGTATTGTGTAATCGCTGTAATTAATCCTTCCCTGAATGGGTATACAGGTAGGGATTTTTTAGTGTCTGCAATATCCATTTTCTTTCGTTCTGCTTCCGTCAATTCTGGTTTTTTATCTTTCTTGTCTCTCGTCCCATCCATCGTTAAGGCCTGGATGAATTCAATTTGATCCTCTAATAATAAATCATATTCGTCTTGCTTTGATGCATCCCTTGCGCCAAATTTGAATACAGCTGAGGCTAATTGTTCTGCTTCCCATTTTTTTTGCTCCGAATTCGGAAGTCGCTCTCGCTCATCTACCTCAACATATTCCTCTTTCTCTGATTTCTTAGCGTCTTGGGGCATATGATAGCGTTGAATACGTTCCAGCTCTCGTGCCTTTTCATGTTCTTGCGCGATTTGAAGTAATTGCCTTTTATAAACGCGCTCCTTTTTTTCGCGATCGGTTAGTACTTTTTCATCGAAAAGGTACTCGTCATCTAAAATATCTGCTTCAAGCTCGGCAACTTTATCATCTTTACGTTTTTCGAGATATTTCCGTCTCGATTGTATACGAAGTTTTGGTAAGATTTTTTCTCGATCCTCGGTTTCAAGTTTTAACCGTTTTGCGGCTTCTTCATATCCACGTTTACTGGTACTCTAAAAAAGTTTAAGATAAATTGGATGTAACATAAAATTCAATGAATGTATCGAAATATATACCTCTAAAACTTTTCTAGTTTTTTCTTCATCCCGTTTCTTAAGCCGATTGGCAAATTCATCGCGTTCCCGCAAATCTTTTAACCGTTCTTCTTCTGCGCTATCCACGGAGCTGTCAGAGCTTGAACTCTTACGTCGCTTTTCTTTATCTCTACCCCTGTCCTTATCACGACCCATTTTAACAATGAAATCTTTCTAATAAATTAACAAAATTAACGAAACACAATTTTGTTTATAAATAAAATAGACGTTTGTTTGACAGCTCAATATTAGGTTAGGGTTAGGACGTTATGGTTAGGAAAAAGCCGAGAATGTCGACAATGTAGATCATCAACCAAGTACCCGAGATTCGAACCTTTCATTTGTGTAGAGTTTGCTTTTTATCGGAAAAGTAGATTTAGCAATGAGACATTAAAAGTTATATTTTGTAGACCTCATATATTCGCTAGATGGCCGTACTTACTTTCTTTTTCCGAAAACAAAATTATTTATACTACCAGTGCTTGGGTATGTAAACGGCCATATCACAATATATGAAGTTTGTATAAGGTCCAGTACGTATAAATATGGACGTGTCATCACTTTTTGATACAGTGTGCGTTTGGCTCATAACATACTACTTTGTTAATGTACGGTACTTCTTGTTTGTGTTTACGTCTTTTGCTTTTATTTTATTTCTATAAAAATGTAACATAGATCTAATTGGTTCACGTGACTTGCGCTGCACAAACCAAAACACAGCTAAAATTCAACACAAAAAAAATGTCAGGTAAATAGGGTAAACTTTTAACAAAAGTAAAATTATGAAATAAAAGTTTTTAAACTTGGATTAAAAATAGTTTAAAACTGTACTTGGATAAATTATGATTATGTCATTGAAAAATGGTAAGAAAAACTTAATTATTTAAAGAACTATAAGCGAAATTAAGGTTGCCTGACAAAAAATCCCATGTAATCGAATTTTTTACGATGGAAAAATATAATCGCGAATACCTGTCACTAATACCATTTTAGCAAATCTTTACTCTCTGGCAACGGAGTTGTGGTTCTTCTACCAAATAAAGTTTAAATCTGGGACTCTAAATCTTTTATTGGATTTTCCTGTAATTTAACAATATTATATTGATGCGATGTAACACTAATATGAATGTCGTGGGGGGGCAACAGGTAGGAAAGAGTAAGCGTTCTATCCACGATTGTTGGAAAGTTGGAAAAGCGTCGCTGGTGGATCAGGTTGCAAAAATGAATACAGAAATATAACTTTACAGAACTATTCAATAGAATTTTAAATGATTTTTACAGCGCTAAATTTATCCACGAGTACCAATATATAAAAAAATACTAAACCATTTTATCATTGGCGTAAAAAAATCTAAAGCAAAAAAGATTTATTTCTCAACAAAATACACCTAAAATGAAGAATACACATAGAAGCGTTTTCATTATTATATATCATAAATCCACTAAAAATATAACACTTTTATCTTTGTTTAGTTTATAAAAGCCAATAAATTACGAAAATCAAGATTGTTCACTTTTATGCCTGAGGCATACATGTGAAAATTTGTAGTTATCGAAGTTCATTAAAAATCCACTAGATTAAATCCGTGTTGTTCCAATCATTAATTAGGTACATGCGTATGAGAGTTGTAGTAAAGTAATACAACCATGGAATGCGACGGCCGCAGCAATAGTGTATTAAACGTCATTCATATGCACCGTCTCTTTAAGTCCAATTTTGTTTCTCAGATCCAAAAGAGAACCAACTCTCACACAGAATGCCTTCACAACGCCCTATCTAGTTCTTGTGATTAAATGTTCAATGGAACGCAAATTTGTTAGTTAGAACCAAAACATAAGAAAAGAAACTGATTGAGTAGTGTTGTGAGTAGCTAGAAGTACTCTTACCGTTGATTTCACCGTTCAATCCATTAAAACGATCACACAAGCGTTTTTATTAATCACAATTGTACAGTAGGGAGTATACAATTGCGGCTATCTCGGTTACTAAAGTATTTTCCAGGAAAAATTCAAACTTTTCTTAATGCGCAGCACAACATCTGGGGTTCTTCGTTATTTTTCATATCTTTTGCTAAATAAAAGCATCCCGATGTTACCATAAGTTTCTAATCATCCTTGTGTTTGTGTTGTAAACGTAAGTGATTGTAACTGCAGTAGGGAAGCTTTTGAATTTCAAAATTAAACTTTGTATACCTATAAACCTAAATTTGTGACAATTAGTGGTAACGGGTTAAAATTAGGCCAGTTCAGGCTGTTTCAGGAGAAAACAGAAAATGACAATTTCAAATTTCGTCTAGAAGATGATAAAAATGAAAACCGATTCATCACTAGAACCACAAATCTTTGAACTCCAACTATGATATTTTCAACAGTCGCCTGAACGGAGGAAATTTAGGGTTAGTTCTCTTAGAAAAGTGATTCCCATAAATTTTTATTCATAAAATGAGTAAAATCAAATATAAGGGATAAGATACTACATATATTGAAAGCGAAATACTTATGGCATTAATGTTAAAGTTGAACCACATATTAATTATACACAATATCTGAAAATGAGGTCTAGAAACCAACGCACTTGTCATTTCTGACGGTTCAACAAACGAATTTCTGTCAGAGTGTGTAGTTAATGATATATTTTTGAGGAAGAACGGTAGGCCTTAGCGGTAAGAGACAGTAAAAGGACATGGTATGCACTTTTATGGTGGCCAATAATGATAATGATACGAAGTTTTAATTCTGATAGAATAATAATTTATGTCATTTGGAAAAACTAGTTGTTCGAAGTGATTCTCAGAAAGTATCACAAAGAATCATCATCAGCTTAAGATGCTTTATTTTGATCCATCAAGAATATTCACCAATTTCGGAAAATACATTAATCCTGTTAAAAGTCTTCAATTGGTTATCATTTCTAGGTAAGGCTATGGAAACTTTGATCTGTCCTTATACTTTTATGAAGTTGCCAACCAATTCGAGGACGTATGGTATTAGGTCCGATTTTCGTAGAACTATCTGCACATTGCATAGCTCCATGCCAGCTATAGTACTGGCATCGGTCCATCAGTTCTGCACTTCGACAGGGGGTTATAGTTGTGTTCCTTTTCATCACAGATCATAATATGATGATGAAAATTCTTTTTTGCATCCTTTCCCTATCGGGACTCCAAACGCCAAATCATTAACCACTCTGCCGTTTGGTCGGTTACAATACTTATTCAATGAAAAAAAAAACGAATATTGGAATAAAAAAATCCTAACGGACGCTCGACGCTTACCAGTTACAATTTGTTTCACATAATTTTAATGAGAATTGTTCATTGTCAGCCAAGTAATCAAATCGTGATTTCATATTAAATAACATAAGGTTTTATTAAACGTTACCTCTTGCTGTTGGCGGCGTCGGTTTATCGTTTATGGTAAAGACTCATATTTGAATCTTTTAATAAGCTTACGGTGGTAAATGTGAGATTCAACCTTGTGTGAGCGAGCTGCTGTCTCAAACCCGGGGTTAAGAACATTTTATGGCAAGTTTCTTTATGGTGTCCACCAGATAGTGTTATCTGTTTACTGCGAATCTCCACAGATGGACACTCTCTTTCTCCGCCATTCTTGTAACATCTTTTAGATCTAATTCAAACTAACAAAAATAATGAATTTCTCTCACAAATCTGAAGAAAACACAAACAGAAATAATGTTGGTGCCTCAAGAACAACTTCTAGAGACAAAAGAACGATTAAAGCTGATTCTCATGTACCCATTCTACTATACAAGGAGAAGGGGCTTTGAAACTCTAACAAAGCTCAACTGGTGTCGGAAAGAATCGTTCGTCAAGGTAACGAAAGATGGAAGAGAGAAGAATTAGCAAAAAAGATTGCAGGACCAGAGGAGTCGCCTACGGTTGTAAAAAGAGAAATCCAATTTGATTGAGGTGGAAAAGGCTCTAGCCGCCAACTTTTTTAAAATCATAAGAGAGGACCCTGAAGCAACACCATCCTGTCTGAGTGCAAACCCAGACAGTATGTGCCGACCATTGGTCGCTGTATCTCAATACATCTCAATACGAAGAATTTAGAAAGCCTAAGTGAGGTTTGGTCTAGAGCCGGACCTTCTATGGCAGGAGGTTATCGCTAGAGAAAATATTCTCTGGAGACCCATGAACGTGAATAATCGGGAGCAGCGATAAGAAAGGATAACTTTCAGTAAAATTTCTCAGGAATCGGAAATATCAAGCTCAATGGGGTCACTTAATAAACTACAGGGAGACTCATTCTCAGACTAAGAGTCAGATATAACTGTGATGTGGGTGACGATAATCAACCTAAATATACAAATATATATTTAGGTTGACGTTTGGTTGCGTAACGCATCCAAAGCGAGCTCAGCATACTCTCCAATTGATCCAACCACTGTGAGTTGAGCGAACCCTCACCCAAGACTTAGCTTGTAATATTTTGTAGAAGGTACTACAACTTCCTCAGATTGAATCTTGAAACTACTTTCCCCAAACTAACATTGGCAACAAATGTTTTGAAGTTCAGAATCATAGACTGGCTCTACACTTCAAACATCACGTCCATTTTATTACATGGGATTTTTTTCCGGTCTAAGTCTTTGATGAAAGTGCAGCGGACGGCTAAGAAATGCATCAGTGGGTGTCACTTAAAATCACACCATCTCAAGCACTGGATATTATGTCACGTCATATCCTGGGATATCATATAGGTACACAAATAGCTGCGCGGTTAGCTATAGGGCTAAACTCCATCACCAGTTGACCTTCATGAATACAGGACACTCATTTAATTTAAGTAACAGAGACATTCCTGAAACCTCCGACTAATAAGGAGAGGTTTAGAACTGATCTTCCCACCATAGAGGACTGGGTGAGAGAAGCTGCTCTGAAGCCTGAAGGTGATAACTTCTTCGCGGATGAAAAAGTTGGTCATAAAACGTTTTCTTTCGCATGCAGTGTGCACTTATGCAGTGTTTTTCATCTAATTGCGATACAAGAGAGGCCGTAAAATGGCTGGGTTATAATGTAATATTTCCATTTTTGCGCGGCCAGTTAGACTTCGACTAAAGTGCTAAACTTGGTGTCGGCTCACGTGATTACTGTAAGAGGAACAAGAAACTACTCTATTTGCTTGGCACCTGTTACACCTGTGTTGTGAACGATCTCTGTATGGTGAACGTCAAGACAAATTTACCCTTTTTTAAAGCACCGAAAGATTTCAATGAGTAATGAAGGAACTAGAAATGTGCGACGGCAGCCTTTGAGTTTGAATGCCAGTAGCGGATTTCACACGGCCAGGAATACTCTTATTACTTAATCATCATTACCTATAAACAAATCGTTTTCCCACTACACTTTCTTTACTTTTAAATCTTACAGATTATTCCTAAAAAATGTAAAGTGGGTAAGGTTATAAATTTATAAAAATGCATTAGAAATAGAACAATTTTAGGTAATGATGTTTTAGGTAAAGACGTTTTTACTGACCGTGTAAATTCCGCTACGAATTCAAAACGTTCACACCGTCATTCACGAAGTGTGATCCCAAAGTATCCAAAGTAAACAATATGCAATTTCATACGGTAAACTATAAATGGCCGATTACAATTTTGTGGCCAAATGGTGGTTGTCAACAAGAATTTTAAATGATTACACTGAGTTAAACAAAATATAATTAGAAACTTGTTGGTGCTCACATAATCCTCTAACATTGAAAAAAATTTAGACCAAGAGTTGGTGTCTCTTTTTTAAATCAAGTTAGATCGAGAATGCTCGGAAATAAAACACAAAAATTTGAATATTTTATTGTGTTTATTAATTTTTTTGTGCAATCTTGTTTTAGAATTTTAAAAAAGCCAACATTGGCGTTCTGAAAACATTTTCGTAAACTTCCAAATTTGAAGCATGAACGCCGAGATTTTCTTAAGTATCCTGAAAACAATATTAGCGTTGATTACCGTTAGGCAAGAAAATATGTATCATTACGGTAGTATCATTTCTATCTTTAAACATTTCTTTAAAAAAATTAGGTAGGTCTATGTAAAATTATTCTAAACAACTTTAATCTTACCACTTTGCAACTTTAATAATTTCACCAAACAGACATGATCGCGCAAGCATAGGAATAAATAAAATTGTTGCCACCAGATCCGTTGTCACTTTACAGCCTTTTTCGGTATCCGCCATGTTTATAAGAAAATCGAAAAATTTTGAAAAGTGTTTTGGCACTAAAGGATAAACCATTTTGAGCAATATTTTCTGATAATTAAATAAATTTATTGCGAATTATTCCAGAATTATTTTTACCAGTTCCTGTAAAACTTACAGTAAACCCATGCATGCACAAATAATAAATTATATATTGTGCCGGTATCCATAAAAAGCGCAATGCCAAATCGGTGTATAAACAGGATAGCATTATTTTAAAAAAATTATCAATATAGTGATGTGGCATATCGATATTCTCGCCATGGAGAGCATCTAATCTTATGAGAAACTCACTTGTAGTAATTGTAAAGAGAAGTGTACCGTAGTCTGGTGGAATTGCTTTCGGTGCCATATACAAGATGTCCATGTAGCAAATGCTAAGACAATGAAGTATAATTGGCAAGCAGAACCGTGTGTAGGTCAAACATTTATCAGCAGTTACATATTTGGCAAATAGTGCGCTGGCGCTGCCTACCAGAGACATGTGATTTAACAAAACAATTAAAAAAGATACGAAATTATTTATTAGTAATTTAAATCAAGAAAATACAGAAAACAACGTAAAAGACATTTGAACACAAATAAATGAATTTTGAAAGTGTTTTCAAAGGCACAGCTTACTGCTGCCTGTGGAAAATATTATTGCTTCAAATTTCTGAGGTGAATAGTGCTTATAGTTTCCACAGTAAGATTTTAATAAATTATTAGCTGGATTCCATTGGCGTTAGCAAAGTACTTGCAAGTACTTATGAGTAGATGTTCAATGGAACGCAAATTTGTTAGTTAGAAGTAAAACATAACCAACAAAAATTTTGATTGAGTAGTTATGAGTAGCTAGAAGTACTTGCGAGTACTTTACTAACGCCAATCATTAAGAAACGATCAAGAAATTCTTTGGTTTTATGTACATAATACGTATTTCTCATCCCACAATTTTTTCAACGCCAGACCCGCCATACACCTTTATTACATTTAATAAGATGGAAGGATAGTTGTTAAATATGACCGAATTGACCCGATTGCAGACACCTACTCGTAAGTAGGCAATAGTTAGTAAATTGTTAGTTGAAAATATAATGTAAGACGTACTTTTAACACTATGCGCCGTAGGTACTTGGCGAAACACATTAACACTTAATAAACACATTATACCACTTGTTTATTATTTCGCAAAAAAAAATATAAATTAATATTTTTTTTAAATAAATTAAATAAATTTTTTGCGAAATAATAAACAGTGGTATAATGTGTTTATTAAGTAATGTAAGGCGGATAGCACAAGACAGCACAATTTTTTTTAAGGATATAAATATTCAGCAATCAGCATCCTTAAAAAAATGTATAATTATAATTAAAAATTTATAATTAAATAAGTATTAAAATAATATTAATATTAAAATTTCCTGAAATAAAACGTCATTATTATGAGTATTATACTTGAATAAAATAAATGTAATGTTATTATTAGTATTAATTAAATTAATTTGGTACTCTTAAAACAAGTTAAATCAAAATAAAATAAATCGAATCCACAACCCCACCAAATATTGTAATACTCGTACGTATCACAGCAGGAAAGGAACTAACGACAAGATATCTTCGGATATTCTTCGAAAGTGTTACGGCTTCAAAGATCTTCTCTAATCAAAAATCATCATTAGAACTAAATAAATTAACTTAATCAGGAACTGCAATGAATAATAGTATTAATAATAAACACCTGATAAACAACGATAAATCTAAATTGTTAATCAAATTAAAATATAATAAAGATAATAGCTTGTTACTCTATTTGCTGAACAATTGGATGAAGGAATATTACTTAAAATTAGCTAATCTCCGAAATCAAACTGTGGAATGAATCATTTTTATAAATAATAGTAAACTGTACCAAGAAAAATGGGTAATGTTTATCCAGGAGTACTCGATACTCGCTCTTCTAGAGTAAAAAGCCAAACAAACTGCAACACATAGTTATTTCCGAAACGATCCCTATAGACGGTTCGAATCATCTCTCTGTGAAACCTCTAATATTTACCAAGCGATCTCCCGCTAACATCACTAATCAACAAAATGTATGCTTTACATGTACATTATAAACGTATCGTGGCAATCCAATAGCTCAAAAATTTCAGCGTACGACTGATCATCTGACTGATCAAATTGAGGGCAAACTTCAACAAAAACAACTATAATATTCAACAAACCGACTAATTTGGACATGCAAATCGAAACCTCTGGCAAAGGTTCTATGTAAAATTGCAAATTTGCCTTCATATATTAATAATTGTAACTATATCAACTCCTAACAAAACATTTAAAATAGCCAAAAATAGCTTATACATATAGGTAATGATCGAGCATATATGAATTGTAACGGACGGTTGCGTAAGTTGAGAAACATATTGTGCAATGAACAACCATCAAAAACCGCAGATAACGACCTACTACTCATAATGACCTCAAAACCCCATTCAAAGTACTCTAAATATGAAACAAAAATTTATTGCAATACAGTTCCACCTTATCTTCGCCGCCACTGTGTGTATTGATCACACATAAAATCATCACTCGTCAAAATCCAATGCAGTTCTCTGCATTATAGAGAAAAAGTGTATCTCTTCCCCAATCGCTAAAAATATAATTATAACAAATAAATATGCCCATGGCAATCCCATCATCACCCAACATTCACAAAAATAAGCTGATGAAATGGAGTAAAAGCAAAACGGGTTTTGGAATGTTTTAGTTGTTTGTATAAAGTTGTAGGGTTCACTGGTAGTAATTTTAAAATGCGTATGTTCCTCTCACACCTTCTTCCCCATTTTCTATATAGCGACGTTGTTTTATTTGGAATGCTTCAGGAGAATATGAGTCTTCTCCAAAGATGTTTCAATGCTTGTAGACGTTTCATTTTTAGTATTAGCAAATATGATCAAATTTCTCCCTTTTTGAATTTGATTCTTGACTGTAGCTTAGTTGACTTTTATAAACCTCGAGTATGTCTTTTTATTTTTAAGCTTCTCAGAACTAAGCAACCTTAATATTTATGTAATAGTAGGTCCCATTCTTCAAATGTACGATTATTTCTTTCTACAAACCTGTGCAAATCTTTTCTGTTAAGAGGCATTCCTCTTTGGAATTTAATTCCCTTAGATATTAAGAGATCGGCGTCGCTTAAATATTTCAAAAAGTGTTATTTAGTGAGGTGCACTTGAATGACAATACGTGTAGTACTATTTTTGTCATGTATTAGGTGTAATTTATTTTATATAAATAAAAAAAACAACAAAGAATTTAATCTTGGAAATATTGTCCATCGTTTTTTATGAGCTTGCACCATCTCTCAGAAACCGATAGTCATCGACGAATTTACGCATATCGTTTTGAACGATTTATCCCCTAAGACGTGCTGCATTAACCGGAACAAATGGTAGTCGGAAGGGGCCAAGTCTGGTGAATATGCCGCGTGCGGGAGAACTTCCGATCCCAAGTTCAAGAGAGTCTTCTGAGTCACGCGAGCAACGTGAAGTCGAGCGTTGTCATGCAATCTGATCAAGTTCTTCGCTCAGTTTGTTCAATTGTCGGCTGCAGCGCTCTACAGACCAATTTCCAGGAATTCGTAATAAAGCACATTCTTCATGTCCAAGAAGGATAACTTTCTTTAAGTGGATATTTTGTTTCGGCGTCGATGGGTTGTCCGGGATCTATCCACGACTATTTACGTTTGGGATTCTCGTAAAAAATATACTTTTCATTACCCGTCGCAATTTTCCACAAGGAGTCCTTTTTTTTGTTGCCGGGCAAGCAATGAAAGGCACGTGTTCATACGTTGACCAAGATAGAGTTCGGTCAACACATGTGGGACCTACCTTCCAAGTTTTTGAATTTTTCCGTACTCGTTTCATAAAACACAACGTCGGCACCAAGAACTCCAGAAATTGATTTCCGTGTTTTAGAAACATTTTTTTCCTTGTTGGAATTCGTATAGAATGCGGTGCCGAATATGCTGTTTATCAGATACCATCGTAAACTCTGCTATTCTGAGAGGTTATGTAACTCACATATACTTGTCGTTCGGTGTTCTGAAACCATGCGTCCGATCCTGTAAAAACCACAAAATACCGTGAAAATATTTCTATTTTAAATATAATTTTAAGCTCGAAGAAAAAATTTGTAAAAATTAAGTCATTTACCTAATATTATAATTTTTTTAATTCATTTTTATTATTTTTTATGTAGTCTGCAAGTATACACTTATTGCAATACCCTCTATAATAAATGCTCAATATGGGGGGTATTGGCATGGAGAGGACTTGTTTTTGAAAAAATCTGAGGTTTTTATGCCTAATAGAAGTATTCAATATTTTAGTTGTTCTTCATTTTATAATGTTTCCTTATGCGCTTTTCCTCTATCAAAATTGTTTTGTCGATTAATAAATAAACAAAATAAATAAAACAATCCTAAATTACAAAAACCTCTGGATAAATCGCGTCCTCCGGACACAAACGCCCTTATCCACTGCAAGAGGATTTGTTGTGGATAACCTTCTTTCATCATTAAACGCACTGCAAAATTCTAAGCGGAAGTTAGACCGCCAATTATTGAGCTTCTAAGTTGATACGTGGCAGATAAGGTCCATTTAAAGATCACCTGAAAAAAAAAATTGAAAATACAGGTTACGCTCCAGAAAATACAGGTTAATTCAAATTTGTCGTGTTTAAATTTTAATAAAACAATTATTTATTTTTAAAACTTAAAAAAATTATGTTTTTGTCAATTTTTTAGGCCTCCTGCGTGTCGTCTACTACTTCGAAAATCGAGAGATGAAAGAACGCTTCATAATGATCTTGCGCCTGGCATTTTAAAGCACACTCCTCTACGTAATCCTTTACACAAAATGCTTCTCGTGAATAGTTTAGTTCAGCAAAGTCGTTTGAGTATAATCCATCCAAAAAGCTACTCAACTGGTATTGTGGTATACTTAGTATTCCAGTTTTCTTGGTTCTTGAAATTTTTTTTTTTTGGAACTCTATCTACTGAAAATTTTGAGGTGTTTGTGGTAATGCTAAGGATAATTATAAAAGTTCAAAACACAGCTCTATTTTATTTAATAAAATAAATTAATATATTTTCTCATAATATATGTTTTTAAAAACTAAAAATATATGTATTTTGCAATTATATTTTTAAATTGTATTATTTTTTTGCAATTATTTAGTATTAAGAGTGTTCTTTACTAAAGTAAGGATAAGTTGTTCATGTTCGATAAGCATCTGCGGGAATATTTTCTTCTAGATTTTTCGATATTCAATAGCTATTAAGAAAAACTCGTGCTTAAATTTCACTTTTACGGAATTTTCCTCTTATTTTGTTATTAGCTCTCAACTTGGGGAAGTTGTACAAGCTTGGTCGGAATATACAACAACAATAGTCAATTTTTTTTCGCAATAATCAAGTTAAATACATAAACTCGTGCCTAGTTTTGTTTGTTTCTAAAAATATTTTAATTTCGTATTATAGAAAAAATTTAAATAAAAACAGATTCCCTATAATTTCCAAAAAAAATTCATCAAAACTAACACACAAACTTGCCGTTAGAGGGTCAGGGATTGTTTGGTATGCAAATACGGAGTTTTCTATTAGATAGGTTCGAATGGTAAAGAAAATGTATAAAAAGACACATTGAAATTTAATTTAGGTTAGGTTCAACAACAAATTTAATTTAGTAAAGAACGCTCTTAACGTTTCTCAGTCAACTCGAAATTTCACAAAAAATTATAAAATATTTTGAGCAATTCGGCAAACAATAAACAAAAATTTAATTTGAAGTTATTAAATATAAAAAATCTAATTAAAACATAAAAATGTATTGCTTATGTAAAATAATTATTTTCATGTTTTATAAAGTGCAACACACAATTTATCAATATGAATACAAATACATATTTTTTTTAACAAAAACTATTATAATATTATATATTATATAATAACTATTTAACAAAAAATATAATTGGCTTTTGTAGCCTATCGTATTTATTGACGTAAAAAGCTCAATAAATCGTAGGAGAAAATATTTCACTATAATTATACAAAATTACAACACAAACGATTGCTTTTTAGATTTCCGTACTTATACATTATGTAAAGAGAGAGCGCCAATAACGGATAATTATCTTTTCAATTTGCTATATAAAAATAACATAACTTTTATATTAATAATTATTGGAAAAAATAATAAAATAAAGCGAGTATTTTAATATAATATTGTTGTCTTTTGAAATTTCCTTCTCGATTTACTATTGTAAAAATTATTTTTATTTCCTAATTATATATTTATATAACAAACTTAAATAAAAAAAAAAACATAAATACAGTAGTTATGAATGAAAAATATATTTTCAAACCGAGTACTTTTGCATAAAGCTAAGTGTAGAATACGTTTAACGTCTTGTGTGTTTTTATAATTCATTCACAAACGCTGTAATTTTATGAGGAACAAAAATAATATTAAAATTATTAATTATTCGTAAGACATTTGTAAAACTTTGAATTCACTATTAATCGTGAAATTAATTTTCATAACAACCCGATACAAAAAATAAATTGTCTTACTTATAAAATATAATAAATTACAATAACAAAAAAATAATAATTTTATACATCGAAAATATTTACTTCAACACATTTTATAATACATAAAAAATATGTATTGTTTACAATAATTTCATATTTTAAAATTATAATTAATTTAAATCACAATAAATAATAATATAAATTCATAAATTCTTGTAATATTTTTAGCTCATTAAATTTTATATTTGTTTGCAAAATTTTTTTCCAAATATTTGATTTCTTTTTATCGACTAAGATTATTTATATATAAAGCATGTAATTCTGTACGTTGGGTATTCTCGAATAGAGCAGCACGATTTTGACCCTCGCCCTTTTTCACCCAGTGGCCATAGACCCGGAACGCACAGCCATCGATTACCTAAAAATACGGAAAAAATTAAATTTGAATCGTGTTTTAAATGTAAAATATTTTTATGGATTTATTGGAGTTGGTGTGTAGTTGAGACGACATAAATACTTCCTAGATCTTAAATCAAGTTGTTATAAATATATGGTTATTAGTATTTAATACTTATCAGAAAGTAAATATATTATTGTCAGGCTTTTGATTGCACACTAAATGCTTTCAGATTGCATTGTGCCATTGTTAGAAATAAACGTACTTTTTAAACGATAAAAATTGAGTGTTGTGATCAAATAAGAAAATTATTAATAAAATATAAACTATATAATTTTTTTACTAGAATTACTGTGTAATACAGTGTTCAAATTTTGTTTTATTTCTGAGAAATAATGTGAAATTTGTTCCCAAATGAGTGGAATAAGATTTGATAAACTATAAAATGTATTTTTATTTTCCAAAATGAGAATAATCCATAAACAATACTTGGATTTTTATACAATTTGAAATATTTTATTAACAACATAAGAAACAACCTATAGATCATTCCAGAACGTTATAGAAAAACCATTTCTATTCTACATGCTGAATTTTATTTGAGGCCCTAAGGAGGATATAAAATCAAACAAGAAGTTGTTGTATTAAAAACTTTTTACCCCCTACTTAAAATTAATTAACGCAATTCCTATTGGAAATTTACCATTGTGAATTGGTATTAAGCAGAGATCGAAATTTTCGTTCATTTGTTGTTCTTTTTCTTATTTTTCGAGTAAATACCAAAATTTTTTATTTTCTAAACCGCGTTCATCAAAAAACTAAACAAAATTAAAAATAATTAGTTAAAAATGTTCGTTAATTTATATAAAATTATTTCAAAATAATGTGTTGGGGAAAAATAAATCCACTATTGTTATCCTTATTTCGGGGCTTGATTTAACATGGCTACAATTATTCGTCCAAACATGCGCCGTTTTTTCGATAATTCGTTGCCATTTAGAAGGCCATTTCATTAGACCGCTTTACCAAAACGCCTTGTCGCTATTAGCAAAAAAAACTGAGATAGCCAGTGTTCACAAGTCTCTCTTGAGGCCATTTTTAAACCAAACACACAGCAAAAGCTTCCTGGCCGTCAATCCTGATTTTGCCACCATATGGGCCGCTTCACCGTCTTACGACCATGATCGTTTCCGCTTGACATTATCGTATGTAACCCATTTCTTGTCACCATAGTCACCATCCGCATCATAAACGGCTCGATTTCATTCCCTTTGGCCAAGGATTTGAAGATGGAAACACGGTCCATCAAGTTTTTTGTGTCAAGTCGTACGACACCCAAACATCGAGGTTCTTTTTAAAATCAGTTTTATGCAAATGGTTTAAAATTGTTTTGTGCTCAATCTTCAGCTCCTGAGCGATGCTACGACAACTCGCATGCCGGTCTACTTCGATAATTTCCAGTGCGTGGTGCATCCTTGGTATCGAAATTACCGGAACGGAATCGACGAAACTAAAAGTGCCCGACACTATCGGGACTTCTCTTTGGTTACCTAAATCCTTGATACGATATAACTCACAACTGAATCCACCAATCAAAACATTGACAAAATAATTTTTTTAGTACATGAATCCCCCTTTCCAATGAGTATAAGTATGGTCTACTGTGGCAAATACATCACAAGATTTGTCACTAATGCCATCTAGCGCAAAAATTATGGACTTCCCCAACTTTATATATTTTTATATCTATTCAAAAATTGTTTGTATACATTTAGTGATTTCTAGTTCAGTGATAAATTGTTAAGTAGAAAATAATGCGTAATAAATATAGTAGCTATTTGCAAAAATTATTTAAACTTTTAATATTACAATCAAAGAATAATATCAAATAAATGTGTTATTATAAAAATTAAAAAATTAACTAAAATATAATTTAGCTGTGTATATATTTTATACCCAAAATTTATTAAAATATTCATTCTATACCTACATTTTTTATTTTGCTTATACTTCATTGAGTTTCGTCCAGTTTCGAATTTCCTAGATACGTTTCTTACGTTTTCTTTTAACAAGTTGGAAGTCAAGCTTAGGAAAATACTAGACTAAGTTATGTACAATTAAAGTAAGAAAATCGTTGGAAATAAGATGATATTTATAATTGTTTCTATCTAGGCTATCTACACTGTTTGCCGTGGGTAGTTGGCGAAACACACTTACACTTAGTAAACACATTTTTTGAAGCGCTTTCTTTTTTGTTTCGAAAAATTAAATTTTGCATATTTTAATTAAAAAAATTTTTCAAAAAGTTTAAAATATCACTCTTCGATTTCGACTTGATAGGACATTTTTATCAGGAGTATCTACTGATTTGTATAAATAAAAATTTAATTATATATAGTAGGAAAATGCGGTAAAAGGAATAAGAGGAGTGATAAAAATTATGCAATAAAAATTAATCTATTGATTGTTCCAACCTTTCGTTGTTTATAGGGAAAAAATTAATAATAAAAAAGGGGGATAAATAGCAGCTTTCAACAAATTCAAGGTATATCGAAAGACATTTAATTACCCGATGTCTTAATCATATTATTGAAAGCGTGAGAATAGGACAGGGCAGGATCCGTAATTGGTGAGAAAGGGATTTCTCTCTGTTCGTTAAGAATATTTTTGGTAAGAAATATGGATTTTCGAATTTCGTAAGATTCTAAGGTATCTACACGTCTGCTTCTGGGTTGTATATGTTTAAGCTAGCTGTATGTTTTTCTAAACTTAAATGATTATGAAAAGTTGGTTCATTGCAACCAAATAAATGTTCTTTAGCTCTAACTACAAAATTGCGCCCAGTCTGTCCAATAAAGAAGAAACTACAATCAGTGCAATTAATCCTATAAATATCAGACTTGGAAAGACGATCAATTATAAGTTTATTGTTAAAAATCATTTTCTTTATTGTGTTATTATTATAAAAAGCAAAACTAATATTGGTATAATCACTACACTATGTTGCTAGCCGCTGGCTAGTTTTTCCTAAATACTCTAAGCGACGACAATTTTTCCACGTTGGACTATCCGGTGGATAAATACACGTTTGAGTTTTACGCTTTAGCTTTTTATTCAATAACTTTAATATAGTCTTAGTTACATATCCGTTATGCGTTGCTATTTGTAGAATTGTATTAAGCTTTTTGTCATAATTTGAATCTGTTAAAGGGGTGTTTATTAGTTTATCTATGTGTGAATGGAAAGCTGACATTTTAATATTATGGGGATGGTTTGAAGAACTAGGGATAATAGCTTCTGTTACGTGGGTTTCCAAAAGAATTAATCCTGGATATTGCTATATCTAGAAAATTAATATTTATTTTTTTCTTTTTCCAACGTAAAATCAATGGTGGGATATTGGGAATTTAACCAAGTAATGAATGAGTCTAACAGTCTATCAGTTCCATTTCATAGTCATAGTATGTTATCAGCATATCTATACCAAAAGAAAATAAGGATTATTGTTTGGTATAATCATTTGTTCGAAGAAATTCATGAAAATTTCAGCTAACAAAGGTGACAGAGAGGAGCTCATGGGTAAACCATCAGCGAATCTGAAATATATATTATCAAAACAGAAATAATTTTGTTTAATACAAGTTTCAAACACCAACCTTAGTTCACGACGTAAGCCCTCACCTACAACATCCCTATCTTAGTAATTACGAACTATTTGAGACAAAGTTTTAATTGGAATAGAATAAAAGACTGGCAACGTCAAACGAAACTAGTTTTCAATGTAATGGAATGTCGACGTCTAGAATTTAGTTAATCGATTCTACCGAGTTCTTAATCGCCAATCAGCCGAAAAGAAATTAGTATGATCATTGAAAAAATTTATGAAACTCTTACATAGCTTGTAGGCAGGAGCATTGCAATACGCAACTTGTATTTTTTTGTTAGAAATAAGAGAAGGAGAGACAAAAAATGCAATATGTATTTTTTTTTATTGCATAATTTTTGTCTCTTTTTCTCTTATTTCTTTTACTGCATTTTTCTAATATAGATAACTAAAATTTTATTTTTTCAAATCAGTAGATACTCCTGATGATGACCTCACAAGCCGAAATCGATCGAGTGATTTTTTAAACTTTTTGAAAAAAAATTTTAATAAAAATATTTAAAATTTAATTTTTGCGAAACAAAAAAGCAAGTGTGTTTATTAATGGGAAGTTCTTTCCAACAAAAAATTGTTTTAAACATCAAAAAAATTGACCTGAGATCAAAAAATGTTGATCGAAAATTCGTGACACGTTCTTGCCAAGTAAACAAATTGAATTATTTTTTGATCGCAATCAATTTTGAAAAATTTCAACATTTCGGGAAATATTTTTTGCCGTTTACAAATATGTTAACGTCAAAAGTATAAACATAAATATTTAAAAAAAAGTATAAACATAAACATTATAACTTCTTGACTAGTTGACCGTGAGATTTAGACATAAGAAATAATTTTATTTTTCGCATTAAAATAATTGTTGCGTTATCACTGTGTTAAAATAATTGTGTTAAAATAAATTTGTAAAATAAAAATTGTCAATCAAAATTGTTTTACAATAAACTGTCAATAGAAAATTTTTGAAAATCGAATGCCTTTATCACAGATTCACTAACAAAAATAAAATCAATCGTGCATCGAGTTTTTTGATGTATAAAAAATAAATTTATTTTTGATTTTTTGAAAGAACTTGTCATTAGTCTAGGCGATCAAGTTAAAAGCAAAGATATCAAATACTAATTACTAAACGTTATTTCACTGTAACACCAGCCAAATTAAATTTCCTTGACTTAAATTGGTGATCTAAAATGTTTGAAACGAGACATAGGTTTATGAAGAATTATCCATTAAGATAGATTATTAATTTAAAATGAAATACAGTTATTGTTTTGAAAGAGAGAATTTCGTGTTTTTAATAGAACGAAACTTATAGGTTAAGCTAGATCTTTCAACATGATGATGTAATGTATTTGAGTGAGTAAGTGAAGTAAATATCATCATTCATTCAGTGTGAATAATTTAACAATTAATTATATATCTATTCAATCAATTATAGCAAGCTGTGAGCATTACGTATGTAATATCAGGTTCGTTACTTTTTCATTTTATTTATAGGGATTGATGTCTTTTGTTTTTAACTTTCAAGTAGGCTACCCCCAATATACAAACTTCGTAAAACGTGAAGCTTAACATTTTTTAGTTTTATAATTATTACAATATGTATTTTTTATGACTAAAATATCACTCGAGCTTTATTTCATTCACATAAATCAAGTAACACAACTTTATTTGATATAGATGGATGACGAGATAATGAATGTTTTAGATTAGATCTTCAAAAAATTAAGATAGAACAATATTTTTGATTTCAAATAATAATTCTCAAAGATTTCAAAAAAAAAACTTTGTCTTACTTTTAGTGACCAAGAAATTTGGAAAGCTTTCATTTATAGTTTCAAATTTGAAATACAAAATTTGGAAAATATTGGAAAATTAAACTAAGAACATTTTTACCGAAACTGACTCCAGAAGGTCAGTAGCACGATAGTTAAAGCGGTTCACAACAGTTACCTTTTTGTAAGTAAAAATGGACCCGAGCTCAAGATAGATTTTTTCGAATTTAGCCAATTCAAATATATTAATTATTAAAAATATTTTTTTTTTCTATTTTGAAAATTATCGGTGATAATTTAGTCTATTTTGGTCATAAAACGCGATATTTAGCTAAATAATGACAATTGTTCACACAATTCGAAAAAATCAAAACAAAGCTTTGCGCTTTTGTCGTGGTTACATGAAGTTCCTGATCTTAATACCATGGAGCATGTATGGGATTGGCTATCTCAAGTTTAAGAAAATGGCTGACAATTCGACAGCAAAGAAAAGCTACAAAATAAAATATTTAATTACATAATATTATTCTGAATGAGATGTGTTCAGAATACTCTACTTAGCTTACTTGAACATTTAAGATTTTGTTTTCTATTTCTTGTATTTCCCGGTTGTGCGGAGGAGTTTGATAAACCAAACTCAGGACCCCAACAATCCAAGAGTTTATTTTATAAGCGAGTTTAATTTTTCGCAAGGTAACCGACCGACATCACGTAAGAAAATGTTTAAGTAAAGTTACTTCTAAAATACAACAAAAACATGCAGAGCTTCTTCAGAATAAACTTGACGGTATCTAATAATTAAAACTTTTAAAAGCTAATTGAATGAACAATATTTCGCATGACGTAATAATAATATAAATCAACTTTGAGAATTCTAAACAGAATTTCATTACCTAACAGTGAAATAAATGTTAAAATTGTATTTTTTGCTATATGCCTAAATATGTAAAATCAAATATTATACAGAAGCAACTTTCGATAATTGTCCTCATCTAAGCAAAAATCTATAATAACCAGAAACTAAAGTAAAATTAGTTAGCATGAACTGAATGGTTCAATGTGGTTGAAGCTGTTAACGAAAAAAATTCTGCTGTATTCATTTTGTGTTGTCGGATAGTTATAATACATGTAATATTTCTCTCCTTTTTCTCAATTTCAATCAAGTAGTTAACTCGTACTTAGACATATGGTCCTCCTTATATGGTGGCTGAACAGTGGTGGTTGCTAAGTACTTTATGAACTAAAAACTACATTGAAAACTATGTGTAGTTAATCAATTAATTAACTTGCCAAAAACTTGAATTAACTACATGAATTACTGGATTAAGATCTTTTCCTTGAGGAAGGAAAAATTTCCGAAATCGATATTTAAAAATCAAATATAAATATTTAAAATTTCAAAAAGTAAAACTAGTTTTTTATTTACAATTAATTTAATCATCCAAACTGCCTAGAGCTTCATTGTTTTCCATAGTCTATCACTTTGCAAAATTTCCTTACTTCTGGAAATTTTGAAATCTGTCTAATAAACGTGAATATTGCATTAAATGGTTTTGACCTCTTAAATTTAATTAAAGTGTTAAAATTAATCACATTGTAATATGAATATCTGAATTGAAAATTATGATTTTAGGTAATTTTCTTTTGATTTAACTAATGATAATATTTAATATATTAATATTAATTTTTACTTAGAATTTGGTATAAGAACATTTTAAGTACGTTTAAGTAAATCGTAATTTTATAACCTTTTTTCAAAAGGCAAAGAAAAACCAGAAATTACTGGTTCCACTAAAATTATTTAAATGCATCTTTACGGTTTATTTCATCTATACTGTTTACATTGAACGTTCAACCTAGGTTGAACCTTCAATGTAAACAGTAAGAGTTAACTCGGCTCAATCCAAAAAATTTCTTAGGTCGAGTTAACTCTGTTTAAAAAATTCCAATATAAACGGGGTTGAGTTGAAAAACAACAACAAAAATAAAACTAAAATAAAAAGAAAACAAAACGAAATTATTAATTATAATTTGTTTGTGCAAGCGAGTAGTGATATCTAAATACGACAGCATATTTTTGGTGATTATTCCGATTTTAATTTACTAAGTTTTCCCTAAAATTAATTGCATTTTTAACTTTATTTGGACTCGATCCAAAAATAACTCTCCAATACACACACCAAAAAAGTTAACTACAAGTTATCCTGAAGATAACTTAAACTTGATTCGCCTCGCAATGTAAACCGTATAATCGTCATTCGTCAAACTTACACACCACTCGTAAATTACCATAAATACATTAATAACATATACTCGTATAAATAAAAATAATTTACTTTTCTAAGAATTTTAATTCTATATGGATCGTTTAATGCATCTTCCGCATGCAACGGTTCTACCGTATACTTAAGCCTCTTGATTCGAATCATTGCCCGTACACACATTATGGCAAATAAGAATTTCTTCCGTGCATTGAATTGACCCTGTTTCCTCAGCTGAAAATACATTACAAAATTTATATTAGATATTTTGAATTGGGATTTTGATACCAAATAGCATAACACGATATTAGTGAATTTTGTTTTTATGTCAAAAACATATTAGTAAATAAATAAACCAATTATGTAAATGTTTAGTATATTCGGCTAAAGTGAAAATTCAAAAAATTTGTTTCTTCAAATTAAAATAAAATTAAATAATAAAAGATTTGTGAGCAGATTTAATAAAGAAAATATTTAAGTATAGACCCATTTTATTGATTTACGCGGATGCATTTTTACAGATATATTTCAACAAAATTTTGCGCATTTAATATTTATTTACAAGTGTATATACCGTACAAAATTACTTTGCATTATCATCTTATTATAATTTTGCATATTGCTTGCATACTTACCACAACCTGAACGCCCGATTTGTCGCGTAAATCTCCAAATGGGTATGTAGGCTTAATAGTAGCAGTTTTAAATAATAGAAAAAAAATTATTTGAGGACGAAAAAACAAATTTTTTTGTTCACAAATACCAACACCACAAAACACAAATTATTCGATTTGAATATGAATTCGAATGAGAAATGAACGAGTTGAGGACAACAACATTTGCAAATTTTAGTAATAAGGACAGCATGCGGTCAAATTTAATTTTAGACATTGGTTAAAAATTTATATGGCATCACAAATCAAGCTGAGCTGGACAAAAAATATGTAACTTGTTCGATTTTTGTTCAATTTAGAATTAGCCAATCTAAATCAATTTCACAAAAAACTTTTGATAACACAAAAATGTTAATGTAAATTTTTGAATTTTAATAATTTTTTGTTTAACAATTAATTTCCCGTAATAATTTTAAATGTGTATTGTTACCAAGGCCATTTCTGAAATAATAGTCATTCGTCTAGATCGGGTGGATAAACTTCGTTTTAAAGTTCCAATATCTTGTTCGAATAGCTGTAGTGGGTATAAGAAAATGTGTGTAAAATAAAATAAATATAATAGTAAGTATTAAGTGGATTAAAAATTGGATGAATAAATGATTCAATTTAGATACAATAAGGATAGGGTTAAACAAAATTATTATGGATACTATAGTTGCGTATACATAAAATACTAATACATACCACTGTGTTGAAGAACGGATGCTTCAAAATTTCTTTAACCGTAATTCGTTTCTCCGGTTCGACAACAAGACATTTTCTAATTAGATCTTTGGGATCTTCAGAAATATCCGCCCACTCGGGCGAACTAAAACTATATTTACCCTCCATAATATTTCTAAGCATTACCATTTGCTTTCTATGCCAAAAGGGCGGGCACCCAACTAAAAGCGTAAACATAATAACACCACAAGCCCAGCTGGGAATGGTAAATAAAGTAAAGAAAAGTTTTTATATATGAATTATGTCTCAACTTACATATCCACTTCTCTCGAGTAGCCTGGTGCATTATCAAACATATTGACTTTTAATGTTTCGGGTGCTAGGTAGCCCGGTGTGCCACATAAATCTGCAATAGGAATATGCCAATAATATTTTCTCGTGTTTTACCTGATTTAATATTTATATTACCAAATAGTTTTTGGCCCTCTGGCAGATGTTTTGCAAAACCAAAATCCGTGATTTTAACATTAAGGTTATCGTCAAGAAGTATATTTTCAGGTTTTAAGTCTCTATGTACAATATTTTCAGAATGTATATAATCAACAGCCTCAAATACTTGCCTGAAAATAAAATATATATTGATTATTCGTATACTAAAGATAAATTAATATCTCAACTCACCTCATAATATAACGAGTTTTCTTTTCAGATAATGTAACTACTGACGTTAAGTAATCAAATAATTCACCATGGCGACACAATTCGAATACAAGGAAAATAAAAGCTTCAGATTCAAAGACATCTTGTAATTCGACTAAATTAAACATAAAATAGATATAAATTTTCCTTAATTAACTATTTCAAGGAACGTGTTAACTTACTTATATAGGGATGTCCCATGACCTGTCTTAAAATTGCTATTTCTTGTCGCGTTGCCTCAAGCATTTGATGTGATGTACCATCACCGCCATCGGCACCTAAGTCTATAATTTTAGCTGCATATTCTACACCTGTTTCTTTATCTATACATCGTCGCACGGTCGAACTAACACCTCTGGAAATAAAATAAAACGTAAAGAATAAAATTAATAGAACGAAAATCTTTCTATACCAACGTCAAAAAATTAATCTTTCTACTCTGGGATATATTATCCTTAAAAAATATGACAATTTAGTTAACAGACTTAAGCACTTGACAGATATTAAGATCAAGTCGAATAACATCATAAATCCTAAGTATTATACAGATAATTTTGATTTGGCCTTATATGTTTGTCTTCGTCAATTAAACTATCAATAATATAAAACTGGTTTATCATTATTGAGAGTTCTTATTGATCGTTCAAGCCAAGCCGAGCTAAGCTAAACGAGCTAAGCGTGCTGCCTAAGCGTCAGCTATGTATGATCTTATCTCTTACAGATTAACTTTATAGTCTTGAATAATGAAAAAGAAAGTTCTAAGTGAAAAAGATTGCATCGTTTGCAGCGTGCCGTGTTAACAGATATTACTATACGACGGAAAAAATTAAGTAAATAATCGCGAATTATTCATTATGTGATATTTTGCCAGAATTAGTCATTTTTCACAACAAAACACGGTGTGTATTCACAGACATTCGTAGGGTTTGTGACCTTTGCCATAGCTGATTGGAAATAACCACAATAATTTGCGAGCCAGTCAAAAATAAAAACTTAACTTCCTTAAGTCTCTGTCTAGTAACACGATTTCATGAATTAGGCTCTTTTCGAAACCGATAATTATGTCAGACTTATTTACTTATTTGCCGCCGTCTTAAATAAGCAAGCAAACTCGTTCGAATTGAGTTTACATACTTATTTTGACAGTAACATGAAAACATTGTTTAATTTAATTGACTTAAATTACAGTTGTGTCAATTTAAAAATATAAAATCTTAGAAATAATGTTTAAATACAGTCGTACCTCCCAAAAGTGAACCCTCCACATTGTTTACAGTACCGACTGATGTTAGAATACATTTTTGTTAAAATTATTTTCTATATTGACCACCTCTGTATTGTTTTGTTACTAACCCTTAGAGAACAAAAATAATTGGAATAGAGTAACTAACTTAACTCTTTTATGTTGCCAGAAAACACTGTATGATTGTTTTGTATACAAAAAAGCAGCATAGAAATGATATTTCTTACAAAATTTGTCACGAACCCGTAGACCGTTTTAAGCTTAATTTTTTAGATTTCGCATGATTTTATTACTCGATATAGTTTTAATGAGGATGAGTGCAGCCACGTTTTTAAAAGACTGCGCCCAAGAGTTATATTTTTAACGAAGGCCCGCGTGTAATTCTGGTAAAGGATTGTTTAAAAATATTATTTTATACGAGTATAAGTGCGACGAGAGAAAAATTTAAATAGGTTGTTATAGATACCTAAATCGCAACGACCTCATGCATTAAGAAATTTGGAAAATTACTGGTAATACGGTTAAACATACAGTATAATTAATTTTTTAATTTTCATGGGTCCTTCTTAACCGGCAGATATAATTCTAAGGAATACCTAAATATAGTCAATCTGCATATACAAAAATATCGAAAGCTTTTATTGACTGAGACAATTGATTGGTAATTTGTATTTATTCCTGTAAAAAATGAAATAATTCATTAAAGTGACCACTTCTAAACAGTGACCACTTTCACTCACTTACTTGAGTGGTCACTTAAGGGAGGTTAGATTGTAGTATGTTTATTTAATTTTTAGGTGAATTTCGGTCAGTTTTTTTTATAAATGAAATTTTTTATTTAAACAATCAAAAATGTTCGTACTTGGGCGGTTGTTAAATAATGCAACTTAATTACTTTATATGTAATCAGTGGTGTGTTGAGAAGCTATATATAAAATACATCATATTGCCGTCTGCAATTTGCATATTGTACGCGTAAATTATGTAATAACGTTTATTCGGAATTACATAAATCGGATGTTACACCTGTATGGCAATCTTTAATGTATCGTAAATGTGGTTTTAATCCGCATTTGTCCATTTGATACTTAACCAAATTCAAAATAAATAATAACAAACATTTGACAACCAATTTAGATTTCTCTGCAAGAAAGGGACATAAAATAAGTCGACTCGTCAGTATAATTATTTGGATAAGCAAGACTCCACAAAGAACTATTCGTTTCGAAAGTGCCTTAGTTGATAAATTATCAATTACCATAGCTCACGTCAAAACTAACTCTTGGTGGGTAAAATTTTGGCATAATATTTCAATGGTCACAATAGACCGACCAAATATTTAAAATATGGCACGATTTTTCCTTATAAGAAAGTCGGTTTATTATAATCTCATCAAATATTTGTTTAAGAATTAAATGTTTTAGAATCATCTCTATTTAATTTTATAGAAACATTTTTGTACTGTCGTGTTAACCGGTTAAATCAAAACATTCTATTCTTTGTAATTTTGCTGTTTAAATCGTTGATAAAATGCCCAATTGGACAACACTGTTCTCGCAAACATATTTCTCAACTATGATTGCTATGCTAAAAATAAAGGCGGATTTAGTGTTGCGTTCGTTCGTTCATTCAAACAATCTTTTTCGACCAATCATCTCTTGTGAAGAAGAAAAAATCACATCAAGATGAGGTTATCAAGAAGTTGGAAGGTTTGGTTTCGAACTAATGAAACATTGAACTCTTTATATTAGAAAATTCGGCCGTCTAATCAGACTGCAGTGACCTACCTCTTGGTAACCTCATCTTGATGTGAAAACGCTATCTGGCTATCAACCAGAATAATCCAAAATTTCAAGAAAAAAATCATCATTTTGGAGCAATATGATTGGTCGAAAAAAAATGTTTGTATGAATGTGTGTGAGGGCTAGCCGCTGTAGGAGTTTGCGTTTGACTAACGTGGTAACCATACAAAAATTAAAAAAAAAAATATAAACGTAACTTTACAAAAATTTGGATTACCATAATTGACAATTATGTGCTTTCGACCATAGAAAAATTAATTTAAATTAAAAAAATTTAATGAAGCTTCGTTAAATATCAATTGTCACTTAACAAAAATTATTGGAGCGAAATTTTGAGTCCAAACTTGAAAAAAAAAAATTAAAGATCAGAATAACTAAAAATAAACAATAAGAAGGTGTCAAATAGAATAACCAAAAATTGTTTGATTCTGTCCATCACTACAAAATTTACGGCGAATATGGCTGGAACGCTAGAGAAAATTAGTTTCATAAAATTTTATTTTTTTTAATTTTCTAATTTTTGTATGGTTTGCCGGCTCTTAACCACCTAACCTGTGAAAAACAAATTGCTTCGAAATCTCAACATAAGCATTGGAGGCGGAGTCATCAATACCATATATATAACAAAAAAATTTCATTCATTTTTCTTTTTTAATTACACACTCGAAAAATAAAATAATAAAATTAACAAAACAACACATGTCAAAAATGTACTGGAAATTTTCTTATTTTATTTTTGAAAGAAACGTAAATTGAGACCGGATTCATGAGTCCTCAAGTGTACTAGCAGATAAATTCCATTTTTTACGCCGCATTCTTTCATTACAGAGAGAGTGAGAGCACTGTTGCCAAATTCAAAAAAATTATCGTTTTAAATTACTACAATGAATTTTTACAAATACATATATGTATGTGTACTAAAATACAAATATACTTTTAAATTGAGCATTACGATACTCCTTTCCTTTTCAGTACGTTGATAAATTCAGTTTCTTTTATTATCCCTGCAATCTGTTCTGGGGCCAAGGCTCTCCCAACTCTTTCGTGGTTTGCTTTTTCCGTCCTTACTTTTACGCCAGTGTTAGCCAATTCGAGGACCTACGGTTATAGGTCCGATTTTATCACCATCTGCACTTTGCATAGCTCCATGCCAGCCTATATTGGCATGGAAGATGGATCGGCCAATGAGTTTTGCTCTCCGATAGGGGGTCATGGATGTGTTCCATTTCATCACACATCGTAATCTGTTGATGAAAATTCCCTTTACATCCAGCCCCTATTGGGATTCGAACCCGGTACCTCCCGATCAAGCTTTAACCACTGTGCCATTTGGTCGGTGATAAAGCTTTTTTCCACTTTTACACACTTTAAGAAAATTAACCAACAATGTCAATATATAATAAAACTATTTATCATTCTACTCATTTATACTCCTCCTATAACAAAAAAAAATATTTGGGAATACAATTTACACAGTAACACAATTCTAAACACACACAAATGCGCGCACACGTCGCAATTTCATTGATCATTTTTATTTTCGATGATGATAAACCAAATAAACACAAACACCGCAGTCTCACACTTTACTTTCATCCTTTTCCTTTTAAATCATTGCGTATATAACCACATTATTAAAATATGAATTAAAATAATAAAAAAAAATAAAAACATTTATCTTTCGAATCCTTTAGAATCCCCACACAGGAAACATACAACATGCACCCCCCATAAAAATGAGTGTGACGCACTCGCCACCACTGCGACACACAATTTATTTTATTTCTATTTTAATTTTTAATTTATGTAATTCCGGCTCGCTCACCCTTTCGAGTTAATTGAATTGAATATCAAACTTCAAGGAAGAAATTACTTTATCGATCATTCGTGAAACCAATTAAAAGAATTTAAATTTAAAGCGCAAATGCCATTGTTTGATTCATTATATAGGGCGCGGCATTCAAATTGAGCCAAACAAAGAAAACAAATAATTGAAACCGAAATCGTTTTCATACTAAGCTTGAAACTTACCGAAGAGCGCGTAATATAAACAAATTGTTATAATATTTTAATAAAAATTAACATTTACAACTAAAAACGGGAACTCCTCAAAGTTACCCAGCAGGAAAAATGAAAAAAAAAAATAAAAAAAATTGATTTAAATCAATTTACAAATGTATGAAAGAGAAAAAAATATATTTTTTGTCGCAAATTGATTATATGTTGAGAAATGGACCAATTGATGAGTGGTCGTATATTCTTCTCAAATGACAGATCGTGTAATTTTATAACAAGTCGAATGTTGGACAAGTCAATTATAAATCAGTTTCATTATCTGAATTTGGGATGACATGTACTCGACCGTTCTGCTTTAATATGGCGTATGTAAAAAAAACATGAAAACACACAATATTACTGAATACGACTGAACGACTAGTATAGTACTTGGTCAAAATTAATGACTTCTTAGAATACTCTAACAAAAATTGAGAAGAATAGTTAAAGTTTATGAGAATTGAGAGTAACAGCGGTAAGTAACGGTAACAACGAAATTTTGTAAAATGATCTTGAATTAGTGTTTAAGACAGGATATTTCTTGTTTTGCGAAGCCAGTTGATTTAGATCGCTATATATTTGTCAATTAAAAAAAGAATTTTGAGAATCTTTTTTCATCATATTAGTGTGAATATTGAAATATATAAGTCTAGCCAATTTTCTCAACCTCGAAAACACTCGACTGCACACAAACTTGAACTTGCCAAAGTTAGAGCATAACGTAATTATGAAACAAACTTCGTATTACTGGGAGCCTGTAATCACAGCTCTGCCTAGGGCAGAACATAAGCAAGCTACAGAAGATAAATAAAATAAGACAGTAGCAAAAATATAATAATATATTGACGATTGACTAATTCCACTACTTGGAATCCGTGTTGTAAAATAGTCAACCTAGCAAATTTAATTCGCTATACTAAATAATAACTACCGATAATATTTGATTCATAATTAAAATTCTATTTCTCTACCTCATTCAAAAAAATTCCATTACTTGGAATCCGTGTTGTAAAATAGTCAATCAAGCAAATTTTTGCAAAAACTATTAGGTAGCCCTTTTTTCGCCATCGGCGAAAGAATCGCCGTTTCATAGAAAAGAAAATAAGAACTTTAATGTTTAATCTTAAACAGCAAAAACTACTTTGTTGATATCAAAGAATGTGTTACACGCTTTATCGAAAATAGATAAATACTTAGTTTGATCTTAATAATATTATACCAAACTAGATGTATATACCAGATATAGGTCTTCCTAGTTTATGTTGTCGTAACATGTTTGAAATTCTGGATACTTCGTTTTCGTTAATATTATTAAAGAACAAGTATTTTGCTTATCAAATTGACTTCCTTATCACAAAAACCCCTAAGGTGATATTTACAGTAGTGGAAAAAATAATACATACGCCATGCTTGAGAACTATTATTATAGCCCTCGCTCGATTTAGCAAACACTCGACGAGTTATAAACTTATCGTTCGCGCTATAATAGTATACTTCTCAACTTTGGTGTACAATATACTATTTTTACCTAAATTGGCAAATTATTATTACGCGATTTTATCATGCGATAATGTGTACAAGAAATATGTACTACTACATTAATCGCACTATTTACAAATACTTTTAAACTAAAATTTGCATGTTTTTGTAAACAAAAATTAACATTTTCTTTATCTTGACGAACACCAAAATAAAATCCATCGACAAAATGTTGGCCCAATTACGCGGTTATCACCTGTTTTGTTTATAATTAGTATCAGTAAGTAGGTCAATCCAATTTCAATAAATACAAACAAAATTTTATTTCGAAATAGATACGATGGCCATAATAATTTAATTTCCTTATTTTGCGATATTCTGGATTTCCGGTTTAGCCAATATTAAAAATTTTGCACGACATCACGCCGTTCCTCGTGCCTACGTGAATTCATGCCCACGCAAACGTGATAATCAGTTTACAGTATATATTTCTAATAAATTAAATGGCAATTAACACAGAAATATTTATTAAATTTATTTAGACATCTAAAACAAACATAGATTAGAGGGAAATAGTTTTGCTAAAGGTGTTAAATTATTTGTATCATCGCAATCAACTAATTTACTTTAGAGTTATGTAATTAGCGAACGAGTTTTCGTCAAACTGACTTATTATACAAGAGATTATTTACAATAGCAATTACTATACATATCTATTTGTCGCAACAACTAAATATTAAAGTGAAGAAATTTTAAGATAATACGACTAATTAATTGTTTTGTTAATTATTGCTTAAAGTTCAATGTGAAATAATTAGTTAAGTTAATATTGGTTTTGTTGCAGTTTTATGTATGATGATAACGTTGTGTATTTGTATAATGCAATTTTAGATTGATCATCACACAGTTTCGCCGATTTATTATATTTTATGTTAAAAAAATTGTGTTCAAGATAAGATTTGATCAAACTCGGAATTTGAAATACATGGCACGCGATATGCAAATTATATTTTCACTTATTTACATCTGTGCTACCGAGTTCAAAAAAAGTCATTATTCATCCATGAACTTCTATATAGGATATTTAAAATAAAATGAAAATAAAAATGAAATCTAGTTCGAATGCAATTTTGTATCAAACTTTATTTATAAATCGTATTGTTTACAAACATAACACGCGTCATAGACTGCTTTTAAAAAAAGGAAAGGGTGTCTCTGCAAGAAATTTGAATTTAGTTTTATATTCTAGGATTACTAGTCAATGATTACTATTGAAAGGAAAGCCCATGGAATGGACCATAACTACATTCTAGGCAAAGGATCTGTGGATCTCGAACGTAATATGCTCAAGATATCCTTCCTTATTGTTCCGTGGATTACGGAAAGATCCATAATAAAGCTTTGCCCAACATTCAAATGCGTCAAGCGCCATCGCTTATTGTCCACCCGCAATATTTTCTTGATCATTTCATAAATCATCAAGAAAAACTGACGATGACACAAGAAATATAGGGCACTGTTGGTGTTCAACAAATTTTAAGATAGTACGAAGCTGTAATCTCAAATTAAGGGACTCAAAAATTTAAAATTTGGGTTTTTTTAAAAATTAATAAGCGCAAAATTTAGTAATATGTATGAGAGTTGTCTGAAGAATTTCCAACCTAACAAAGATTCAAGACATTTTTCCTTCAAATTTATTTTAATTCTCTATACAGTCTCCTTGTAAGTCTATATACTTCTCCCTGCGTGCTCTTATCTCAACCCGCCCAAGTAGTACCCGGCGTATTTCTCTGCAAAATAGTTGTTTACGAAGGTGATGGCCTCCTGTTCGACGAAAATCTCCGTCCTCCGAGCGCAGCTTTTAGCTTAGGGACCAAAAAAATTCGCTTGGGGCTAGATCTGGTAAGTAAGGTGGGTGGTCAAGCAGCTCAAAAAGTAAATCGTTGATTTTCTGCCTTCAGCTTATCAAAAAATGATGCGTAATATGTTCCTGTAATGGTTTTCCCTTTCTCAAGATAATCGATTAAGATAACTTCATGACTGTCTCAGAAAACAATCGCAATCACTTTCCAGCCGAAGTACAGTCTTTGCTGCTTTTGGAGCCGATTCAATATGTGACAAACACGTTCTTTGGACATATTCTAGTCTCTTCTATCTCTCTAATTTTAATTCGACGGTTATCTAGCACCATTGAACTTAAACGATGTTATCGTCAGTGATCGATCGTCACTCAAGCTGGTATGGCCAGTTCCCGTACACAGCGTCCAACTCGTCTTTGATTTGCGTATGAGTATTTCCTTTCAAAAATAAATATTTAATGAGAGCTCGATACTTAATTTTTTTCATTTTCACAAAAATATTGACAACGATTCGCTCAAACGGTTGTTAAACCACAACTACGCGACCAAAGTGACTGATATTTCGGTGAGGATCTTTCAAAGCATGTGCAAGCACACTCCTCCACTTTTGTTGATGAGTGTTGTCATTTTGATATTGAGGTCGGAACTTTTCAGATAACCCGCGTATTATACATTAAATGTCTATTTTAACTATCTTTGAGACGGACAGAACATCATATTCACGAGAGATTAAAGTTCGACACTTTGGTTGGCTGCTTGATCAGAACATTCAAAGTAATCAGCCTTGATCAGCCTCAAAGTAATAGACCAGGGTCCAAATTAAAAATTCTCCAAATCACTTATCTACAGAAAAGGATTATCGGTTTTAGATTAATGGATGAAACTCGTTGAGTTCAAGGAGATCGCATCAATTAACTAAAATTGGATGGTCAAAAAGGCTTTGTTGTTTAAAACGCATCACAACCATTTGGTAAAAGAATTGTTGAAATTTTTGTTTTTACTCGAAATCCTAAAATGCATGTTAAACAATCTCAGAATTTCGGTTCCGAGATAGCGAAATAGTTTCCATCGCAGCCATATCAAATAGCAGTGTTATGTTCACTCACAGAAGCAACAATTCAACCGAATGGAGATTACATAACTTTGCTTAGAGAAGTTCCGAAGAAATGCAAAAGAATTTTATCGTCATTGTTGATAAAACCTTGGTTGATCATTACACAAAAAGTCTTAACATTACTAGCACGTGGTTCTGTCCGACCGGAGAAGGCCATTTCCTCAGCTGAGAAGAGTTGGCGATGTTTTGTGGGATGCTACCACTATTTTAGCATGCAAAAAAGGCAAAACAATTACCGGAGAATACTACGCAAATCTACTGCAGTAATAATTGATGAACTTAAATAAAACGACTCCACTGAGCGAAGAAAATAATCGTTTTCCATCATGACTACACACCACTTCATTCATGCACAATTGAAATAACTAAACTCAATGAATTGAGCTCATTGCTGTAGAATAGTATTTTCAAGGCCTTGATGGTTCTATGCCAAACTTAACTATGGAGTTATACTCAATGCGACCGACGCGTCTTAAAAATAAAGACATGATTTTATTCTACCGGTATTATACTCGTGACTGTTGGGGACTCAGTAAGACGGGTAAATGGATAATAGGTAGGGTTAAGAGATTATATTAACAGCGGCACTATGTAATTTATATGTAATTTCTGCTCAAATATTTGTGGCCTACGAGGAGAAAAGTTTGTTGTAAATATTTATAAATTGGGAATAATATTTCCATATCTAAAGGGGCAGCGAAAATTATTCTACATTTAATTTTATTTTCAAAAAAATTAACACTAATGTGATGTTCTTTTGAATTTAAAAAAATGTTAATTTTATTGTGTCAATAGAACATAGACAAGAAATTTGTTCTATCAGATTTTACTGTGATGCCAAAAATGACATATGTACGTCTATTTCAAAAAAGAAAAAATATAAACGCCAAATTGTCATTTTTCATTTGTCAGCATTAGTAAATGGGTTAAATTTACGAAAAAATTGCGATTTCCAAAAATTGATGTACATCACAAAATACATTGATTTTTCCCGTATAAATTTTTATAGCATGTCAGAAAAAATGTTTAAATAAAAATTACATATAAAATCTTTCCCCACTTCCCTATTCCCGGGGAATTACCAGAATAGTGCCACAGGTACATAAACATGAACAATGCTGTTGTTATCGAAACATTCCGAGAGTTTGAGATAAATTTACTGATCAATCTAGATGGGAATCCATAGTCTGCCTACGGTTAGCACTGTAGAAGGTATAATAATAAACTTGTTTAGCTTCCGAATCATGTTAGAAAGTTATTCAAGAGACCAGAAAGAACTGAAGAGCGTATGACTTCTATTTATTTGTTTGTTTTTAATCGTTGCAATCTGTTGCGGGGCGGAAGAATTTGCAACTCTTTCGTGATTAGCTTTTCAAGTCCTATTTTACGCAGTAGTTAAATTGAGGACGAACGACTATAGTTTCGATTTACGTAGAATCATTTGCACATTGCATAGCTCCTTCTCAGCCTATAGTAATGACATGAAAGATAAGTTCTGCACTCTGACAGGTAGTCGTAGTTGTGTAAATTTTCATCCCCGATCGTAATTAGATCGGGATTCGAACCCGATACCTCCCGACCTAAATGCCAAACCCTAAATCGCTGTGCCATTTGGTTGGCCGTATACTTCTTAGAAGTCTGTATTTAGAACCAGATATGCATGCTCCAAGACAGGAGTATTGAAACAACCTTATACGGTTACTGTTCAATATTCATTATCCATTTACAAGAACAGACACGATAATCCATTTCAGGTTGAAAGAATATTTTTAAGCGACTAGCAGTTTATTTGTTAAAACATCAGATTAAGCGGGTTAAAATGGTTTTTATCCGTAATAATTTAAAATGAGTAAGGTTCTCAACTTTCTTGGGTAAAATTAGTTACCTAAACGGTAACCCCCAAAAATTTTCATTAAGTCAGTCATGTGGAAATTTAATCACCACATATCGATGCTTGAAAATACCAGATAATCATAAATTACACCTAAGTAACACCTGTTGTTGACAGGAATTTCACATCAAATTTTTTTGTTATTGTTCAATATTTTCATTAAACACAATCTCATGTGATTATAATTTTACACTTTATGTTACTTGAAATAAATGGTTCGCCTTCTGACTTTGCTGAATCTCTTATAATGTTCGAAATGAAAGATATTGAACAAAGACGCGTGGTCAATTACCTATGTCGGAAGCTGAGATGTTCTTCGTTTATACGAACAAATATATGAAATACGATGACAAAAGAAAACTTTGTCTATACATAAAACTGATAAAACGGCTTAGATTTAATTAGAAGAGGGATATTTCCTTATAACTCGTTTACATATTGATAAATTAAAAAATTAACCCACATAACATAAAAAGGCAAGTACTCGACCTTGGGATCCGATCGTATCATCGAGACATGATGCAAAGTTTCAATTGGCGAAATGGAAAATAAACTTGGGACGGTAGGCGAACATTTTTTAACATTAATGTTAAAAAATAAGTGTGCCTCTCTACTGAGAATATTATGAACCTTGAAGCGCTCGTAAATGCTTCTCGACTAAACGTCGTACAACTCGTCAATAAAACCCTGAAAACCAGTCACTTTTAAATAGACATGCGTGTAAATTTTCAATCAAACCAGGTAATTATGGAAATGTATAAGGACCACCACGATTCGGGATCCGATAACTTTCAAAATTTTATTCAAACTGTATACAAATTTGTATTTGCACATATATGTATCTCCTATGACAACATTTTCAATAGAATTGGTTTATTTTCCAAAAATTTATATGCCAGTTCCTCGAACCAGGGCTAAAATCATATCCAAATTTTAATTGAAAGTGTTGTCACCGAACGTATGTTCAAATTTTCAATAAAATCGGGTTATTTTTCAATATTTATATGGCAGGCCCAGGCTATGGGGTCCGATCACTTGTAAATTTTGATAGGAAGTGTTACGCCGAAGATAAATATATGTGTGAAATTTTCAATAAAATCAAATTTTAGGAAGGACGCCACAAACACTACTGCACTGAAAGTTCAAATAGAGAATTCAACAGAACATTAAAGGTTAAAATGATGTTTGATAGTCGCGGTTAAGTTCATAAAAAAATCGCAGATATATAATTAGAATAGTGAAAACTTCTCGTATCTGATTTTGGTTTAGTGGCCAAAACAAACAATTCGGAGATCGACCAAATGAAGTTTCTAAATTGAAAAACAGATATGAAACCGAGTCGAATAGAAAGAACTAGCCCCAAATTAGGACTAATCTATCAAGGAAAACAAACATTACAACCAGATTAAATTTCACGGATGAAATTATTGGCATGCCAGGAAATGAGCGTGCGTAATTATAGGTACAACTATGTCTCTGAAAAAAAATCCTATGTATTATTACTTATTTGAATATATTTTTCCAGTCGATTGTTGGAATATTTCGCTAAACCTAAAAATATCCCGAAAAAGCATCACAAAAATTGATAACTCCTTCGGACCATCCCCTAAATTATTTTAAAATGCTGCTTTTGTTGTTTGGTACGATCTATATACTACGCCAAAATATCCCACATTTATGGTATCCGGATTATTTGACTCTGCACAAGCTTCGCCCTATGTACAATACACCGGCTAACTTTGCTCGCTCAGGTTGAATTATAAAACAGGCCCTCACTCAATTTATGGTTGTAGCTACATTTTGAGCAGCAAAGTTTTCCGGTACACAGTTAAAGCATCTTGAAATTTCTTCTGACTCTACAACATGGCATCTGTCAAAATGCATATATTAACTTCTCAGCTAGTAAAATTTTTGTAAAATTTACTTTAATGATTGTGTCGATTTTTTGAGAGTTTCTCCTGCAGAAGGTGGTTATTACCTTGATTTTACTAGTAGTGAGAAAATGCTTTTGCTATTTTAACGCAGACACTTTTTCATCACATTCTAGCTTCTCTAACCTTCCAACGCCAGTTAAGAATTTCATACGAAAATCAAAAGCAAATCACCCTCCGAAGTTGCAACGGTACATGTATTTTTTTTTGAAGTCGTAAGTCACCAATTACGATGAAACTATGTATGGCATTCAAAAAATGAGTCACAAATCATAACCTTTGCTTGGCGCTATAATTAGCAGTACACAGATCAGGACACATACGGAAACCTTGAGCAAAATTTTGGCTTTGATAAGCCTCCTAAACTGTTGATGGTCGTACCAATTACTTAAGCTCTTATACGTATTCGCTGGTTGAGGCTTTAGTGGGTTTGGGATGATGAATAAATGCAATTTCAAAATAAATAGTAATTAATAATAATTTCAAGATAATAAACTTATCTTGAAACTTATCTTGGGCAAAAATAAACAACGAAACTAAATACGGATTTAGTTTAGTTGTTTATATTTGCCCAACAAAATACATATTTTAGAACAATTAAATGTTTTGGTTGGATTTCATGAACTTGTTCCAGATGAATTGAGTAAAATATTAACATTGGAATTTCGGGATGTTAGATTGGAAAAACGAAACGTTACGAGAAATGTAATATTTTATAAAAAAAAGCGGCCATGTTCAAAAGCTTAAGAAGATCAAAGGAAATCATTAAGGAAATTTTCTTAAAAAGCTTGTATAAACAAATTTCTATGGTCCGGGTTCGGATGGTGAAAATATTAAAAATACAAAACCATTTAAATAAATTCTACAGTGTGTAGGAATACTGCTGAAAAGGTTCTAACGAACGTCAACAATTTAATGAAGTATAGAATAAATAGTGATACGTGCGATTAATGGATTCTAAACATTTTAGTTTGCTAAATCAGCGATTCCGGAACAGTTCAAATTTGATCACATTTATCCGATTATTATATGCGGCGCACATCAACCACAAATATTTTTAAAAACAGTTTTAATGTGTTCCTTAATACTTCGCTACAGCAGAAAACAAATAAATAAATATACATCTTTACGTCTTCAAATAAGCAACCTTAAAAAATGACAAGGAAGTAAAGTTATTATTGTCAGCACATACGCACATAAACTTATTTGTAAATGTACAACAATATGTCAATAACAATAAGAATATGATAAGTAATTAATACACAATATTCGTAGAGTCTGTTGACTACAAATCAAAATTCATGTCATGCTTAAATTAGGAATTAGATTTAATCGGTAGCACGGGATTTATCGATAAGGAATTTAGCAAATGTTCTTTATTTATTATATGGAACTAGTCATATGCGGGTTACCGCTATTGTTTAAAATTATAATTTTTCATTTTATATCGCATTATATTTTATACAAAAGAAAGGGTTAAGTAAACTCTACATTTAGAATATTGTTAATGAATAATGATTAATCAATTACAAAATATAATGAAAGAATGAAGTTGATAAGAAAACGTAAACAATTAGAAAAATACCATGCAAAAAAAAGTGATGAAACCAAATTTTCTATTTTGTCGAGGGTGAAATTATTATCGCCGCCATACCGAGACTATTTGTCTAGAAATACACTGAATTCGCTTTTGTACGTAGGTGCACGAGCACATTTTATATGTTATAGATTAGATGTAAACTAGTACACATCTATAGTCGGGTTTCATCAAACGCAAAAAATGATCTCACAGTAAAAAACTTAGCCTTAGCGGTTTTTTAGCTTAGTAAAATCTAGAAAATGTGTTAAAATTACGGTCTGCTCACACGACTTCAGTATAAAATTTATTTTATTTCATGATAAGAAGTAGAAAAAAATTATATAAATTTAATTTGTAAAATTATAATCAGCTCTGAAATGTGGCCTTTGGCTAAAATCAATCATTTGAAAGGCATATTTACAGAAGAAGGCAAAAGTCCAATAGTCGCTTAAGCAAATTTATGGGCCGGACCTTCATTTATATATTTTTTACATTAATGGAAAGAGAAGCTTTACAAAATTTCCTTTCGATTATTAATAGAAAATGTCATTATGCACGTAAGACATAAAATAATTTTTAATTAGATTTAAGCGTATAAATTGTATTGCTCTGCTATTGAATAATTTTTAGTAAATAACAAAGATGAAAAACCTTTCATCATGGTTTTAGTGGTAACTGGTACCAACATTCCAATAAGGTTAAAAATTACGAAGAGTGTACTTTGAATACTGAAACTGACTTTGATTCTAATCGTTTTTATTATAGTAAGATAGAAAATGTTTTTGTTTATTTTATTATCCCTGCAATCTTGGTCTGAGGCTCTCCTCCCACCTCTATCGCAGTTTGCTTTTTCCGTCCTTACTTTTACGCTAGTGTCGACCAATTCGAGGATGTACGGTTATAGATCCGATTTTATCACCATCTGCACATTGCATATATCCATGCCTGAATATACTGGCATGGAAGATGGGACGGTCCATAAGTTTTGCACTTCGATAGAGATTCATAGATATGTTCCATTTCATCACAGATCGTAATCTGTTGATGAAAATTCCTTTTGCATCCTGCCCCTATCGAGATTCGAACCCGGTACCTCCCGATCGAAAAGCCAAAGCTTAAACCACTGTGCCATTTGGTCGGTTGGAAAATTGTATACAAATATATGAATTACGAATAGAATAAAACCTTAATTATTATTTGCAGGTTGACTAGTAAATTCAGTATTTCCATGAAGAACTACAAGAAAGGAAATGTGGTGCAACTTCATCATCAACGACAGGCAACCATTGCTTGGATTAACACAAATTTATGAGATCGTATGGGAACCACAAACTAAATAGGTAAAATGAATAGAAACGGGAACATCCACCCTCCGGCATGCTAGTATGACCCATCCATCGTTATGATTAATTACTGTAACCTCAATGAGTTGACCAAACCCTCCAGGGGACGCGAAATTACAAAAAAAAAACAAACACCAGGTTTAATTTAAAAATTATATTGTATTATTTAATACTTTGATGAATCATTATCGTTACTATTTCAGGTCATCTCGACCTCCAATTTTATAAACATTTAAATTAATGATAAGGATGATTTTCAGAAGTATCCGAGAAACGTGTTTCAAGAAATTAATATTATTTTAGAATGTAGTTTTGATTAATAGAAAATTATTTAAATATACTGGCCGTTTAACCGAGCCAAACTCAATCGTTATAGTAACTAAACTGTTAAAATCCTCTCTATGCTATATATAACAAGATGTTCGATGAGGACGGTAATCTCCGGGAAACTTGCTTAATCCTTATTTGTCACTTTAATCAGTCGTAACATCATTTCAATGTGTTCATTTTATAATCCGTCAGTTAGATTGCCTGTATGAAGCAATAAATTCACAATCCATGTTCATATTGTAATTTTGATTGTTTACCGCATCCAATAATTCAACATTTGGAGAGTAAGGAGCAACTATTGGGAGGGCCAGGAGTAATAGATGAGACAACAATCCTAGAGCGAGAAGCTCTTGGGTTTAATCATTTTTCTCCCTTATTAGGATTATCATAAATACCTCTCAAATAAGCCAAAAAGGTTTCAGGGAAAATTACACTCCACCATATCATCTTGATTGCAAAGGCTGGAGTTCAGTCATACAAATAAGTTTGCATCAGTCAAAAGACTCTTCATCAGTTTTGGAATGGCCCATGAAAACCTGTAATACAGCTCTTTCAAAATACAATACCAATTATTAATTCAAGAAGGATGGATTCCTGTGGGTAAAATACCATAAGAACCCATATGTTATCTATTACCAATAATATGAATTTCAGGTCCTTAACGAAATCAACGATGCCGCTGTAGTTGAATTAAAAGGAACGTGATGCAAACGCACACCACCTATGCTGTAGTATCTCAAATATCAATGCAAGTTGGAAACTAATAGTCGTCCGCTTTTAGACTTCTAACCAGGAAGTAGTATTTCATGTTACGCTTGTCTCACGTAGTCTAGGTGAGAAGGTTTCTACACTGGAATGTCTTCGATGAGGTAATTCTATCTCTCATCATTATATTTCCTTTTCCTAAAAATTGGAGATACCTGAAATTAAGGAATTAATTAGAAACCCCAGAAACGCCAACTGGGTGCTTTATAGATCCAATCTTCACCAGTCACTTCAACCTTCAGTAATGAAAATAAAAAGTGTGGGAAAATGGCCATTGAGGTACTTAAACAAGTAATAATCACCTCCTACGAGAAGAGTTGCATTCTTAATAACCCCAGGGAGGAAACAAACAAAAAAAAATCTTAATAAAGCGTTGAATACTGGTAAAACACTCCACTCAAAGAGTATAAAAAAGTTATCTGAATAGAAAAACATTTGAAATGAGAATCTTTTTGAGAGAAGTAAAAGCAGTTTGGCGACCCCAATAAAATACTCTGCGGCGATAGTAAAACCACTATTGAAATACTAGAGTAGAACCAGTTAAAAAACTCCAGCCATTTCTCAGGAAGTAGAAGAAATGTAGAAAACAAACTGCCATCGACCAGAAACCAAGTCCCAGAGACTGGAAACTGACTACTAGAATAGTGGCTGAAGTACGATTACGATAGTGTCTGCTTTCATCAAGTTAAAAAAAATTAAAGGTAAAAAATCCATAAAGATGGAAAGCTAGCTCCAAAAAATTTCCGAAATTTCAATTCCGTCCTCGATCTTACTTAAATGTTTAGAACGTTTAGAGGATGATACTCTAGATATAACTCTTTCAACGTTTCACGAAGTCGTACGCTTCAATACTTTAAGACATGACATGGAACCAACTATTGCAAGATAGTGTGGTGCCATGCTTAGGTCCAGGAAAAATCCACTACTTGGGTAGCGCTACGACTATTGTAACTGTTCGCAAGAGAGGTCCACAGGAAGGAGTTCCTGGTCCTTTCCCGTGGTGCTTTGTCAATTCATTATTAGTACGGTTAAACGACACCCGATTTTACTGTCAGGGATATGCCGCAAATATATGGCAATGTTTGTCGGTAAATATACGGATTTGCTATGTGATCAAATTCAAATGCGATCAACCTAGACCTACCTTATGTTGCGAAATTGGATCTTGCCGTCCCCCATTTTTAGAGAAGTGGGATCTTGGGGTCCGGCGGGATCCTTCTGACTCGATGGCCATAAGGCACTAGGAATGGTTATTTCTGAAAGATGTGAGTGAGAATATCATGTTCGGTCTCACATTTCCGATGCGAACTTGATCAAGTTCACCGATGAATTAGTTAGTAGAGGTCTAGCTGGTGCCGCACTGTACGTATCTAATCCTAAAGTGCAGTTATCACATTCCCTTGGACAGTAGGTCTCTGTCCAGAGCAGCTACCTGACAAGGGATTGAAACCGATTGTACAGGTCGCTTAATATGTGTTGCAGTAGACATCCAGACTGTCGTTAACCATTGATTCCGACACTGTTCGTTCGAAACTAGTCTGGAGGATTACTAAAACCGTAAATAGAGGCAAACAAAATAATGTTATATTTCTTTGGGGGCGACGGTCATATATATAAATTAGCTAGAAAGAGTGCATCCCATCAAGTTTTAGAGAAACCGGTTTTCAATTTTGAACCTATTTAAAAGGGATTTTTGCAAAACATTTCCTTATACAATAAATACGTCATTTAAATAAAAAAAATATATCCAAGAATTGATAATACGAAAAGTTGAAAAAACACGAACTTTTGAAGATAATATGAACTGTCTTGCTCAAATAAGAGATCCAAACTTATTGCCCACAAAATTAAGCTTAAGACGAGTTTTTAACACAATAATTAGTTTGAACCCGGATTTTCCCGTGATTATCTTCTTAATTTTTTTAAATAGGTAAAATAAAAGCGCATAATTTGATCCATTTATTAGAAATGTTAAACGCCAAAAAATGCGGTCATCCCTTTTGCTCTTATTAAAAATTTGCATTATTGTTTATTTGGTGTTAATTATAGTTCTGTTAAAACGCGTAGCGCAAACCTATTCGTTTAAAAGTACTAACAATTACCGGTTTCATTCGCAACATACTCGTAGTTTTCATAATTTAACCTACCAAAATTTGCATTCAGGGTCCCTACTATTGAAAACAATCGAATTTGTTTATGTTTCTTTTGTTAAATTGATAATATTGCTTTCGTTTTTGAATGATTGTAAGTCGTTGACGTACAACTAGTATTATTCCATCGTGCGTTTTCGACTGTTATACTCACTATAATAAACCGATAAAAAATCTATCTAAAAACTGCATTTGTTTAGAAATTTATGTAAATTGATTTTTTAATATGTGAAACACTTACAAGTTGGAATAAACAAAAAAATTGATTAGTAAGGCATCGAATGTAATAGTACAAAATTTTTATTCAAGCGTTCAACTAAAACTAGAGATGATCATGAACGAAGGCAATCAATTTCGACAGTAAGGGCGCAGATGTAGAACAATTTGCACAATGTTCTCGAAATTATTTTCAATTTTGACATCAAAAACTTTTACTATTGACTGCAATCGCTCATCCGCCATTATATTGAAAATTTCAAGGTACGATCCAACCAGGCCTTGAAATACACACACCATACAGAGAATTTTTATTGTACAATTGCGGCGATTCAGGTGTGGCAACTGTTGGCATCATTATTAGAGGAATCATCCCAAATATGATATCAAAATATTATTTAGACTTAAAAAATTTGATAACGCTGATCGTGGTTTTACTCAACATGCTTTTTCTTCAATGACAAAATATCCTCTTGGATGTTAGTCCGTGTTTCTGGTAAGCAAGATTGTACCGTAAGAAAATATAAGTCTTTAATTCAATTAGTGCGGACAAGATGCAAAGAGTTTCTTGAGGATTTGGGTTAAGTAGTTTTGTGCGAAATTGATCATATCAAAAGTGATCATAAATATATATGAATATTTGGTAACACTTCACTAGAGAACCTTATAACTTTATACAGACATATTTTGTTTATACCATGTTAGTAGGTACTTAATATTATGATATTATTACAGTTTGAGAGTGGGACCCAAAAGAAGCAAATTTGGAAACTACCTCTTTATTTGAGACATATCCATAAACTAAGAACGGCCATGCACCACCATCCATAATACGAGAAAGAACTATTAATCTGTCTTAACTCATGCATGTTCAGATTTGGTTAGTTTGAACGTGTTGGGTCAAATTAACATGCAAGTTCCACTTCTGATGGCGCAATTCTGACAATTCCTTTAAGTTTCAACTTTGCAACCATACTTCTGTCGTTTATGGTTAGAACCACACCATTTTCGTTTTAAAATTTACGTCGTTTTTTGGTGTACTGAGATTCTTGTGACAACACCGACCAATGATGTGAAGAATTCGAACTTCCCGAATTTAGACGTAGAGCTTTGGCCGATCAAAGTAGTCAAAGGAAAAATGCTTTTATTTAGTTTTTGAGAAATCGTGAGAATATTGTAAATTACATCCCTTAGTTGCTAGATAAACTTTGAAAATATTATAGTTTGCCGTGTATAAAATTATGAATACTTAAATTTTTCAATTTGTTTAAGATACGACATACGACAGATCCCAAGTCGATAAATAATTAATTAAAATAAATCCAAACCTATTTTAAACCCATCAAAGCAATTATAATCATGTAGATTTGGTGATAACATAACCTTAATTTGCCATCCACAATCAAACTAAATCTAAACAGTAGACGACTAAAAATATATTTTATTGAAAACTATTTCCCCTGCACATACAAACTATTAATCATAATTTTAGTGTATATGTATGTAAACATATGTATATTAGAAATTTTATTCAGTTTAATTTAGTAAATTATTTTTTAGTACAGTAGTTGAGATAAATTTAATTGAAACAAAAAATGGTTTATTTTTAGAAAACATGTTTAGATTTGGTACAAAATCATATCAATTTAAAATTAATTATAATTTACGTTTTTGGTAAGCCACAACATTTTGTTTAATTTATAGTTTTTACCGCCCGGCTGAGCTAATTTAATATTTGAAGTAACTTACATGACTTCAAAATACATGATGAGATTAAATTTAAACTATAAAAAAATATAATTCAAGATCAAGTTTATCACCCACTAAAAACAATGTCAGTATCTTGCACTTGTACGTAATTTTTAGTTATATGCGGCAATAAATTAAAATCTTCATCCGTCATAGCCAAATTGCAGAGACAAGACCGAAAATACCATGACATGAAGAAGTAATAATAAAAAAATCAATTTCAGATCCTAATGGTATTTTGATACAACTAATTGTTTGCCAACCATTTCACAATGTGAAGCCTGATTTAAGTGTAAGATGGGTTTTATATTTTTAACTCATATTGATTACTCTAAAGTCTAAATAAACACAATTTAGTTTCGATTAGAAAATAAAAGAGATTTTCATGGTGTTTTGAGCACGGTGAGTTGTAAACATAAATATATCGATTATAAAGACAATAATCATTCATCTTACGATAAAATTTAAGATAAATTCAAATTTATAATAACCAAAAGATTAAAGCCGCATAGGGGTGTGGCATAATTATTAATCCAATTAACAATTAATTAAAGATTATAGACAAATTTTTAATTAAATGACTTAGTCATTATAGCTTCTTTTCCTTATTTGCTTGTGTCTTATTTATATTGCTCATATAATTACTTACACTCATTTCTATTTCGGGCGTTTTTGTACTGCACCTATCAAACTTGCATTTTACGTTTTCCCTCGGTTGTAACTTTGCCAGTTTTCACAAAATCCAGTTTTTAATGTAGTGAAGCTTTTCCCAAACCTTAATCGTCTTGTACTCCTTCTACCATTTTTATAAAATTTTCTCTGTACATAGCTCGCGCACATATTTATTGTAACGAAAATTGTCTTTTTAAAAGTGGATTAGCTTTTAACTCGTCGGTCAATAAATAGAGAGATTAACTACTAAATAAAACATTGTTTTTGCAAAATTCGACTTTATTGATCAACATAATTTCCTTCAAGAGTGATACATTCATACCAACGCTTCCCTAATATTTCGATGCCTTTTCGATTTATCTTTGGTCTCAAAATCGTTTGTTTCGGCAAAATCACTTTTCCTAAACAATTTTTTTGAGGTCTGCGAACAAACAATTCTAAATTCAATTCATGCAATTATGCGATCGTAACCGACTTGTGACACGGTGGATTGTCTTGGTGAAAGAGCACTTTTTTCTTTTGCATTTGGGGCCGTTTCCTCGTAACTTCTAGTCGGCGAATAAAATACCTTGAGCATCCCACAATACGGAGGCCAAAACCTTACCAGCCGACATTTGCTTTTTTGGGTGCTTTGGCCAGTTTTTGCTGGCTGCTCTCCACTCAGCTGATTGACGATTTGATTCTGGAGTGTAGTGGTGGATCCATGTTTCATCCATTGTCACATAACGACGCAAGAAATTTTGTTTATTATGGCTTATTATGATTAAGAGGATCTATAGCACTTATCAAGCCAGTGCCTTACTTGAACGGTATTTTTCCGATCAAAAAACAGTGTTTAATCAACACACGAAATTAATACTTTTCCAGTTTCGAAAAAAAAACAAAAGTAGCGTTACTAAAACAACTGTAACTTGTAAACTAATTGTCGGATGAAGGTTGATACTCCCTGAAAATCAGGAAATTTTTATTAGATGTGCCATCTATGTGTCAGCCTCGGGACTTATTGGATTATTTTTAAAACTCCTCGGGGTACAGCTTGTTTGATTTTTAAGTTATACCATAATGACAAGATATCAAAAAATGGTAATGAGTTTATCAAGCGGATCGCAGAATAATCACAAATTGAAGTTGCGGTTGCTACCCGCCGGAACCAAAATAAAGTTAAGGCGGTACCATCGAAAATTAATTAACGATAAATAATCTTGCAAAGTTGTAATTTCATCGACCAGATAAGAAAATTTTTATGTCAAATCTAATCTTGGTATTTAATATAGTTAGAGAAACTCTATACCGTTTAGAAGTCGCTAAACTTTAGCTAAAATTTTGTAAGGGTTATTTAACCTATGTGGAAGTGGAAGTTGTGTACTAGGCGAAATTAAAACGTTTTGGGAGCACTAGTTGCGTTTTTTTGCTCGGTATGTTACGTAGACATTTACTCGACATATTTTAATAGTTCATATTGAATGCTTCCGAGAAGGGATACAACTGCTCTAGATACAGAATAATAAACCGTTAATAAATAAATTTATGATTTTCAGCTGCCTTCAGCAACAACTGAGAGTCTCAACTCAATTTATGGAAGCTGTAGCTTTTTGGTAAATATGCCATTTTGCAGGACTTCACCGATCAGAAATAACGAAATAATAATATCGAACTTAGTAAAAAATTGTGTTTAATTCTTTGGAGAATTATACGAAGAAAATAAAGCACCGAACTTAATAATTTACAACAAAAAGACATTTTGTATTTTTAAGCAGTCAGACAAGTCGAAGACTCAAAAATTTTGATGTTGATCAGTACATATTTCTTCAGTTTGAATGACCTGCAAGGTAAAAGAGGCCGTCAAGTAAAGGTATTGAAATTATGCAAACATTTATGTAAAATTTAATTTTTTTTAACAACACACTATTACTTTTGAAATTTCTAATTTTAATTTTTGAAACTAAATGCATATTTTGAAATTATTAAGAATTCGGAACAAAAGAAAAACGTTCATTAAAATTGCCACAGTAAATTAGAAAATGCATGATTTCGAAAGTCAACATCTTACAAGCTGTTGTTATACTCTTTGGAAAATGAATTGCAGTCTTATAACTAAAGGCGTCAGCCTAATAGTGTTTTGAAATTAACAAATGTTTTATATGTAAGTTACTACTGCGACATCTTAAGTTTAGGAACCATGTTGGCAAGTAGATTTCTTCTTCATTTCCTATAGTGTTTATGTAATATTTTAATATACTAATGAAGTACATCTCGTGTAAACAAAAAAGATTTATAACAATTGTAACAATAATCAAACGACGTCCTAAGGAATTGGGACGGTCCTTTTAAAACCTATGCGATGGTTATGGATTGGCCAAGCCAAAGTCCCAACCTTAACCCAACAGAAAATGTATGAACATTTGTTGACTCTCATGGCCAAGCATGAGAGAAGCAAAAACATTCGAAATCAGACAACTTCGATGAACTATTGCTAAAAAAAACATGGAATACCGCCGATAAGCAATCAATATTTTGTGTTATAGATGTCAAAACTTTGCAAAGCTGGTATCGCCTCAAAGCGATATGCAACAAAATACCAATGAATTATTTTTTATTTTGTTATTGTATTTTATAATTGTTTGGTGGTTTTGTGGAATTTTTTGAAAATGGTCATGGATAACTTAATGGAATTATATAAAATTTTGAGTATTGAATTTCATTATGTGGTTATAAATTAATATATAAGTCGTCCTACTTTGATAAACTTCAATCCTTCAAGAATGATATGAAATTTTGTACCCAAAGTAAGAGCCGATAATAGTTATTTTTTAATTTTATATTTATTTTTATTATATATATATAATATATTTGTATATATATACACATATATGTATGTATATATTATATACATTTAAAATATAAATATACTTATATTTACTATTATTTATTGTATATATTTAGTCTGGAGGTGCACATTTCAACTACACGAAGAATATAATGAATCGTAAACCTACTTTTAGGTGGAATGAACTTTTTCTTCGGGAGGTGATGGAGGACATTAATCTGAACAAAAAATTATACGACAGAACATATCCTATCTGTAACCGAGATAGAGATAATCAAGATTCTAGTGTAAAATTAGTCACTTTGAATTTCACTCATAACTTAAAAACCACTCACAAATTTCTCAAATGAATGTTTTCTGATCTCAAATTAATTAGTTTATCAAACACAGGACCAATAATACGGTACATTGATAATAAGTACACTTTACACTAAAAAACGTGTGAAAAATTGTAATTTTTTCAATATTTCTTTAAAAAGTACATTTTTAACCTAATTTATTTTGCATATTTTCGAAATATTTGGAAAATTTACTGTAATTAAAACATGATCGGTACTACTAATATCTCAAATTAGTCGTAGTGATCAGTTAAATATTTTCCGAACAAATGCAATTATAACATCAAGCTTCAATAGTTTTGTACGTAAAATGTAAGAAAAACTTTATTATTCTCATTTTTCTTACATTTTACGTATACAACTATTGAAGCTTGATGTTATAATTACAGTAAATTTTCCAAATATTTTGAAAATATGCAAAAAAGATTACGTTAATAATGCATTTTTGAAAGATATATTGACTTTTTTTAGTGTAAAGTGTACTTATTATCAATTTAATTTAATGACTTCATCACAGTCATAAATCATGGTTGGTTCATAAACAATCACAAATTGTTTTAGAAGCCTAAAGGCTGAGGCAGCCAGTCTGTAAGAGCTTAAGTTGCACTAAATTTTGACCATTTGCGTTACAGTTAAATGCCAGCCAGACTTTAGATTTATTTATTGACTGTTGAAAAAAGATTTCAAGCGTTTGTTGGTAAGAAATCATATCAGAAATGGCTGGTTCAGTCTTAAGTTTGATTTCCATTTTTTAATAATATGTACATGGGGATGATTATATATGTAAGCATTACGAGTAGGACTTTCAACTCAAACTAATTTTGACACCCATATTTTAAAATTAATCATTTTGTTTATTATTTTTACTCATTTTTTAGAACCAATAAATTTTAAATAAATTTTCAAATAACACATCTTTCTAGATCCAATAGATTATTAATCAGTATACCTCGCTCGGCACAGAAAAACGTTACTTAAAAAAATTTTAAGGGGAGCACAAAGCGAGTTGCAGTTTTGATTGAAAAATGTAATTTATCTGTCAGTAGTTGTGTAAAAGATTGCACGGAGCATTTCTAAAAAATACAAGAAAATTGAGAAGTGAATTGTGAGAAATTCTTTCAATTCTATTCTCCTGCAAGTCTGGTCACCTCTAAAATATCAAATTGGTAAATAGATTGATTATTTGATAGATAAGTAGATTGATTATTCATCACATCACTTTGGATGTGAACTTAAAACAAGAAAACGTGTGGTAGTACACAGGATATGTAATATGGAGATTGGCATGTCCATACGTCGGAGAAACGGAAAATGTAAATAGAAAAAATACGAAACTATGTTATCAAAGGAAAAATGTGTATATATATGTACTCAAAAACTAAATAGAAAAATGATTTTAATAGTTTCTACGACACAAAACGAAACAATGTTAATCGAGAGGACGGAGCACTACTGTACTCTGATTTCGAATTAAATAAGAACTACCTAGTCAGGAGGAGATTCATATGTATTAATTTAAATAAGATTTATACGAATTCTGAATTTTCGGGGTTTGGAAAGGCGAGGAGAATTTGTTTTGACTGGCTTTAAAAAATGATATTAAGCAAATTCGATATTGTAGTGGGACCACCAAAATTTCCTTGCTTTTTCGTAACCTCTTGAAGTTTTTGGTCAGCAGTTTAACAGAATTCAATCCCTTGAAATAATTCGGACCCAATTATTACTATCGTTACAACCGCAATTTTCTTTACATTTCTGCAAGCATTTCATCAAGGATGGAAAATATCAAGTTTCTAATGAATTAGGCATATCATTAATCTCACGTAATTAATAGAACTATCATTTTGAGGCTGATAAGTGACCTAAAAGGAAACTAAAATACATATATAGATAATTAAAATTCATTCTCAGAATACGTCTCGTATTTATCTCCATTTGGAACAATAATATGCATCCATATCTAACCACACTAAACTGCGATGAGATTTATTACCTCAAACTTCATATTCTAAACATTACCCTGCTTTTCTATTACGTATCCGGACCACACATTTAATATTAAATCGGTTTAATAATTCCAGTACCTTCGGTCTAATCAGATTCAGACCACAAACCTTCAAAAAATTAGATACGTCCAAGTGACAGGTTAACTCCTTTAACTGTAGTAATTTACCAATTTTGTAAGCGCGTTATTTTTATAATTTTGTGGTGTAAAGAATTATTTACAACTTATAAACAAATTTTTGTAGTTACCTTCCTAAAATCTCTTTAGGTTCATATTTGGCATAAAATCCTTTCGCAGCATCCTTATCTGGCAATAGATCGTCTTCTTCATCTTTTGCCATTTTTCTATTTTGGTCTCGAATTTTTATTGGTTAGAATAAAAATTTGGCGTTTTTTTTATTAAGTTTTTTATAAACAAAAACTTTATTATTCGCAGTCTTATTATAAGGTTTAAACTTTAAGAAAAATATACTTTAATATGGGAATAGCATACTTTTATTTTCGATTTAATATATATTTTCTTCAATGTCAGAAAGGTTAACTAATCAATTCCCTACATACGATCGAAATTTTTTTTTATCAAATACTATTTCTTTAATTACTATTTATATCAAAAACTGTTATCTTTTTTAATAAATATCTAAATTTTACTAAATTTACTTTAGAAATTCAATTTAAATCACTCGTATTATTCTGTTTTAAGAACAAAAAAATTAAAATCATGCACACACTAAACTCAGAAATAAAAACTTCCCGACACAAATAATTGAAATGAAATAAAAAAATCTGTTTAGTGCTGAATTTGTTCTATTCAATTTGACAATAGTAGATGTACTATTGTACAGTGGAAGAGTTACTCCGAAAAATTTATTGTAATAATATTTTATATGTACTATCGTATTACTATTTTGACGGTTTTAAAGTTAACACATATTATGTTTTATATAAAATTTTTAAATTTTAAATAATAGATCAATAAAGTAAAAAAATATCAATTGTGACAGAATTTTGGTTAAACACCGGAGTTCAACAAGTTCGAAACAATATACTAGTATCGCAACGCGTTGATAGATGGCATCACCTTAGTTTAAACGACCACTTTTACAAAAAGTATTATACTCGTATATGGATATACAGGGTTTTAACTTAGGAATAACTATTCTCTATTCTTAAGATTAACTAATTCATTTCCGTATATCGCTTGGGCATGGGGAACCAAATAATTTTTAATAAAATTTTCAATATAGTAGTGTAATATACTCGGTGATGATTTTAACACCCCTTTCGATAAAAAAAACAGCAATAACTTCCCTTTTTCCGCCTCTCAATGACCCTGACTATACACGATCATTATCTTTGTTTTGAAGATCTTTTAGTAAGAATATCTTTTCATCTGAAAATAAAATTTCATAACCATCGCGCCAGGAGAGTAACGTTTATGATTTTGCGCTGCTAGCTTTTTACTGAACCACTATTTTATGTTAATCCACTATTTGATTTTCTAGACTTTTAAGTGCAGATCCTTAGTGAGTATGCGATACATTGATAAAGATCCCACGCTCAGACTGTCAGTTAGCTTTTTCATCCACAAGATTGCTTCGAATTCGATCACGTACAACTTTCGAAGTTGCGGTTTATACCAATGGGCTGCAGCCATTTAAAAATATCTAAAACCTTGCTGAACAAATTTTAAAACAAGTTCACATTTCGCTTTCACCCAAACTTTGAAAAATAAGAATTAACGTAGTCAAATAATGATTTAAAATGATGAGCCAGTTAATGTGAGAAACCTTGTACATATAAAATTTAATATTACAATTACCTATATAAATCACATTACTAACAGAAAAACTATGGCATTTTTTTCGTTGATAATTTGTCTACTCTCATCCAGCAATATCTTCTGATCTTTTATTTTTTATAGAAGGATGGACTAATGGTTAATACCAAATAGCTGAACGAATGAGTTAGCATTAAAATAGCCCTACGAGTTGAAAAAAACAAAACTTTAACGGAACTTCCATTTGTTTCTAACTTAATGGTAAACAACTCTGACTACAAAAATTTATCGTATTGACCACAGAAATTGATCGGCTACAAATTTGGGTCATGAACCACTATTAGTAGTATTAACACTTACTGGTGTTTTGATTCTTTAAACATTTGTCTATATGTAACGGGTGATTTTTTAAGAGCTTGAGAACTTTTTTTTAAAAAAAAACGCATAAAATTTGCAAAATCTCATCGGTTCTTTATTTGAAACGTTAGATTGGTCCATGACATTTACTTTTTGAAGATAATTTCATTTAAATGTTGACCGCGGCTGCGTCTTAGGTGGTCCATTCGGAAAGTCCAATTTTGGGCAACTTTTTCGAGCATTTCGGCCGGAATAGCCCGAATTTCTTCGGAAATGTTGTCTTCCAAAACTGGAATAGTTGCTGGCTTATTTCTGTAGACTTTAGACTTGACCTAGCCCCACAAAAAATAGTCTAAAGGCGTCAAATCGCATGATCTTGGTGCCCAACTTACCGGGCCATTTCTTGAGATGAATTGTTCTCCGAAGTTTTCCCTCAAAATGGCCATAGAATCGCGAGCTGTGTGGCATGTAGCGCCATCTTGTTGAAACCACATGTCAACTAAGTTCAGTTCTTCCATTTTTGGCAACAAAAAGTTTGTTAGCATCGAACGATAGCGATCGCCATTCACCGTAACGTTGCGTCCAACAGCATCTTTGAAAAAATACGGTCCAATGATTCCACCAGCGTACAAACCACACCAAACAGTGCATTTTTCGGGATGCATGGGCAGTTCTTGAACGGCTTCTGGTTGCTCTTCACTCCAAATGCGGCAATTTTGCTTATTTACGTAGCCATTCAACCAGAAATGAGCCTCATCGCTGAACAAAATTTGTCGATAAAAAAGCGGATTTTCTGCCAACTTTTCTAGGGCCCATTCACTGAAAATTCGACGTTGTGGCAGATCGTTCGGCTTCAGTTCTTGCAATGTCAAAGCATACTGAGCATCTTTCTCTTTGACACCTTGTCTGAAATCCCGCGTGATCTGTCAAATACTAATGCATGAAAATCCTAACCACAAAAAAATCACCCTTTATATATATTTGTCTGTTTGTCTATATTTGTCTATTTGTATATTGATTATGTGTATTGATTTAATTTCATTGCGTTTTAAGTTAATCTGGTTCACTTATGTGTTTGTTCGATGGCTATATGTATCTTCTCTGTCGTTATTTGGTTGCAGTCATCTACTGCAATGATAGCTATAGCGCACTTTTCAGGTATTGAATATCATGGGTTTATAATAAAGAGTGTCACATCGGTTTTTTATATTAAAAAACACATAAAGTAATGTTGGAAATTTAATTTTTTTTATGAAAATTAAAGTTATGCGTGGAATACACTACGGCCTGCATCCGAACCTTCCGAATTTTTGATCACTTTTTACAATAAAAGCAGTTCAATGGTCTCAATTTCAGCTCGAATGTTTCCTCGATCTTCAATTGTTTGTGGATCATTGCTATACACTTTACTATTCAACAAACCCCAAATGGTGTCCAATTGGTGTCCAATTGACATCAGAATTTCTTTAAATTATGAGATCATCGAACTGGCCAACAAGTCGAGTGCTTCACGATTTGTGTAACATGTAGCACCGTTTTATTGAAACCCAAGATCATCTAAATCAATTTCATCCAATTTTGGCTACGAAAATCTAGTTGTTGTAAACGGCGCCCCAAAGAGATGTTTGGCTGTTTCTCGATGGTGTTCATATGCTCTACAAACCTGCAATTGGTCCCGTTTTTTCAAAACGTTCAATATTTTTGCGAATTCCAGGCTCGTAATTTACGAAATGTTTTTTTACAGAACAACCATATTCGTATTAAGTTTGGATAAGCAAAACGCGTCGTTGTGTTGTAAACAAACACATGATTAAAAACGGCATAGTTTAACCCGAATTTTTTTTGACAAATGAAAAGCCTAAACTATGCCGTTTTTAGTCATGTGTTCATTTACATTTACAACAACGCGTTTTGCTTATCCAAACTTATTACGAATATGGTTGTTCTGTAAAAAACACAATAAATATTTTTTTTTGAGCTTAGAAAACCTACAGATGGAACATTCTTTAGATAGAGAATGAAATCGAGTACACTTATTTGTGGTATATCTGCGTTAATTTCTTTAGCTTCAGAGAAGTCGTTATCTTGCTTAACTCTGCGGTATTCTTCTTTCTAAATCTTTATGCCAACATTTGTCAAAGGCCGATTTTACTTATAACACCTTTTTAATCATACTACTTACTGTATGTACTTGATCAATAGTTGGGTGCTCATTACGGAAGCCATACTGATTATTCATAATAAAGTTACTCTTGTCGGTTTTTGGTTTAGGCCTTTTAGTGTTGAACTGTTGGCTTTTTAACTATTTAGTTCCTTTAAGTTAATACTCGGTATTTCTATTATTTGTCAACTAACTCAATTAGGAGTAAATTGTGTCATTTCTTATTTTCTATGTTTTATTTTATAATATCTTTGAAATCTGTTCTGGCCTCGGCCCCAAGTCTCTCGCGATTCATTTTTCACGCCCTTACTTTTATGCAGTTGCCAGCCAATTCGAGGCCGCACGACTATAGGTCCGATTTTCGTAAAACCATCCTGCACTCCGACAGGGGTAATAGTTGTGTTTGTTTTCATCACAGATCGTAATCTAATGATGAAAATTCCCTTTTGCATCCTGTCCTCAACGGAATTCGTACCCGGTATCCCGCGATACAAACGCCAAAGCTTTAACCACTGTTCCGTTTGATAGAAAATTTTTATGTTTCTCTTGATAATTGTGGAATATAAGGTTATTTAATATTTTTTTCATCTTGTGAAGTTCTGATTTGAAGCCACTTTTATCGATTTAGTCTTATTCTTCAAGAGATCTCTTATTTATTTTGAGTAGCTATTTTATTTTAACCTAGTTTTAATTTCTGGAGTACTTTGCAAGCCAATTCTTGTATATCTGTGATAAAGTTTTCTATTTCCTTACCCAGTTGACCATTATTTAACAATGGTATTGCCAAATTTATATTTTCTCTACAGGTTTATGTTTGTTGGTTAGAGTTATTTTTAGATTACCCAGAAATCGATTAAATCAGTTATTTTTCCTCCGTCAGTGAGCTAGTAAATTAGTTGTTTTGTTGAAACGGATTGTTTTATTGTCGTTAATCTTAATCCTAATGAGTATTCTTTGCAATGAAGTCATAACTTATTAGAAACCGTTTAATCAAACGCTTGAAGAATTCTGGAATATTGGGTTTTCTTGATAGAATGTCGTGGTGGTTAGGATAAACCTGCCATTACAGTGGGATAATTTTTAGTTTTTAAATTTACAATTGTAGACGGTATTTCTTCTTTTCCTCATTATTTTCTTCAAAATGTGGTATATTTTCTTTTCTGATAGCTGCACTTCATCTACTGACAGATTTACGTGGGTGGATGGTATAACACACGTTGCCTTCTAAATTTATGGTTGGCATGCTGAAATCAATATTTTTAGTGTGGTTATTACTATTTTTTGTTTAGCTCTCAAAGCTCTATCTTCTATTTTTTGCAGTTTTTCGCCGAATTACTTAATTATGCGAATATCTCCTCCGAGGCTTGATTGATGCCAACACCATTCTTCCTTTCTTCTGATATTTTATTTGTATATTGTATCTTCTACTTTACTGGTAAACATTAATTCCTTCAGTTCTTTTAAACTTTATTGTTTGAGGGATAATTTGATATTAATTAATTTTATTGTAGCTCATTTTTTGAATTTCTGTTTCAATCATGCTTCTTATGCAAGCAGAATGAGCTGATGGTGATCTACATTCTTAACATATCTCGATGCTTTACTGCAATATCATTGCGTCTGTTCAAATGATTAACATTTTTTACATTTCGGAATTATTTTCTTAGTGGATCTTCCTTGATAATGATGATCGAGTTCTACCATCTTCACAAATATAGCTTGTATAAACAAGTGCACCCGTAAAACTCTAAAAAAGGTAAAATCTGAAGAATCGTGTATGCGGGTTTCAATGGAAAATAGTTTCAAAATATTAGGACAACTATAATATACGAGTTTATACATAAATTTGTTTTATTTGTGATTTACTCGAACACAGTGGTGATTTGCAATTAATAGATAAAGTTTTTAGTAATTGTAAAAGGTTGAATTAAGTTTGGAATCATCAAAACTACAGTTAACTTCTATTAACTGACTGGCGTTATACTCTAAAGATTTTCTCCGTGCTGGTGCGATATTTTGATTATGATTTGTGTTATAAAATTCATTTTTAAAGCGGAAAATGGATACACGTTAATAAAATCACCTCCAAAATTAGAAACATTGATCATAGGTTAGTGACTAATAAATTAGTAACATTTTACGAAAAAAGATCCACATAATTTATATGTGATATTTTTAGTATACGTATAATAAGTATTTAAGTCGGTGAACGTATCAATAAAATTAAAAAAAAGGTACTTGTTCTGTCATTATAGTTTCCAAATTGCCCGGATAGTGGATGTCAAGTAAGTATAAGTATGTATGCACGCACATGTAAAGAATGGCCATTGCAAGGTTAATTCCGAAAACTGTCAAAATTACTTTCGGAATTTAAATAAATACTCTTCCTTATGTTGCGACAACTCTATTATTGTTATCGTCTGGTCCACTGTATTATTTCGTCAATCTGCCATATTATTCTTTTCGGCACGAATTTTACTCAAATTATTAGAACTATTGTAAAACTTTCATTTGTAAATTGGGTTCATAGTTTATGTAAAGAACAAATTTTAAGGTAGGTCCTATGATAATTAAAATGTAAATTTATTGCGTAGTTTTTCGTTGCAACCAAATCTAAAATATTCTAACCTTAAAAACAACGTGATGCAATAATTTTACAAAATTGAAATATGTACGAGTAATTAATTAAATTGTGTAGTTAAATATCTTATTTAACCTGTTCCCCAGAATAAAATGGCAGCCTTCTTTAGTAAAATTGGTCAATTAGGCTTAGGAGTTGCTCTTGTCGGTGGTGTTGTAAACTCTGCATTATATAATGGTAAGTAACAAAATAGCGAACCGGATCAGAGGGCGTGCTAATTGGTTTCTTATATTTTTAGTTGATGGTGGACATAGAGCTGTCATCTTCGATAGATTCGCTGGAATTAAACAAGGCGTTGTTGGCGAAGGTACGCATTTCTATATTCCATGGGTACAACGTCCAATCATTTTTGATATTCGTTCGCAACCTCGAAATGTTCCCGTAGTCACTGGAAGTAAAGATTTACAAAATGTAAATATTACGTTGCGTATATTGTTCCGACCTATCCCAGATCAATTACCAAAAATTTATACAATTTTGGGTGTTGATTATGATGATCGGGTTCTACCTTCAATCACTACGGAAGTACTCAAAGCGGTGGTCGCTCAATTCGATGCTGGCGAATTAATTACACAGCGAGAAATGGTATCGCAAAAAGTATCAGACGATTTAACAGAACGAGCACAACAATTCGGAGTTATTCTAGATGATATTTCTATTACACATTTAACATTCGGCAAAGAATTCACACAGGCCGTTGAAATGAAACAAGTTGCACAACAGGAAGCGGAAAAAGCCCGATTCATGGTCGAAAAAGCGGAACAACAAAAGAAAGCGTCTATCATTACGGCTGAGGGTGATGCTCAAGCTGCCCAATTACTTGCAGAGTCGTTCGCCGAAGCTGGTGATGGTTTGGTTGAACTTCGCAGAATAGAAGCGGCTGAAGATATTGCTTATCAACTATCACGGTCACGTCAAGTAGCATACCTGCCCACGGGCCAAAGTGTGCTATTGAACTTACCCCAACAATAATTAATAGCTGGTGAAATGTAACCTTAAGAAATATTATTTTTTGTTTCTCTGCATTTGTTAAAATAAATAATTACTATAATTCCAAAAGAAATGAAAATTCGAAAACCCAAGGTAAATCAAGTTAGTGTACTGATCTTAGTGAAAATAACTGCCGGCAACATAGGAATCATTTTATCTTGTTCAAAATATGATCTTATGTGTTGAATAGAAAAATGATTACAATTTGAAATTGTCTAATAATAGCCTTAACGAAAAATGAACTTGTTTTTATTTTCATTAGAAATTCGTGTTTATTTTATTATTTACAAAAGCAAAAAGAAAATATATGATAGATTTTATATTAATTTAACCAGAGTGTTACTTGTAATCCAAGTCCTCTTCTTCATCGTCATCGTCAATTTCAGACAGTGCTTCTTCTTCGTAATCCGATTCGAAGTCATTATCGTTCTCTTTATCGGCTAGTTCTTTCTGGTACCGTTCTTTCAAGCCATGAGTGATTATATCACGACATAGTTCATCAAATCCGGCCGGTAGCCATCCTGTTTTTTCATTGCATATTGCACCCGAGGACGGGGTCGGTATTTTATCAAGCATTTCTTTAATTTTTGGTACATGCAAATCACAATATTGGAAAAAAGTTATACGCTTTTCAGGAAGCTCTCCATAATCGTAATACGGTTTGAAAAGGAATGGTTGTGGTTTTGGTTCATCAGTACTCTTAGCAGCCGCTATTGTGGTTGGATCAATGAGCTTTGTATTCTTGGTTAGAGTTTGATTTATATTCGGTTTATTTTTCTTGTTCGATTTAGACTCGACCCTGCCTTTCATTCCGACTATATTCCGTAAGCGAAAATCAAATGTTTGAAAGTATCTGCTTTCGAAATTCTTCCGTGGATCATATCCGAAACGTAACCACATGATACGCCAAGGGCCGCTGGTGTAGTAGTAGCCAACAGCCGGCAGAATATGTTTTAGTTGGTCTTTAGATACTTTGGCTTCATATATGAGAGCCATACGTGACCAAACTGGCCGCTTCTCAAATAGCTCCTTGACGGTGTTGTAACTTTCGTACGATGATATTTGAGTTTTAAGGTACTCAATGGCGTTCGGATGAGGTTTCATTGGAATCGGTGTATTTAGATCGAAAGTTAAAAACTTTGTATGTTTACTGCGTCGGTTTCGAGTGCTCTCTATTAAAGTTTCGTTACTATTCAAATCTTCTTTTTTAAAAAGATTTTCTTGGACGCTATCGACCCGTGTGAATGAAACAGGTGGCATAAAATAAGGTGTGTCATCGGGTTCACTAAAGTATGAGAAATTCAAATTATGTATGTGTAATTGATCAATGGTGATGCCGTAAAGTAAAACTTACTTCATCCACGATGCCGATTTTAATTCATCGGGTAAAATATCTTTGTAGATAATTTTTGGTTCGGTCATTTTATTATCTTTGTGTATGGCTAAATATTGAAAATCACAAAGTGAATTAAAGCGGTACACAGTATCGACTTTGCCCAGGATTTCGACGTCACATTTTGGGGGTTCCGTAGAGTTCCTTTTTCTCTTAACTTTAACTTTTAAGAGCAACCCGTTTGTTGGAAATTTATCACCCATCACTGGTTTGGCAAAAAGATCATTTGGACGAAATTTTACTTCTAGCCTACGCTTTTCTTGATCAAATATCTAAACATTTATTTTGTTAAATGCTGGCTGTTGAATGAAATTGGTTACTTGAAACTTACCGAAGACAATTTCCTCATTCCACCCAGGGTTTTTAACATTTTTTCATCATTTTTGACAATACCCGGATACTCAATCATAAGAAATTTCTCCCCTAGCTCTTCTCTTCCTCCTTTTGCCATTTGTGGTACGATATGCTTTTTGCGTTTTCAATAATCATACAATTCACAAGGAATTGCAATCGCATAATTTTAAAATTGTATTTTTCTGTCAAAATTAATTGTCGATAAGCAGTTTTGTTTATATCATCAAGACGAAAATGTTTAGTGTAGGTTCTATAATGTAGAACTGTGTGCTGTTGAGAAAATTCATTTCCAAGTAACCAAAATAAGTGATCGCCAAAACGGTTCTTGTTGGTAAATTAATTTCATTAATCATCAATCAGATAGAAATGTGAACCAGGATCATTATGTGAAAGGCATATACATAACTGCAATGACTATAAGAGGAATTGCTCATTCTTTCCGTAGTAAAATAACAACTAGCAACTTGTTGTTGTTGCTCTCTTTGTAAAACAATTTGAATGGAAAATCTGAAGATGTCGCTTCAATCGCTTATCGAGTTTTGTCGTAAAATGATTGCAGCATAAAAAATTACGATATTCGTGTAAAAAATAAAGCTTTTAGTATTATACGTCTCGAATAAACTGAAACAATGAGCGAAATTGCATTTAACTTATTAATGCTGCATTTAACTGAAATGAATAAAAATAAAAATGAAGACTAAATAAATATTAAAAAATAGTAAATTTTAAAACTAGATCACATGACACAAAACTATTGTAGCTATGAAAAACGATAAAGGTGTTCGTTTTTCGTATCGCTGTCGAAAATAAAATTTGCAGACATTTTTGAAACCGAAGGAATTGTAAAGCATTTACTGCTTGAAAGATGTGTCGCTATACTGACTCAATCGACTGGTCGATAAATTTTGGTTGGATTGGATGAATAATTGGTAAGCGTGTGTTTTTTATGATTGCTAAAATAATAGTTTGAGGTATCAAATTTTTTATAACTGTTATTACAATAATTTCAACGAAATCTAAATATTCTACACATTGTTTTTCTGTAAAAAAAAAAAAATGAAAAAAGAACCGATTAAAAGTTGAATGAAATATTTTAGGGTTATGTGTTGTTGTTATTATTATTTTTCTTATTTCGTCGCTTCCTCGCTTATACACTTGTTGTGTTTGCCATAGCGACGTCACCATCAGACCAATGTATTTTGTCGATGTACATAGCTTGCCGCTGTATTTTTGGTTATGTTTATACTTGTTTAAATGTAGAAAATGTTTTGAGCAAAAGTGTGTTTATTTAAAAACTCGTAAAAAATTTCAAAACGAACATTCGGGTTTAACGGAACGTCGGAATTTTGCTTATAAACAGTTTAAAATCATTGGTCAGATCTTGATCTTAATTCTTGTATATATTTGAGAAGCAAGATCAATAATCTAGATTAGAAACGTTATTATTTTATTAATTCATGGAATTCAAAGCTAACATCGAAAAAATTGAAAAATTTGATTTTTGATGTACCATTGGTGAATCTAGTATTTAACTTTTTCCTGATGATATAGTGACAGAAATCTGCAAGCTTGGTGATTCAGCAGAAATTTATCCGTATCTAATATTTTGATTAGTCACTGTTTCTATAGTAGTTGTTTTGCTTTGACTGCGTAGATGAATTGGTTATGGTAGAGACTATGCTGCGAAATCGGATTTAAAGGCAAATATATATATATATATATATATATATTGAATATATTGAAATATAAGATTAAACAATTTCATTTATCTTTTTCAAAAATCGCTTTAATCGCTTATCGGGTTTCATTGAAAAACAATTTTAAGAGCTTTCTGGTGGTTTAGTATAGATAACTCTGATATAAAAATAAAGTTTTAATAAACAATACGAGGTGAATAAAACTTCATTAATGTTACCAGTGCTGCACTTCTAAGATCTATGTGCTGTACACTACGTGTCACAAGCAGAAAAAAGCCAACCGGACACAAGAAAAATTTTCAAGAACATATATGTAAACATGGTCAATATCAGCCACAGCTTTATAAATGAAAACAATTGAGATTTTATAACCGATATTTGTGGTTATTTGTTTGGAAATTCACGTGGAAATTATTGTTGACGTCTATGTGTTTGAGGGGTTAAAAATACTGTGTCGGTAGTATAGTTTATAAATTATTTGTGTTGACAAGATTACAAATTTAGTTTAGGTGTGATGATATCGAAGAGCCATATAGTTTTAAATTAAAATATTCAACATCAACAAAATCAAAACCGTTTACCTTGACCCAAGGTTGCGCTTGAAATAATATATTTCATGTGAAAGTAATTAGGATAATTAGATAGAATGTTAGAGTGTTCGATGTGAAATATGGAAATATAAATTACAAATAAAGATTTTAGATTTTTTTGTCTGATAGGAATGCATTCTAAGTACAAACATTATGTTGTGTCTCGATTTTGAAGCATTTCCGATGGTATGGTAAGCAGTACATATCATCCTCTTTTCATTTGCTATGTAAAATCGAACTCAACCTATGTACTTGTATTAAATATACCAACAAGCTGCATCGGATTTTATCATCAAACAAATCTATAAGCGATACGAAGTTTCTGTTGGCCACGACAAAACAAAACATAAAACGTTATCAGTCAGTAGTGCAATAGAAATTGATATTAACGTGCTTGATTTATTTAATATTGTTACTTTAAAATATTATAATAGTAAGTGTTTTTATAGTTATTAAAATTTTCGTAAAGTTGCGTGTATCGTGGACACGGTTCATGTCCGTTAATAATACGATTGTATTCCAAGGCGATGTCATTGTTTTGTTGGCACACAGTTCCACCACCTCTCACTAATTGATGATACTGGTAATTAAAAAAATAATTTGAAATTGATCTTTGTGATGCATGTTTTTAAAAAAATTCACCTCTCGATTTATATCCCCAACGCAAATCCAATTATTTCCTTCTAATTTTGTAACGGCCCATTTTGAGTGATCATTGCCATTTTTGAAGTAAACCGTCTCATTGAATTTTATATCGGCAATATTATACACGCTAAACCGTGTGGTACAATTCGAACTCATGCGGCCACCACCGTTTAGCCATGTTTCTACCAATAAATTGGTCTGTAATGTGGGCGCTACTAAATCATTGTAAAGTTCTTTATGGAATTCGCCTGCTTTGGCAAACACCTTGAATTTATATCCCAGATTTGATTCAATGGTGTCAATACTGTAAAATGGAGCTTCAGTAATTTTCACTTTATTGATTACATCAATAATATGTGGGAGGTCGTTTCTAAAAAAAATTATGTAGATACGTACATTAATAATGTACAATTAAATGAGTAATCAAATTGTATCGTAACTTACTTAAATTGTTCTAAATTATTGGTGTGAGAATATATATTGGTTTCATCATAGATTAACTGTTTCGCCACCAGATCAAGCATAGACGCATTCATTGAAATACACAAAAAGCTCTGCCCGTACCTATGTCCTGTACTTGGATACCCATACTGTGCATCTTCAAATGATGGTGGATATCGAGGTACTGAGTGAACCATCCAGAAACCATATGTTTTCGACGATGCTAATACACCTTTAGTATGTCCCCCATTAAAATCCACTGGTCCCGCTGGAGGTTGATCATTGTACATTAAACCGATCACATCACGATTATTGTAGATTTGGTTTATAGTATTTCCGGGTGCGCTTGTATCATCTTCAATGGTTTTACTTGAATACATCCACTGCTTAACCGGCTTCGATGATGTGATGTAGTAGTAGTTTAACCCACTCGAAATTTTAATCCGTTTGCCATGTTTTTTGCGGACATATTCAATTGGTAATTTGTATAAATAAAACCAATCAAGTAAATTATTTGCATTATCACGACATCCAATATTCTTATTATCGTTGTATGCAACAGATGTACCGAGCACTAATTGCAAATTTAATATAAAAAAATAAATCCAAACGAGAATCATATTCTACTCTGAATCTTAAAATTATGATTGGAGAAGAGTGACAGTTGTTACGGTTATTATTGTTTGAATTTTGTTGTTGTTGTTGATGATTGTGTTGATATGAGAATGTAGTTGCGTAGTATCATTTCCAGAAACTGATAATAGATGTAAGCTATATCGGTCTGGTGAATAACTATAATTTATTTGATTACCTAATCAATTTATTCGTTTTTTAAGTTTATTATTATACATATTTATATGTCCCACGAGTAAAAATAAAGCGTGAACGCAGAATATTGGGCGGGGCTATTTTATTCTCGTGATTTTCCGAAACAGGCATTTAGATTTTGTTTGTAGCGACGCCACTAGGTTGTGGTATGCGGGATCAACAGAAACGTGCGATTACTAATGACGTTAAAAAAAAACAAAATGTAGATTTGTATGGGTTTTCACTAAAATACAGTTAATTTTTAACTCTTAAGCTAGAGTCAGAATACATCCATTCCATTCCGTTCTGTTTTTATATCAAAATTCAATTTTGAACGTTTGCCTAATATAATTTCATCAATAAACGGAAGTAGACTGAACCGACTCAGACGGAGATTCGGATTTTTAAAAAAAATTAAATTCTATTCTGTTTATAGATAGTGAATTAAGAGAATTTAGTTAATTTAGGTTTTTACCATAGCAACTGCAACAATTTTTTGTTGTCTGTTTTGATAATATTAATCAATGTACGCAATCTTAAGAATACTGGGCCACATATGTTTTGTTATAATATTACTTACTACCTATTGAAAATTCAAACTATTTACATATTATATAATTGTGTTTGATAATAATTTTTTAAAGTAAATATTAAAAAATCGGCCCCTAGTGGCAATCACTTTAACTAAAAATTCAATTTAACTCTAACTATTTATGTCGTCAGAATGAAACGAATATTTTTCACATATTGTCGATAAAAAAATACATTCTTATTATTATTCAACGAATCTTTATTTATTTTAATTCACAATAGCTTCTATTATTGTCTTCGCTGAAGTATAATTAAGCAGGGAGAAAAAGTTTCTCGAAACAAAATTAAACAGTGAAAGGGTTAATTTACATAAATCTAAATATTTTTTCAATTTAGCTAAATTTTCTCCCAATTTATACAATGCAATTAGTGTAGTAAATTTAGAAATTTTACCAATGCCATACACTAAAAACTTCGAAATTGGAATTTAATAGATATTATATATTTGGTTAGCATCGAATTAATATAACAGCCCAACAGCTTGTCTATGGGTGAGATACCTAGGTAATCATATTGATCAACATCTCTACTACGATAAACAAATTGCAAAGCAACTCACAAAAGCCACAAATTTTTATATAAAAATATAAAACTGATAACCTATCAATCATTAATTCATCCAATAGTATGTTATGGTGCTCCTATATGATATGTTGTACCATATCATCAGCGCTGATGGAAAAGATCAGAAAGTTCGAGAGGAGGTGTTTGAGAACATGTTTATCACAATATAGGAAAACAAATAACAATAAACTCTACGTATCAAATAAAGTAATTTATAATCAAATAAAATTCGATAGAATTGATTTATTCATTTTAAATCCTGTGAGGAAACTTGTAAAAAAATCAATAAGGAATGAAGATAACTCAGTGTTATATGGTCCATATTTAGAAGACTTCCAGGAAAACACAATCGAAAATAAATACTGCCCACCGGAAGCATTTATATATCTAGATCAAACGGTTATTTACAAAATCATCAAACTGGAGTACCTATACTGTCATCATACATACCGGAGAAAAAATGTTAAAGCGATTAATCGTAATGAATACAATGATCCAAGACGAATATTTAGTGAGGACATAGCAGAGACAACAAAACGGAGCCAAAACATTTTTGGCTGTAAAATAAAATTACCCGATGGCCAACAGGAACTAATCTAGTCATTTTAATCCTTCAAAAAATTGTCGAATTAAGTTTTAACACAGTAATTTTTAAATTCGAAAAAATAAATCGAAAATCTGATTTTAGCAATATAATTTCCCAGCTGAATATAAAAAAAATATTCTCAAATTAAATCAAAATGGTAAAAAATTGAGAGCCAACATTATTGCACTATATAAAGGCCATAATTAATTATTTCAAATTTATAATAGTGTAAGTTTTTTTCTAAATTATGTTTAACTTACTCCTATAACAAAGATTAAATGTACAAACTGAAAAATAACAATAATTAAAAAAAAACAGCCCAAGCTTGTTACATTTAATGTCAGTAGTTTATACCATAAATGTAGTGCAAATACTAATTTAAATGGCTTACATTGTAAATAGAATACGTAGTTTTTAACGTATCGGTAATGCTATAAAACCAAATGAAGCTGGGCTGAGATGTTTTAACCCCATTTTTTTCAAATCAAATCGAATCATGCGTCTCTTTTTCATAGAATAGGTTAATTGACGCTTTCGCTTTTGCAATTATGTTGCTTCTATTGCGATCTCAGCTTACTCCAATAAAACATCATACTATTATCCTATCGTGGTTTCATTCATCTTCATATTTTAACAGTGACACTATCGTAAACGAAAAAAGAGAGAGTGACCATTTTAATATAACGTTGTGAGATGGCAGTAGATAAAGAATAATTGATGAGTGAAACAACGTAAAATTTAGTTAAAAAAAAAAAGAGACGTAAGTTTCAATTCGATTCGAAAAATTCTCCATTCCCTATAAAACGATCGATTCTATTACTAGCTTTAACAAATTCAGTAGAATTCATTAACATGAATTAAACTCGAATGTATATTTAAAGGCTAATTGAAAGTCCTATTAACAATTTTAAGGCTCCATTCGTTTGGGTTTTTACATCATAAAGCTGGAGCAAACCAGATCGGAAAAACGGGTCGATACTCGTAATTCTATTTTGAACGCGAAACATCACCGTTATGACACACAATAGTCTCACTGGGCGATTTAAATTTTCAATTCACTTGGTTTTGACTAAAGATGGGGTACTAGAGAAAGCTATCAGAACCCTAAACAAGATCTAATATTACGTAAATAATTAAAGAATTTGACATCTATTTCGCTAGAGAAATTTCGATTATAAATCAGAAAATGGCAGGTTTCTTCAGGATGTCTAAACTACACTATACTACTCCAGACACGACAAAATTATTCCACATGTTGCGGCACCGGGCAAAACCGATTTGGAAACACTCAATTGGGCAGTTTCACCTCTCCCGCTGTATTCACCAGACATTGCCTAGTTTGGTTACCACTTGTTTCGTCGATGACGCATGGATTATTTGAACAGCAATTCTCATATGAAGATATCAAAAATTGGGTTGACTCATGGATAGCCCCAAAAGATGAAGTGTTCTTCCCACATTTTTGATAAAAACGGCGGAGAGTTATTTGTGTACCTAATAATATTTAATTCAAACTAGAATTTAATCATAAATAAATTTATAAGGCTCTTTCCCGATATGAATGATGGCTCAGTATCCTCCTCGGCCAAAAGATCAATGGATATTGTAGCGCATCTTAAGTCCTGTGCATTTCGGACACACAGAGTTCCGACGATGAAGCATGATATCTCTAGTTGCAAATTTGCACCGACAATAATAACAGCGACTTCGCTGTCGAATGGCATCCGATCCAACACAAATTTGAACAATTTGACCAATTCGTTGTTCTGATGAAGAAGCGTTTTCAATTCTCCTAGAATGGCTCGCTTCGTTGTCGTATTGTTAGCATGACACTGTTTAATTTCAGTATCCGAATTGTCCATGTAACGAATTTGTAAGAATTGATGGTCTGCATCCAGATGGTCTGCAGAGTTAAATGATTTCAATGTGTTTTCTGATGCAACGGCGAATGATGCGGAAGAGAATTGTGTTGTAATTATCTTAAAAGCGGACATGAAATTGTCCCGTTCAATATGCATTGCGCCAACGACCTCATTTGGAAGCAACTGTTGTATTTTTGGATGTTGGCCAGGAAATGGGTAGAATCATTTCCTGTTCCAGAAACCAAAGAGCGTAATGGCTCTGGTGGCGGGACCAATTGTGGCAATTTGACTTTCTCATCTGCGCAAATTTCAACGCCTTACAATGATGACAAACGACTGATATTTATCCAATCGTTACTGATTTAACCATGCCAATACGACTATTTTCATTATCCGTCGCACGCTGGTCATCAGTGCGGTTCGCACTTGAAGTATTTTTTTTTTTTTTTTGTTTTTTATTCTTTGCAATCTTTTCTGGGGCCGAAGCACTCCTAACTCTTTCGCAGTTCGCTTATTTACGTCCTTACCTTACGCAGTTCTGCTAAATCGAGGACGTACGGATATAGGTCCGATTTGTTACCATCTGCACATTGCATAGCTCCATGCCAGCCTATACTGGCATGGAAGATGGGTCGGCCCATGAGCTCTTCACTCCGACAGGGGGTCATAGATGTGTTCCTTCTCATCACAAATCGTAATTTGATGATGAAAATTCCCTTTGCATCCTGCCCCTATCGGGATTCGAACCCGGTACCTCCCGATCCAAACGCCAAAACTTTAACCACTATGCCATTTGGTCGGTCACTCGAAGTAGATCGCTGTGTATTTGACTGACTGCGAAGACCTACGAGTATGTTAGCGTTAGGCATTGTTTTGTGATGAACACTGTAAAACGACACGGGATTGTTTCCACAATAACTTCTACACGAACCAAATCTGTCGGAATTACCTTGTTATTCTTCACTGAGAACTTTACAATAATGAAATCTGATCAAAATCTGATCAAAATGATTGTTCGCAAAATGTAATTAAATTCGCTTTAACCAAATCTGTTCTCAAAATTCACTACCTTTTTTACGAAAAAACAATTGTAAATCTATTAGATTTCACAAATTCTCGCTGAAATGTTTGAGCACAACCACACGGTGTGAATAATCGAATCAGAAATATGTAATGCATAGCGCAGCTGTCAAACGATAGTTCCGCCACCAACACCATCTATTGAAAATAATCCGAAGTGATTATATAAATGAATGCTCATTGTCGAAATACAATTCTCTTTGGTGGTGTTAAATGCATTCCGGGTTCTCGTTTGGGCTTTTACGAATTTTCTTCGATTTTCTGATTTTTTCTATTTTCCGGTTTTTCCTTTGGGTTTACCGAATTTTCATTTTTCCTAAGAATCATCCAAATCGGCCAAGCCGTGCTCGAGTTACAATGGTTTAAATCAACTTGTAAAGTTGTATGCTTGATTAGGGTAGTACCAGAACTATCAGGAATTTAGGGGTTTAGAGAATAGAGACCATTGCGTAAACGTTTCTTCTTTTGTTTGATTCCCTAAACCACATACGGAGAACTTTGATTTGCAGCTAGCATAGATTTCAAGCGTTGCGGTCCTCCTGCAAACATGCTATAAACATGGAAAGGATTATTACTATAACACTATTCCTTTACTTGCTAGCCTTGTCCCTTAACCTCTACACGCTATTGTGAAAATAGAATACTAACGTGTTAAGAATGTTATAAAATGTAAGCGATATTATTTGAAAATATATACGAGTATATAGGTCAATTTCGAGATGTTTTACACAACACCTGTTATTCGTTGGACTAGTTTGAAATTCACTCATAAATTTTTGATTTTCATTTTATACGTATAAACCATAGTAGGATTTTCCAAATAACAATAAATTGGAAAATTTTTAACGTGTTACGCCATAGCGATATTTAAATTACAGTCTAACATTTTAATATTAAATAGTTTTACAAAATTATGTGACATACTTTCCATCATTTATATTTCTTTCCAAGTTATTAAGCTAAATAATTTAAGTAGCCATTTGTTAATAAATTTATAATAAGCTAATAGTTTATAAAATTTCTTGTGCCCTTGGAAGAATGGCCCTGGGTCTAAAAAAAATAACTTATCTAATCCACTTTTGTTTTGAATTTATTTTTAGGATACGCGCTGTTTGTTGGCAAGATACAAATATGTAAATTGCGCTTTGTGAAATAACATTGGAGATTTGATTTACATACCATGAAGAGCCTGAAACATTTCATGATATTCAAGAAGCAACAAAGTTCTAAACTTTTACAGTCTGACTATAACGAACTGATGAAAAATTTAAAATTACGAGATCAAAATAAAGGTAAATGCTATTTGTATATACAGCGTCGTAGTACGGAGTAAGTTAGTAATTTTGATGTCGTTTCAACACAGTATAATTTTCTCACATGAATTATTCAACAACTATATTCTTGGTAGAAACTGGAAAATTGGAAATTTTTTAAATATTTTATTTTGGTGACATCAAATTATAGTTAATTAAAAAATACAACTGGTACAAGTTAAAATATACAATGGAAAATCGTTAATATTTTAATGATAATCGTTTTATGTAAGTTTATTGTTTTCGATATTGAAGTGGAGGCACTTAAAAAGCACCCAAAAGCTATATAGATGTAAGAAAACTTCTACGGTTGTTATTTAAAAATTTAACGATTTATTGATCATTTCATATATAACTATAAAATATGGCTTATTAATTTATTAATGGAACGTTCGTATATATACTAGATTTGTGTACAACAATAGAAATACAATATATTGTTGGTGTACGTATGTCCGTATCAAGGTAAGATGTCGATGGAGTGATAAAATACGTTGCTTTAAAAATATTTTTTTTCACGTGTTGCGCGCTTTTTGTATATGAGAAGGCCATTTAACTACATAGGTGGCGTCTTTTAGAAGTGGTGAAAGTAGTATTTTTTAAAATTGCAGTGTAGTTTAATTTCTTTTTAAAATAGTCTTCGTAAAGCAAAAGCGTAAGTCCACAATTTAACAATGTGATAAGTTACTTTGGGTATATGAAAACTTAAGGCTCTACCAGTGGACCCGTCATACTCTGTTTGAACCATTTAGATAAGCGGTACAACCACCAACATTTTAGATATCAGTTGTTTAGCATACACGAGAGATGTACGTAGCACAGGTTCCAGGGAAACTTTATCAGATCCTTATGGACATGGGGTTTCCTTGGAAGATTAGCAAATGGGTGTATGAGTTCATGAATGAGAGAAAGTTAGTTTTGTTTGGTGGAGGGTATAGGTTGGAAGGAGCGGTGACTATGGGCCTCCCCCAAGGCAATAAAACCTCACCGACCCTCTTCAAAGTGGACAAGAGCTCGATACATAGGTGTAACTCCTCGAGCAAAGTTATTTTGCAATTTGCAGATGAGAGGACCATCGAGGAGGCCTTGAGTCGGGCTCAAGAATGTGTGAATCAGGTAACCGAATGATTGAGTGAATTGAATTTGAGGGTAAATTCGAGTAAATGTTGTAGTATGGCTTTTAGAACGAATCGAATGGTTGATGGGCGAGTATATAATGAGCGAATTGAGTGTGTGAAATTGACTAATTATTTGGGGATCTGGATTGACAGAAGAATGAGTTTTAAAGTGCATACTGGAAAAATTGGCCGATAATTGTTAGAGCAGATTCAACGTGATTAAAAGGGTGTGACTGATATGTTACGAAAAGCGCTAGTGTCAACTAAAATTGCGTATCGAATGAGTATATATGGTGATGGGTCCAAGGTTGGGTTTAAAGAGTTGATGTTTGTGGAGAATGCGTGTGCCAGAATGGTATTGGTAGTGATCTATTCAACATCAATTCATACTCTTTGGTCTGAATTGGGTGATTCGACTCTTAATTATAAGAGCGAATGTTAACTAAGGACAATAAATTGGTGAATGAAATGAAAGAGAGATTGCAAAGAGGGATGGTTTACAAAAAGATCACTGGTAATCTTCGAAAATATTAACATATTCGCCAAGATTCGTCCGGCAAATCCGAAAGTCCCTCCGAGCAATCTAATAGTGCGGTTGAAGTTTGGTGACACAACAAATGCAATGATGAATGAGTTATCGGTTAAGAGTGTTTTTTGCACAATGCGAATGAATTATGTTGCACATGGGGAAGTGTATACAGATGCAAGTGTAAATGATGATCGAGTATGTGTGGGAATTTGTATTCCTTCAGTGAGGAAAGAGAAAATGGTAAGAGTTCATGACAGTATCTGTATAATGAATGCAGAATTGATAGGGATTATGGAAGGGATCAAGTTGGCAATGCCACAAGGGAGAAGGAGAATAGTGTTATTCTCTGACTCCGGGAGTGGGTTGGAATTAATTAGTAAGGGTGGGGGAACTCATGGAAATGTGTATGTTGAAATGCTGCAGATTGAAGGTAATGAAAGAGCCGATATGCTTGCGAAACGGGGTTGTTTGATTGAGGATGTAAATGAATATAAATTCATGGATGCCAGAGACGTACTTCGCATGTTTCAGGTGAATCTGTGGAGAAAATGGGAGAGTGAATTTGTTGAAAAGTGTCAGGTGAAAGGTAAGAAGTACTTTGAGTTGGTTAGGTCTCTTTTGAGGCAACCGTTCTTTAAGGTGCTCAAAGGAGATACTAGAATGGTACGAACTATGGAACGAGTGAGATTGAATCATGGAAATTGGAAAGAATGTTTGAAGAAACGCAATTTGGTTGTGTGTGAATTATGTGAAAGCTCTTTGGTTGTGGAGGACATCGAAAATTTGAATCTGAAATGTTTTGCATTTAACCAGAGCAGACAAATGTTCGATGTTGTATTGGGTGCAAGTAGTTTGACTGAATTATTACGAATGGGAATGCACGTATCTAAGAATGTGTATGAATTTATTAGAACAAATCAGATGGAAGTGTGAAAGGGGATCGATGTGTGCTAGGTGTATGAATTAAAATTAGAATTAAAATTAAATTATTATGTTAAAAATGAAAAAAATTAAAATTGTAAGCTTTTGTGATAGCTGGTTGAGATATTAGCTGAACAATTAAATTTTTAGTTTTAAGATAGATAAGATTGCCAACATTGAAAACATCTGAAAGAAATAGCCATCGAAAATCTCTAATCTCACACAAATTCACTGCGGTTTTCCGAAACGATTTTGTGCATTTTTTTATCTTTTCTGGAATAACTGCTGAATTCAGACTACTAGTGTGTCTAGCATCAGCGGTGTACGGCTACGTTTAAACTCAACAAACCAACGTTCGACGGTTGCTTTCGATGGAGCGGAGTCTCTATAATTCTTATCAAGCCATTGCTGTGCTTGAACGGCATTTTCCCCATCAAAAACAGTGTTTAATCAACCAACACACGAATGTCATGTTTTTTCATTTTTTTGAAAATTACAAAAGTAGCGTTACTAAAACATCTGTAATTGTAAATTATTGGTCGGATGGTTATACAATTTTGATATAATCGGTTGAAGGTTGGTACTTTGTAAAATTCATGAATTTTTCATTAGATGTGCCATTTATATGTCAGCCTCGGAGATTAATTAGTGACGCAATACTTCACTAACAAAAATTTACAAGTCATTTTGGGTTAAGAGCTTTTCTTTCTAAATTAAATTTATTGTTGAACTTAACCTATAAATTAAATTTCAATGTGTGTATTTATGCACTTTTTCTTTCCCATTCGAACCAATTTAATAGAAAAACTCCATATTTGCATACCACACAACATTTGGCCCTCTATCGGCAATTTTGAATTAATTTTCATAATTTTTGGGGGAATTTATGAGTAATCCTTTTATTTAAATTTTTTCTATAACATAACGTGCAATTTTTTAAAAATAAAACTAGGCATGAGAAAAATTTGGTCCTATTGTTGTTGTATATTCCGATCGAGCTTGCACAACTTTCCAAAGTTAGGGACATGGGTCAACCATATTGAAAACTCAAGAATAATAAATTATTTACAAAGCGCGCTAAACCGTTAAAAATACATTTTGTTTATCTTGGTCTTCTTTACCTTTCTGCTGATAATTAGTACAAATTCTGCCATTATACTAGCGATATCGTCTGCAAAGCCGATGATTTTGAATTCTTCGGCAATTGGTAGCCGGAAGACGCTGGTGCATACTGTCGTCTGTTTTATACATCAGGACCCCGTTACGAAAGTAGTCCTTACTTCCGAGGTAAAAATTGCACAATATATAGTTTTCACCTTCCTTCCATCTACTTCCGGTGATTGCATATTACGCAATTTCATGCGTCTCGTCGAGTTTAGTTAAAGGTTTCACGACGATATATCTTCAGGTGGACTTTTATCTTTCGGAAACAGCATTAACCTTAGCTTCTTCCATCTCTTAGGTGGAAATACATCTTTGCTTAAGCAGGGATCGAAGACTTAGAAAGAAAATAGCTCAGTATTGTTTGGATTGCAACTTTGAGCGCTTAATACGAAATATTTACTGGTCCCGGATGCCTAATTACCATACCATCATTCCTGGGAGCCTTGACCACTTCCTGGATCGTAACGGTTGGTATTACGTCGTCTACGTTTGGTACTGTTATTCTGCTGGTCGAAGCTGCACGTAGTGCGATTAAAAAATGCCTTCGCTGTTTTGCCGGCACTCTGTAAGCTTGCGCGAAGAAGCTCAGTAAAACATATCCGTTTGCCTAACTTTATAGCGGATTTGAATTCTAATCGAGCTCTGCAGTAAACTTACCGCAAATTTTCATTATCTCTACGCTTTGAATCCTGATTCTTAATTAGCTGGCGTTTTAACGCCTATTCGACGTAAGATCGCAATTTCATCATTCTTTCAATACATAGTTATTTACTACATCTCTATAGGCACTGCTGCATGACATGCGTTTCTAATGGCCTTCATATCTTGGGAAACGTAATTTTTAGTTTTTCTTAAAATGCTTATGCTAGAGAAGATGCTCTCGTCAAACAATTTTAGTTTGAATTCTGAATTTCTGATATCGATCGTTTGTGCTATCCTATTCAATAGCCCAAGAATTAAAATTTCCTGCGATAAACACAGAATGTCGATCTGAACCGTCAGATCAATCAAGATCTTTTTAAGAAGTGAAAGTGTAGTATTGTGAGCGCATTTATGCGCGAGAGACCGGATGGTCTACGTGAGTTTTTCAAAATTTATGCGGAACAGACTATTTATGATAAATTTTTATTTGAACTTTTCGTTTTTGGCTGTTTTTTGGTCACAACATTTACACTTCTCCAATTTTTATAGAGTATATTGACTGCGTCCCATATTGAATTGGTATAAAGCTTCGAAAGTAAATTTGTCGTACTTATATTCGAGCATTTCATAAAATGTAAAATCTGATTACTAAGCTCGTTTTAATTTACCTATCACGTTAAAGGGAACACTCAATATCCATTTAACGTTTTGTGTCTCAAATTAAGGTTAACAAAGAAGGAAACATTAAAAACTATACGAGCTACATCTTACATGCAGAGAAGATGTGACTGTGCACACTATGTCGATAAGGTCTTTGCACATCCAATCCCATTGTATTTACCATCAATCTTATACAACTTTGCCACCGAACTAATTGACTTCAGATGTTGTCATTTTTTATTTGGAAGCATTTCTAGGAATTGGAAGGAATAGTCCGAAGGTTCCACCTTAGTTAAGTTCGTTATCAAATTAGTTGACGTCCCGCCGGTCATAAGGTAGAGTTAATAGCGTTTTGAAAAACTTTATCTGGGATGTTCTTTAATCTAAGGCTTGGTGTTGTTACTATGTGGCGTTCACAGGGTTCTTGGTGGGACGTCATGGCGCTTTTTGTTTTGCTGACAGATTAACCTAAAAACTTTTATCAACGTGACGTGTAAAAAAAAAGGTTAACGAGTTGAATTAAAACTGTGTAACAAAATTAATTGGATTAAAAATAAGTGAAATAAATAAAATAAATCTAACAAACAGAACCCCGCGTTATTTGTTCAAGAATTTTATGTGGTTTGCGCTTGTGGTAAAGGAATGGTAAAAGGCGACCACGCGCTTTCGTATTGCAGTCATCACCACTAACCAAGCGCAGCCCCACAACTATACATTGGACAAATAGGTCATCAGTATTTGAAATCTTCGTAAATAATTTGCGGAATTATTCATCACTAACTTAATTATGCGTTAGGCTGATGAAAAAGCGTTCACTTTAACTTCTCAAACAGCGTTAGTTGGTTGTGCCGATTTTGTTGAATGGCATCACAATCGGAAATTGTAATTTGTTTTAACCATTTATGCACAGTTTATGGTTTGACACGAATTAACAGTTTTATTTAAATTTTAAACGAATTACATATTAAAAATATTAGAATCACTTGATGAAAAACGAACAAAAACTGTCGGCACATTTGGCGAAATATTTTATCCTGCTGCTCCAGGTTCCAATGGTGTCTTTATTTTTAGTCGTAAAACGGACGCTCCACTGCAAATTTGACGGTGGCCCTATAGGATAAAGGTCTTATGCAAATTCTGAAAATTTGCTGCCTTTTAAGATCGTGTTGCAACTATTAAACTGGCTTTTTTTTCCAACACCGTATCAGTGCTGAAAAACACAGACTGAACTGACATCTACTGAACAAAATGATTTGTTTAGTATGGAATAAATAATAAATTTATCTGATGGAAATGGCGAATACAAAACAAACAATGATAAGCGCATGTGACGCCTGTACACCCTCGATAAATAGCTTCAAATGCAGTTTACCATTACTTGTAATATTGTAAGGCTAAGTAAATTTGATTTTAAAAATATTAAAGTTGAATCTTGAATTGTATTTTAGAAAAGCGACAATTTTATTTTTCGAAAATAGTAAAAAACTCAAACCAAACTATGCTTACAGAGGGGCAAACAGGAAAGTTTTACCTCATCAAATAACGAGGCAAATTACTTTGTTTTGACCTACGTGGGCTGGATACTTTCAGTATTTACATAATATTTGATAATTGCATGCAAATTTTAATTACCTATTTAGATACTGTTTTTGATCAGAATGCAAAATGCTTGGTGCAGGATGCAAATCACACTTACTGGTTCTCAAAATTAATGAAATATGAATTCCTGTATGAAATGTGCCGGACTCCGGAAGCCCACAATAAAAGACCCTCTTTCCTTGCCTTCTGATTAATTAATTTACTAAATTAAACATTCTGCACAAAAACCAATAAATACGATTGCTAAACGATATAATAAATTAGGAACTTTCTTATTCATGAACATTAACATTCCAAATTCAATTTTGCGGAGGTGGGATACGTTGGTGTTTGCAACTTTTTTGTTCCTTTTACACAAATAATTAAAAGTTTATTTATTTAGTGAAATAATTGGTTTTTAATAACAAAAGTATTAATTAAATATTCAACATAAATTGAGTTTTTATTGTTTGCTATAAAAGGTAATAATTATTTTATGTCTTTAATGGTGTTTGACCGTAAAATGCTCCAATATCGTTCGGTTTAGCGCGTTTTAATGAGGTTATTTAAGAGTTGTATAGTTTAATGGTGACAAATAATATATTTGATTAGATGTTTTACGGAGGTCGTGTAATTCTTAAAATTTTTATCGAACTGGGAGGTTTCTTTTTCTTGGTATATTTCCATCACGTGCCGTTTACACGGTGATTCATTGAATTCAAACAAAAATTTGTAGTTTCGTATTGGATGGGTAATTGTTCGTTTCTCACGATACACTTTTTTCAAACATTTACCGCCTAAATTCATCTATTTCCAAATTAAACGGTTTAGACACATTCCATTTGAGCGTTTTTGAACCAACTTTTTATGTGAATCGGGGGTCTGGTAGTGAACCGGTTTTGTTACATATGATTTTTTGCCTATATATATATGAATAAATGTATAACAATGTATACAGTTAAACGAATAAAATCTTTCAACCAAATATATATAATTGCCCTACCATTAATTGTGATGCATGTTTGACACATAAAATACCTATATACTCGTACCTGTAGCGTAAAAATTACCAATTACGTATCTTCAACCTCCAAGTGGCAACAATCACGCACGTGCTTAAAAATTGAATAACCAATATTTTATTAGTTTCTTATGAAAAAATCAATACATTGACTCGAAGTAATAAATTTTGAAAACCTCCGAACATATAACATACGAGTACAACATGTCAGCTTTGTTCAAATTTTGTTGATTTACGGGCCGATTTTTTCATATTATTTTTTTCTAGTTTAGCATATCTAGAACTTAGTATAGCAGTTTGAGCCAAGTGGCGCACCTTTTTGATTGGGGTTTGTGTAAACGTTGGCGAAGGGTGAGAAATATTTATTGTTTTTGAGCTCGTCAGCACATTCTTCACATTTCATCATCAAATAAAATCTAAGAAATATTCTGGTAGTAAATTATTTTTGTGTCTTGGCACTATTCAATGTAATAAAATATTCAATATACTTGCTATATCACCTCCCTGCTGTATTAAGCAGCAAACAATATTGTGTGTAAACATGAAGAGCAGTCGGCATTGAGAAGATTACTCTTAAACAAAATAACTACTCTTCATGCATACGCACATATTTTGCTCTATATCTTAGCGAGAAATGGGAAATTCTGAATGAAACCTACCTTAAAAATGAAAAATAATTTATTAAAATCAAGAGTAAATAAATAAAGTTCACGTTCAGGAGAATGAACATTTATTTATCCGCCTCTGTTACGAGATATAAATAAATAAAGTAAACAAAAACCTAAAAAAATCCGCGGCATTTTAACCCTTGTGTCTATAACCGGCTACACGGGTAGCCAATTGGTTTTAAAATGCTCGTAAGATTTTTAGTTTCTGTAGTTTCCGGCTCTTGTTCGATGTTGAATCGATTTTTAAATAGAAGATGGACGCCAAATTTGTTCCAGGAGGTCAAAACACAGATGGCAAGATTCCATAAATAAAACATAAAATAATTAAAATTAAAAAAAATTCACTCTGGTTAGATTTCTTTTCTATTTTGGTTGAGTTTCTAATTAGTGCATTTTATTCATCTTACAATCGTGTATGTATGTTCAACGCACACTGGCTTTTTACAAGCACTACACAACTTTCGCGTAGCTCTTCGATTCTTTCGATCCGACTCTAAACAAATCCAGCATTTTTCAGTTTGTGAGATTCATCTGGTGCTATCGCTAATCTCTTCGGCTGAGAATGATGGTACTTGAGCTGGTATTGGTTTACCAAGAACGCATTCAATACCTGAATGTGAGTTGAAATGTGTATATTATTGGGTACTATTGCTCGAGCATTAGTGTGTGGTAAAGCTAATTGGATGCCAGATCCCGTGAAAAATTCAACGTTTGTGAGTATTGTCACTCGGATTATTTGCTATCTAAATCTTGTATGCCGCAACATCAATAATATTGTAAAAAAAGCAACAGGCCACCATTGCGTTCTTCTTTTGCTTGTGTAATGGGTAATTATCTTATCCATGAGCTTGTCCATGAGGTTTCACAAGATCTTGACGGCAGCATCTCGTTCGGAACAAATGGCTTATTTTTTTTAATGTACCAACAACTGATAAGTTCCAGCTCATCAATAGGCTGCAAGTGGTAGTGATGTAACAAAATTGTCAGTAACAATATTTCTACTCGACCCGTTAAAGCGCGCACACAAATCTCTTACAATTCTCTCACCTTGATTCGTTTCTTTTCTTGACGCTTGTTTACCCGTATACATTTGTCCAGTTATGGAGTAGGAGTTGGACGCATCATAAATCCACCAAACTTTAATCCTGCTTAGTTCCCAGATTCAACCCCATACTAGCGCGATACAAAGGATTCGAAGTCGTTTTCTACAAAACTTTCGCGTATTCATGGTTTGCCTGGTGAACTCGTGCGATAAATTCCTCCTCCTTTTGTTGTGTTTTTCATAAGTTGCCTTAGCCTTTCTTTTGTTTCTCGTATGACAATGTTAGACATCAAGGCGCGTAACATACGCTGTATATTAATCATCACTAGAATCACTTTCCTGGCCCACCTCAATTCTTACTGAACTGTCTTCACGTACCTATTTCTGTCTAGTGGTGCAGGAAACCATTATTCGTCAGAGCAATCGTCCGCTTCAGAAACTTCATCTTCATCTTCAGATTCGTCTAATAAACGTTTAAGGTATGACTGCTGCTCCTCGTATAACAAACTGAGTTTATTTTCCAATAATAAAATCCAATATAATAATATAATACCATTACCAAAAATTCAATCTCTTACCGTGTAAATTCAGCATTAGAAATTTCTCTAATACGTTCCGCCATTTTTGAATAGGAATGTAGTATACAAATATTTACAAAAAAATATTATAAAGTAATGAAATTGCCCCACGTCCTTTCGATTTAAATTTCCACACTAAACTAGTATAATTTACTCACCCACATCTAAATCGGGGAATCCCATTTTGTCTCATCTCATTGTTTTTTGTTTTTATACATTATGGCAACACAAAATTGAAGGAAACATGCAATAACGAAAATGTTATTCAAATATTTCCATTATAAACGAAATGCTTGAGTTTTTTATTCGGTATCCGGAAATTATCTATCCGAAATTCCGCTACTATCCGTATTGTCGCTGTACCATTCAAATTAAACCAAAAAATTAAAAGTGCTGAATTTTCAAGGAACAGAGTATTGAATCCAGATTGAAAGTACTTTTGCACTGGACTCAATTTAGCATTTTGCAGGACCGCAATTTTAATTAATGCCTACATTAATGCTTCCTACATTCTCTAGTCGCCCTCGTTAACTTAGTAAGTAGAGTGCTTGCTCTGTTATTCGGGTTCGATTCCTGGTGATGACCAGTAAAAAAAGTTGCGACTTGGTGTTTTTAACGTGTTATATGTTATTTATGTATGTTCGTCCATTTTCAGACTTTCAGATTTGAAAACCTTGGGAAATAAATTCCTTGCAGGAGAAGATTTTAACTCCAAACACATCCAATGGGGCTCTCGATTAACATCACCAAAAGGCAAGCAGCTGTGGCAATGTATGCAGGAAGGACAACTAGATCATGTTTCTGGTGGCAGACCAACATATTCGCAAACCGATAGACGAAAAATTCCCGATTTAATCGACTTTTGTGTAACAAGGAATATTGCTAGAACTTATGTTACGGCCAAAACATGCTACGAACTATCATCTGACCACTCCTCACCAACACTAATTGGTCTCAATTCAAATCTGCAGTGACGAGAGTGTGCTCATTAAGCATCGCACTTAAAACGAAATCTGAAATTGATGAAGCAATACAACACCTAACGAAGGCATTAGAGCAAGTAGCGAAGGATACTACATGCAGCAGCTCTATTAAAGTGAAAATTCATCAAGCGTCACATAATATTCAACAGATCTTAAAGAGCAAACGCATACTGCGCAGGCAATGGGAGTTACATAGATCACCTGGACTTAAACCAAAATTAATTAAAGCTATCAAAAACCTGAAAGCAGCACTAACCAAAGAACATGATGAGGGGATTCAATATTATCTAAGTAAACTTACAGCATCAGAAGCAACAGATTACTCACTGTGGAAAGCCACAAAAAACCTGAAACGGCCTACGTAATCATGTCCTCCGATTCGCCTTCCCGATGGAAACTGGGCAAGAAGCGATGCAGAAGAAGCAAATGTATTCGCGCAACATTTAGTTAAAGTATTTACTCCGAACGAAAATATTGGACACTCGGAATTGCTACCTGAAGAAGTTAAAGCTTCAGAATTTCAACCAATTAAATATAAATGGCGTGAAGTAAAAACAATGATCAGCGAACATTTAAACCCCAAAAAGCACCTGGTCATGATCTTATTAGTGGTAAAATACTTATAGAACTTCCAGATATATGTATCAAATTAATAACATACATTTTCAAAAACTGGGGAAAATTTCACAGATCATAATGATACATAAACCTGGTAAAGATGAAACAAAAGTAGACTCGTATCGTCCAATCAGCTTACTGCCAACTCTGTCAAAGCCCTTTGAAAAAATGCTTCTTAAAAATTCATTTAACCAATTCTGCAAGAGCAAAATATTATACCGGATCACCAGTTTGGATTTAGAGAAAATCATGGAACAAGTGCATAGGATCGTATCAGAAATCAGAAACTCATTTGAACAAAAAAAGTATTTTTAGACATCACCCAAGCTTTCAACAAAGTAAGGCATGAAGGCCTTGTACATAAAATTAAGGCCCAGCTACCATCATATTAGCATGCGATCATTAAAAATTACCTGCTAGACCGAAAATTATTGGTGAAATATAATAGTGCATCTTCCAATTTAAAAGAAATACGCGCAGAGGTTTCACAAGGCAGTGTACGTACTGGGTCCAGTGTTATATCTAATTTACACAGCGGATCTTCCTACTTCAAATTATATAACAGTTTCAACATCTGCAGTTGATAGAGCATTATTAGCGACACATGAAAACCCTCAAATAGCATCAAGAGTCCTGTAAGAACACTTAGAAGAAATCGCTAAGTCGCTTTCAAAATGGAGAATAAAAGCAAACGAGTAGAAATCAGCACACATTACATTCACTCTCCCTAAACAAACCTGTCCTCCGGTGAAGTTAAATAATATCAATCTACCCCAATGCGAAACCATTAAATACCTTGGTGTACATCTAGATAGATGATTGACATGGAAGAAGCATATCGAAACAAAGCGAATCACTTGGGCTTACGGAATACAATTGTGGGGCTCAGCCTGTGCCTCAAATATAATAAAATTGCAACGTGTACAATCAAAAATACTACGAAGAATGGTAAACGCACCCCATGTAACACAAACATACACCGTGATCTCAACATCGAAACAGTGCCAGATACAACACAGCGGTATAACAGAAAATACCAAGATATTGGTATTGATATTACCAAATATCAAGACTAAACATTTTTCTCGTTTAATTAGCTTGTAAGATTTGAAAACAACTTGTGAGTTTCCCAAGGTAGGAACGATTCAAGAATAATGAAATATTGTTTTAATTGAATAGAACTTAAAGACTAAATGTATAGATCGTGTTTGGGGTGTATGCTTGAAGAGTGGCAATTTCGTTCGTCATTCACTCTACGTGCATACACACAGGTCTTGCTCTGTATATTGTACGGTGATCGTCGGATTAGGGACGTCCTAGCGGAGAATGGTGAAGTTCTGAATGCGGAATGACTTGAAAATGAAAGGTGTAATTTATCGGGATTGAGGATGGATGGGCAGAGTTTATGTGTACGCCGCATGTACGAGATATGGATGGGTGGGGTCGGGGAAGATCTTAACGGAAGGAAATTTCCATGGCATTTGTATGAAGATGTTGATCGTGTTTTTTGTTCGCCTTCTACTCCGCCGTATTTTGATTACAGAGATTGGCTGATTTTGGTGATATTCCTGTATCCAATTATTCAGCTTCTGAGTAATAAATTATTAAATTTATTAGATTTTAGTTTGATTAGCAGCAGAGTTATCGAGGTTTATCAGGTGTGCACTATTAATGCTATTGTTCGTTGCAGTTCCTGATTAAGATAATTTATTTGGTTATAATGAAGATTTTTGATTACAGAATATCTTTGAAGCCGTATTAGTTTTTAATTAAAAATAAAATTTTAATTTAAAAGTCAATCAATGCGGCTGCAATTGGTAGTAATAATTCATTTAATTCATTTAATCAATAATTTGAAGTATCGGATGTAGGAAATTTTATAAAGTTACATAGCAGTGGTGTTGCTCGATTCCTGTTTAAATTAAATTTTGAGTCTAATTAATATTTTTTAGGAAGCTTGCAAATTTTCATGATTTTTTATGGAAGCAGACAAGGTGGGAATCACAGTGGCTATAACCGGGTTTGCTAATAAGTTTGATATTTCAGCGGATGTTTGAATTTTTGAAATTACAGATGGCTTGGAGACTACAGAATAAAATTTAAATGCAGACAACTATTACTGTACTTAGATAGTTCTTGTATTTTCGGGGTTCATGGCACTTCTTTAATTAAATTATTTTCTAGGTTGAACGGGAGACTGTAAATTGGTAAAGGTTTTGGTAAGCTTATGTTCTAAGTTGGATAAATAGTTATCGCTGGTTGTCAATTTTATGGGTGGAGGAAATGGTTAATCACTCATAATAATGAAGTTTTATTTCAGGAGGTTTACCAATTAAAAATTTTTTATTGCTGATTATTTATATCCATAAAAAAAAATTATTGTGCCGTCTTGTGCTTTACTAACTAATGACTACTTAGGTGTCTGTAACCGGGTCAAGTCTATCATATCTAATAACCTTTCCTATCCCTCCATCTTTTTATATGGAATGAGGGTGTACGGTAGGCCCGGCGTATCCGGGATCCCTGCTTAGTCTTAGCCGTACATTCCAATCAATCAGACAATCAATCAAAATTGAATAGAACTTCAACGAATAAATGTCTGTTGAAGACGTATTTTATTTTATTTTATTTATTTATTTACAAGAAATAAAGCGAGTTTTATGCCAAAAATTGACAGTAGCAAATTCGCAAAAAATACATACAAAATTTAGAGAATAATTCTAATATTTACAAAGGTTAATGTTACAATTAAAAGTGATCAATAGCATAAAAGATACAATAAAATGTTTAAGATATTAATACTATTACTACCATTACTACTAAAGGGTGATTTTTTTGTGGTTAGGATTTTCATGCATTAGTATTTGACAGATCACGCGGGATTTCAGACAAGGTGTCAAAGAGAAAGATGCTCAGTATGCTTTGACATTTCATAATGAATAGACTTACTAACGAGCAACGCTTGCAAATAATTGAATTATATTACAAAAATCAGTGTTCGGTTCGAAAAGTGTTTCGCGATTTACGTCCGATTTATGGTCTACATAATCGACCAAGTGAGCAAACAATTAATGCGATTGTGACCAAGTTTCGCACTCAGTTTACTTTATTGGACATTAAACCAACCACACGAATGCGTACAGTGCGTACAGAAGAGAATATTGCGTCTGTTTCTGAGAGTGTTGCTGAAGACCGTGAAATGTCGATTCGTCGCCGTTCGCAGCAATTGGGTTTGTGTTATTCGACGACATGGAAGATTTTACGCAAAGATCTTGGTGTAAAACCGTATAAAATACAGCTCCTGCAAGAACTGAAGCCGAACGATCTGCCACAACGTCGAATTTTCAGTGAATGGGCCCTAGAAAAGTTGGCAGAAAATCCGCTTTTTTATCGACAAATTTTGTTCAGCGATGAGGCTCATTTCTGGTTGAATGGCTACGTAAATAAGCAAAATTGCCGCATTTGGAGTGAAGAGCAACCAGAAGCCGTTCAAGAACTGCCCATGCATCCCGAAAAATGCACTGTTTGGTGTGGTTTGTACGCTGGTGGAATCATTGGACCGTATTTTTTCAAAGATGCTGTTGGACGCAACGTTACGGTGAATGGCGATCGCTATCGTTCGATGCTAACAAACTTTTTGTTGCCAAAAATGGAAGAACTGAACTTAGTTGACATGTGGTTTCAACAAGATGGCGCTACATGCCACACAGCTCGCGATTCTATGGCCATTTTGAGGGAAAACTTCGGAGAACAATTCATCTCAAGAAATGGCCCGGTAAGTTGGGCACCAAGATCATGCGATTTGACGCCTTTAGACTATTTTTTGTGGGGCTACGTCAAGTCTAAAGTCTACAGAAATAAGCCAGCAACTATTCCAGTTTTGGAAGACAACATTTCCGAAGAAATTCGGGCTATTCCGGCCGAAATGCTCGAAAAAGTTGCCCAAAATTGGACTTTCCGAATGGACCACCTAAGACGCAGCCGCGGTCAACATTTAAATGAAATTATCTTCAAAAAGTAAATGTCATGGACCAATCTAACGTTTCAAATAAAGAACCGATGAGATTTTGCAAATTTTATGCGTTTTTTTTTAAAAAAAAGTTCTCAAGCTCTTAAAAAATCACCCGTTACTACTTATAATAATAACAATAATAAAAATACTTAAAATAATAATAGTAATATTTCTTCAATTTGAACTTCAAAATATTTAACTCAGTACAACACTTTTTATGCAATAACTCCACAACAACACTTTTTATCCACTCCTGTGATATCCACAGTTTTAAGAAGCCTTGTTTAACTTTTGGTAAAAAAGATTTCAAATGAATGTCCTTTTTAATGTAAAATGGTAGCCCATTAAAAAAGGTTGGTGCAGCGACAAGATTAGAGCGACGGAAGTGGTCGATGTAAAATCTAGGAATGTTGCAGAGAAATTGATGGTTGCCGCGAAAATTGTATCGAAAATCGCTTCTTATTATACAAGTATGTTGACCACTTCGATTAAAAAAAACTCTCAATACCTTATAGACATACAAGTGTTTTAACGACAACATTTTGGCTATAGTGAATAAATTCCAAGATGGTTCAGTTCGTGGTTTCTTTAGAAATATTCTCAAAACCTTTTTTTGTTGCACGTATAAGGGGTACAGAGTAGCTGCATAACAACTACTCCAGCAAGCCCATCCATATTCTAATTTAGCCATAACTAGTGCATGATAAGCAATTTTTAACACCGGAGTAGAACAATAGTCACGAAGGAGGTAAAAATTTCTAGCTGTATTGATGACAGATACCGATTGATTGAATTTACATGCGTTTTCCAATTTAGACAAGTGCCCAAGTGAACTCCAAGATATTTAAACGAGTCAACAGGTTCGATGTCAAAACAATCAGAGTGGCAACCAATAGTTGCACATTCAAGCCTGTTGTGATTGACGTTACCAGACAATTCAAACAACATGAACTTAGTTTTCCGGCTTAGAATCAAACGATGCTTGCCGAACCATGATAGTAAAGTTTTTAGATCAGTATTGATCATCGAAATAAGGTTACTGGGAGAATTCCCACAATAAGCCAAGCCTATGTCATCGGCAAAGCAGGTAGAATAACCATGAAGATAGTTATGTTGCCATGTTGATGAATACTACACCCGTTTGATCTAAAAAACTAGAAACCCTATTTTTAACTGCCTTTTCAAGAACTTTTAGGATTACTGGCTGCAAGGCAATAGGTCTATAGTTTTCTTTGTGGAGGCGTTTATCATTCTTAAAAAGGGGAATTATAGTTGCTGTTTTCAATCGACCGGGTACAATTCCCAGCTCAAAGGAAAGGTTGAAAATGTGTGCAAGAACGGGACTAATATGTCTAGCAATGGCTTTTAGTATATAATTACTCAGGCCAACGTTATCAATTGAGTATTTCGGTTTCAAAGCACAAATAATTGACAAAACTTCATAACTAGACACTGGGGCCATAAAAGCGTTGATGGACTGAAATCGAAAGGTAAATCGGAGCTAGATGACGTGTTGCTAGAGTCAAATTTAGCACCTAGGTCTTTAGCAATACTAGAAAAATAACAATTTGGCAATTGCTAAATCACTCGTAAGAAGTTCTCCGTTCTGTGTTAAAATAGATTTAACTAGTGGCGTTTTAGGTTTTCGAGTTTTCGTTCACTAAGATCCAGTTTTTTTTATCACCGCGGTTAACTGAAAATCGCTTAGAATAATAGATTTCCTTTTCTTTCTGATATCCACATTAATTATGGTGCACATTCTATTGTATAGCTTGCGCGAAGTACTGCATTATCAGGGCGCTTGGTTCGCAGTTTATTCCTTTTATTAATACGCCGCACTTGATTTTATGCGAGCAATATGTGTAGCGGCGTTCTAAAATAGTCGAAATATTATCCAAAAGTACCTGAAGAGCTAGCGATGGATTGTCGATATTAAAAATGAACTCCCAGTCCATAAGATCCAACCTTTCATATAACAATAACAGATTGAGTTTCTTTCTTCTCGTGGAATTTTGGTTCAAATTAGAGCCAGGTAACAGTATCTGAGAAACCTTAAACTATATCTCAATCAAATGGTGGTCAGAAATTTTTACGTCCAATGCCGACGCTATTGTACCTGAAAGATCATTAGATCTAAGCCGAGCAAAAAAGTGGTCAATGCAAGTTGAAGTAAAAGCAGTGTATTTGTACCATTTATTTATTTATTTTATTTATTTATTTAAAGAAATCTATACTGTGATTTACATGTATGATTTCAGAATTTAATTTAAAACAAAAATATTAAAAAAAAATAAAATAAAGAAAATTAAAACACGGAAATATATAAATCAAATCTTGATTTAACAATTAAAAATTTAAAAAATAATTCTTAAGTATATTTTTGAACTTGTCCTTTGATAAATTAAAGTCAAATAGGTCGTCGACGATGTTGAACGATTTAGACGACCTATTAATGGGGTTATTTTCTCCATAATTTGTGGAATGGTGTTCTAGTGCTAAAAACTCATTGTTTCGAAATGTTTTGCAAGGCACATGAATTGATGTGTTTTCCAAAATGTATGCTGAATCAATGTGACCAAGCAAAACGTTACCAATGAAAGCTGCACCTAAGAGAGTCGTCTATTTTCAAGCGTGCATATTTTGTAATCCGTGCATCTTGTTGAGTATGGAGGTAACCGAGCCAAATTTTCATAGAATGGTAAGTTGTGGTCGTAATTCCAGTCACTTTTTTTTAACAAGAAAATCAGAAACTTCTTTTGAATGCTTTCAATTCTTTCAATGTGTACAGCATAGTATGGATTCCAGACCGGTACAGCGTATTCCAGTTGAGATCGAACGTAAGCGAAATAGAGTGAACATAAGGTTTGAATATCTTTAAATTCACCTGTCCATCTTTTAACAAATCCAAACATGGCATTAGCTCTCGCCATACAATTTTCAATATGCTTATTGAAACTAGCATTCTCGACAAATGTGACACCTAGATCTATGATCTCATTAACTCTTTGCAATACTTCGTTGTTGACTTCCTACAAAGTCAAATTAGCGGATTTCTCTTACGATGGAAAGACATGATCTTGCATTTCTTAATATTTAAGTAAAGCGAGTTTCGATCACACTCACTTAATCTATCGATGTCCTCTTGAAGTTTCTTCGTATCTAGCATTCCATTAACAGTTCGAAAAATTTTCACGTCATCAGCAAATATGAGCACGTTTGAGTTTTGGATTATCTCGGTTATTTGATCTATAAAATCAATAAATATCCACGGCCCGATGTGCGATCCTTGGGGAACACCAGACGTAACTTTAATAACGTTTGATTTCTCATTTCCCATTATTACAAATTGTCGCCGGTTTGATAGATAGGACTTGAACCAATTTATGTAATCGAGTGAAAACCCCAAATGCGAATAAACTGCGGAGTGCTTTTTGATGGCAGATGGAATCAAATGCTTTACTGAAATCCGTGTACGCTACATCAACTTGATGATGGTTTTCTATCTCATTAACTATTTTACTGGTGAATTCAACCAGATTAGTTGATGTGGATCGGCCAGGCATAAACCCATGCTGGTTTGTTGATATATGACGTGCAATTGTGGATTTAAAGTTGTTGCATAAAACTAATTCAAACAATTTTGGAATTGATGATGTAGTTGATATTCCTCTGTAGCATGTAACGTCATCTCCTTTGCCCGATTTAAGTAACGCTTGGTTTATAGACTGATTGGAAAAACTTCGCGAACATGCCAGCTATATCTTTGGAGTTTGAGGAGCTGGTATTGTTATATGTCATATTTGCAGGGTATCCGTCAATTTCGCGTTTATTCCTAAAGTATTTCCAAAAATGTTTCGGATTTACTGTACCACGTGGTGATAAGATTTTACGTATTTTCGCCCTTACGTAACCAAAACAACAGTTTGCGGGGCGTGTCATATGGTATAAACACAGCAAATAATGTGTAATTGCCAACTGGCTGAGTCGGTTTTGTAGGTATAACACACCAGAGAAAATTTTGTCGCTGATCACAAGTTGTATTCTTAATTACTAACTTATGTTAAGTTAAATAAGACACACGAACTATTTCGTTGTTGTAATTATGTCGAACTACAATTTCTTAATTAATTTCTTAATAATGTCTGCCACATAATGTACGTTTCGATTAAACTTACTCGTACACACTTATATGTTATAGCTATGCGTAATAAATGATTAATGACCGTAAATAAATTTATACAAAATAATATATTATTTAAAATTTAGGTACGAAATAAATTTACAACGTAAATAAATAAGGTAATTTTATTAAAACAACAATTTTTTATCAGATTACAGCGAAAAAAAAACAAAATAAATAAGTTTGTCTGAATGTAAACCGAGAATGACGTATCGTGTTGTTATTCATCTATAATCAAGACTACATGTTTTTCCCGAATTGAAAAGCATAAACAATAACATTATAACGGCATGTACTTGTTTTCCATATACACATATAAATAAAATTGTTCCAATCCATTGTTTATGTACGTACTCGTATGTGGTATGTCTTACCTGGCATGATACCGTGGGGTATAATTGACTCAAAGCTTTTTATGTTGCGCATGAATCGAAATTTTAAAATTCTCTTTTTTACTATTTCATTGAATTTACGCTCTGTTTTCAATGTCCCTAGTAATTGTACTCGTACGAGTATATAAGGAATAATATTCTTCGTTTTATTGTTCAGCTTATTTATTTATTTATTACGAACTATATAAAAGTTTATGACTTCGATGGGAAAATGACAATTGTACAGTTGAACGGAGTAAATATTTTTTGTTGTTTTTTAAGTTTTACTTTTTCCAGAAAGTTATGATCGATATACTCGTAAACTTTGTCAACAAATTATTATCTGGGGCAGATATATGATTTCAGTAATTCAACTAATTCAGAGGGGAGCCACAGTAAGGTAGTTTAAGTTTTCTTTCCTAATATTCTTTTAAAAAACAATAGCAGCTTCATGTCAGCTTAGAGTATAAAACCGAGCCAGCTGGGGCTAGAAATTCTGCTTGGCTGTCCGAGATTATGAAGGGCTCAGTTTTCTAGTATATATCTTCTTCTGATACATTTATGTGTACAATCATTTATTGTGAAATTTCTGCTTGAAGTACGGTTGAGGGTTTTCCTTCTCAAGCACAGCCGTGACCAGGTTTTCGTAGTTCCTGTTCCGTATGCTCTGTTTTTTGTTTCCGAACTAAACGAAACGAAAACGAGCTTTGTTATAGCCCTAGAGTCTTTTGTGGGCTAATGCCTTATGTTTTGCCAAACATTCGTTGACAAATGAAGTTACAGGGTGGGCCATCTGTTGGTCCTTTTTCATTTATAAATAAAACAAACATTTTGAAATGAAAAGTCAAATTTTTTTATTGACTTTCTCCAATAAAAGCGGATCAATGACCTCAATTTTAGCTCGAATGTTGTTTTTAAGTTGTTGAATTATTCGTGGATGATTAACATACACCCCACCTTTCAAATAACCCCACAAAAATAATCAAGTGGTATTAAATCCAGGCTTCTTGGTGGCCAAGGAACTTCACAATTTCTTAAAATTATGCGATCACCAAATTTTGTTGACAATAAATGGATTGTTGCACGACTTGGGTGGGATGTTGCTCCGTCTTGTTGAAACCAAAGGTCGTTGACACGCAATTCATTCAATTTGGGCCCCAAAAAACCAGTTAACATGTTGCGATATCGTTATCCATTCACTGTAACGGTATTTTCCTGTTCGTTTTCAAAGAAAAACGTCCCAATAATGCCACCAGCCCATAAACCACACCAAATAGTGACTCTTGCAGGATGAACTTCGGCTTCGTGAATAACGTGAGGATTCTCCACTCCACAAATTCGAAAATTTTGCTTATTGACGTACCGATTAAGAAGAAAATGAACTTTACAAAACGACGACGATTTAAATGGTCTGGCGGCTTCAATTTTTGAGGTTGTTGAATTTTGTGTGGTTGCAAATGAAGGGGGTACAGAAGTACGAACTGTATGAACATGTTGATACGGTCTACGATCTTGCAGTCTGAACCAGTTTCTTCAAAACGGTCAATAATTTTGCCAATTAACGCTCAGTAGGACGTCCACCCTGTAGCTTTATACTGGACTGGTGATATAAGAGATGTGAGGGTTCTATGTCAGTTTTTGATCAATTGTAACGCCCAGCTATTTAGCTACCTTCACGATTTGCAGTTCTATCACTAGCAATCACAAAATCGGTGAGAGGATTACCCCTTTTGAAAAAGCCTATAGTCGGTGATGGTTTGGTATTCGAAGAAGGACTGAATCGTCTTGCTCAACATATTAACAATCCATCCTATAATGAAGGAACCTGGTCTAGCTTGTGTTTGAATTACCTTTAAATTGGTATTGTCAAAAGTGCCTTGTATATCAATAACGGGATAATCAAAATTTCGTTGTTTTTAGGTGTATCTTCGATTTTTGTTATTAGCTCATGTACAGAGCTGTCTCTATTGGTTTCCCAGTCTGATACGCATGTTGACCGAGATTCAAGGGGTTGGAGTATGTTGATCTGATGTAGTGACTCAGTATTTTCTCCTAAATTTTGAGATTAAATGACGTGAGGTTAATAAGTTTGTGTGAGCTCATGTTCCAGAAATATTTTTTTCCCACTTGAATAAGTATGGATTTCATCTCTACTTGGAGATTTGTAAGGGCCGAACAAACTTATACCCAGCGGATATTTTCAGAGATGAAAATGTTGATGCAGGTTTATAATTGAATGACAATGCAACAAATGCAGCATTTAGTTAGTTCATCATTTCGCTTCTTGACTGATCCAAGGCCATGAACCCGACAGGAACGCGCCTCTGGCGGAAACCAGGTTGGAACTTGTATGGTATCGTCTATTATTGCCTCAGCGAGGTCTAAATACCGGTTAGATGTTCTTAACCAAGTTGCTTGTTACAATACAAGAGGGGTGTCGTCATCGCCCCCGAGAAACTAGGCTGCGAATCTTCGAAAATAAATTAGCTTATGGAGTAGATATTAAGCCTCTGGATTTCCCTATTATAGATTAACTTACCTATCTTGTCTGGAATTCCTATAATACTTCCATTTTTGGTTCAAGGCTCTTGGATATGTTTCATGATCCAATTTTTCGATGTAAAGAGTTGGTAAACGCTAGGAGTCTCTGCCTTTGATCAATGCAGATTTCTCTAAACACATCTTAACCTGCTGAGTTTGCGATACAGTCTGTACTTTTTGAATCTTTTTTCCTGTCCTTGTTTCTGCTGTGTCATCCTAGTATGTATTAGGGTCAATGTGCCCTCTTAGTTTTGATAGCTAATGGAGAGGGCGCATAGTGGCTCTGCTAGAGTCTGATACGCCTGGATGTTGCGAAAATCTATTATTGAAATCTGAGCGACCTGGTCTTACAGATTCAATTCATTCTTCCTCCTTGTTCGGTTTCCTCTGGGTTTTTACAGTTTTTGTTTTGGAGCAGCAGACGGTGGATTATTTTCTTATTCGTCTCGTTTCTTCAGTGTGGCAGGTAAACGAAGAAAATTTGGGGGCCCAGACTTACGAAATAAGCAGCGCGAAATTTAAATATAACTTCTCCTTATTAGGTGCTTGAGAGTCAGATTAAACAACAATAGCGCGAGCGCAATCCTGTGCAAGCTAGATGTAAATGTAAAAATGTAAAAAAATGTAAAAATGTAAAAATGTAAAAATGTAAAAATGTAAAAATGTAAAAATGTAAAAATGTAAAAATGTAAAAATGTAAAAATGTAAAAATGTAAAAATGTAAAAATGTAAAAATGTAAAAATGTAAAAATGTAAAAATGTAAAAATGTAAAAATGTAAAAATGTAAAAATGTAAAAATGTAAAAATGTAAAAATGTAAAAATGTAAAAATGTAAAAATGTAAAAATGTAAAAATGTAAAAATGTAAAAATGTAAAAATGTAAAAATGTAAAAATGTAAAAATGTAAAAATGTAAAAATGTAAAAATGTAAAAATGTAAAAATGTAAAAATGTAAAAATGTAAAAATGTAAAAATGTAAAAATGTAAAAATGTAAAAATGTAAAAATGTAAAAATGTAAAAATGTAAAAATGTAAAAATGTAAAAATGTAAAAATGTAAAAATGTAAAAATGTAAAAATGTAAAAATGTAAAAATGTAAAAATGTAAAAATGTAAAAATGTAAAAATGTAAAAATGTAAAAATGTAAAAATGTAAAAATGTAAAAATGTAAAAATGTAAAAATGTAAAAATGTAAAAATGTAAAAATGTAAAAATGTAAAAATGTAAAAATGTAAAAATGTAAAAATGTAAAAATGTAAAAATGTAAAAATGTAAAAATGTAAAAATGTAAAAATGTAAAAATGTAAAAATGTAAAAATGTAAAAATGTAAAAATGTAAAAATGTAAAAATGTAAAAATGTAAAAATGTAAAAATGTAAAAATGTAAAAATGTAAAAATGTAAAAATGTAAAAATGTAAAAATGTAAAAATGTAAAAATGTAAAAATGTAAAAATGTAAAAATGTAAAAATGTAAAAATGTAAAAATGTAAAAATGTAAAAATGTAAAAATGTAAAAATGTAAAAATGTAAAAATGTAAAAATGTAAAAATGTAAAAATGTAAAAATGTAAAAATGTAAAAATGTAAAAATGTAAAAATGTAAAAATGTAAAAATGTAAAAATGTAAAAATGTAAAAATGTAAAAATGTAAAAAAGTAAAAAAGTAAAAAAGTAAAAATGTAAAAATGTAAAAATGTAAAAATGTAAAAATGTAAAAAAGTAAAAATGTAAAAATGTAAAAATGTAAAAATGTAAAAATGTAAAAATGTAAAAATGTAAAAATGTAAAAATGTAAAAATGTAAAAATGTAAAAATGTAAAAATGTAAAAATGTAAAAATGTAAAAATGTAAAAATGTAAAAATGTAAAAATGTAAAAATGTAAAAATGTAAAAATGTAAAAATGTAAAAATGTAAAAATGTAAAAATGTAAAAATGTAAAAATGTAAAAATGTAAAAAAGTAAAAATGTAAAAATGTAAAAATGTAAAAATGTAAAAATGTAAAAATGTAAAAATGTAAAAATGTAAAAATGTAAAAATGTAAAAATATAAAAATGTAAAAATGTAAAAATGTAAAAATGTAAAAATGTAAAAATGTAAAAATGTAAAAATGTAAAAATGTAAAAATGTAAAAATGTAAAAATGTAAAAATGTAAAAATGAAAAAATGTAAAAATGTAAAAATGTAAAAATGTAAAAATGTAAAAATGTAAAAATGTAAAAATGTAAAAATGTAAAAATGTAAAAATGTAAAAATGTAAAAATGTAAAAATGTAAAAATGTAAAAATGTAAAAATGTAAAAATGTAAAAATGTAAAAATGTAAAAATGTAAAAATGTAAAAATGTAAAAATGTAAAAATGTAAAAATGTAAAAATGTAAAAATGTAAAAATGTAAAAATGTAAAAATGTAAAAATGTAAAAATGTAAAAATGTAAAAATGTAAAAATGTAAAAATGTAAAAATGTAAAAATGTAAAAATGTAAAAATGTAAAAATGTAAAAATGTAAAAATGTAAAAATGTAAAAATGTAAAAATGTAAAAATGTAAAAATGTAAAAATGTAAAAATGTAAAAATGTAAAAATGTAAAAATGTAAAAATGTAAAAATGTAAAAATGTAAAAATGTAAAAATGTAAAAATGTAAAAATGTAAAAATGTAAAAATGTAAAAATGTAAAAGTGTAAAAGTGTAAAAATGTAAAAATGTAAAAATGTAAAAATGTAAAAATGTAAAAATGTAAAAATGTAAAAATGTAAAAATGTAAAATTGTAAAATTGTAAAAATGTAAAAATGTAAAAATGTAAAAATGTAAAAATGTAAAAATGTAAAAATGTAAAAATGTAAAAATGTAAAAATGTAAAAATGTAAAAATGTAAAAATGTAAAAATGTAAAAATGTAAAAATGTAAAAAAGTAAAAATGTAAAAATGTAAAAATGTAAAAATGTAAAAATGTAAAAATGTAAAAATGTAAAAATGTAAAAATGTAAAAATGTAAAAATGTAAAAATGTAAAAATGTAAAAATGTAAAAATGTAAAAATGTAAAAATGTAAAAATGTAAAAATGTAAAAATGTAAAAATGTAAAAATGTAAAAATGTAAAAATGTAAAAATGTAAAAATGTAAAAATGTAAAAATGTAAAAATGTAAAAATGGAAAGAAACTTGAAGCTAATTTATGTGTTGGGCCATATTATCAAAAATGCCGCATGAAAGATCCAAAAATCGCAAGCAAATAAAATGCCATTCAGCCTCTCCTTGAGTAAAATTGTAATATATTACATTTCTTTAGATTTATACTTGGAAAGTTTAAGATAAATTTTGCAAATAAACTCAAAGATATGCCCAGTATTCATTCTGGTATTTGGAATTTGACACTTGGTACCGTTTCAATTCTTTCCAGGGTGCAAAGGAACTTGGGTTATTTTGCGCATTTACGTTTTTGTGGTATAAATAATTTATTTTGAATGTTGTTCTTAGTTCAATCTTGGATCTACATAATTTGTGTTGTTTGAGTCGGCCCAAGATTGTTCTAACAGGGATATTAATGCAAGTTGTGAAACTCTTGAGATTTTCCTTTAAATAACATGTACTATAATGTAACCGCTAAAGAAAGAACTGTAATGCCGTCTTACTGTATTTGACCAAGGTAGGTGGTTAACCTGTACATTGACATGGAAGGTAGGTCGGCGCGTGACCGTAATCGATGATGAAAATTCGATTTGCATCTAGCCTGTGATGGGATTCGAACCCAGCACCTCCCGGTCCAAGTGCCGAAGCTTTAACCACTGCACCACTTGTCCGGTTGTATTTGACCAATATTTAGATAATTTTCAAATGCACTAAAAATTACTAAGTTATAGGGCTCACCAGTAACGTTTTACTGTATTATCTAATCGTAACATGCAAGTATATAAAAAAATTTCTCATTATATATCCACCACCACAACAAATACATAGACCAAGTAGAATGACCATCATTAAATATTCAAAAGCTCAATGAAGGTAAAAAACTAAACATGAATTGTTTTCGACATTGACAGTGAGAATAAAGTTTTTGAATTGGTTATAATACAACTTACACCAAATAACAACTTATACTTTTGGGACATTCATTAGTTACTGTCCGATTGGTCATCATCAACGTATTGTGCCTAGAAAAATTATTTTAAAGTGTAATATTATTTAGGTTTTTATTATATCAGGCAATATGATGAACGTTAAATTTTTGTTTAAATTTAAAATTCGACTAAAATAAATATTTCTCAAAGAGGAATTAAGTGAATTTAGTGTACAAAAAATTTGTTGTTTAGTGGAAATTAAACTTGATTTAATAAATTGTGAATATTATATTTGTGACAAACGTTTTAAACAAAACAATAATAAATTTAATTCGTTATTTTGTTTTATTGAAATGCAAAACTAATTAAAAATAATTATTTTTATTGCGGTGAATTTTGTATTTTATTAATTTTTAAAACGAATGGATAATGGGTATTTGTTTAGATACAGGTGAGATAAAAAAAATATTTTTTTTTTATTGTGAAAGTTTACGACTTGTCGACGGTCCTTGGCTATAAAAATTGTTCGACGATAAAGAATTTTCCGGAAATCGAATTTTTAAATTAAAAATATTTTAGTTAGTATCGTGTCACGAATAATTAAATATTAAATCGACACCTTCTTTATACTGTTTATATCAAATCGATGACCTGTGTTTTTGGTGTTTACTGGCTTACCTTGATTTGACGATTTTTTTTCGAATGTATTTGTAATGTGCGAATTTCCAATTTGAGTAAAATTTTCATAATGTTGGGATTTTACTCATCATGTTGTCAATCAACCAACAGTTGGCCTGAAGTGCCCATTGAAACCAGAAATCAGAAATTTAACGATAAAAGTTGCCTAAATTGGTTATGGTAGTTTTCATTAGAGAGATTTGTGGCTGTCATGGAATTTGCAGAATGCACCGTCCGAATCGCTATTCTAGTCTGGCGAGCTCGTCTGCAGAGCTCTTTCTAGCCTTAGTGCAGAATTTTTAACGTATTGTCCGTTACTTGATCAAATCTGGAGGTAATCGATGGTTAATAGTATCTTTTGTGACCACCTTTTCAAAACTTGCGAAATAAACATTTCTATAATTATTTCGGAATTCGTAGTATCGGTGTACTTTTATTTGTTAAAATTTGTAAAGCTGCAATGGAAGAGCTTGTTTTCTCTATAAGTTAAAGCAGATGTGGCTGAACATTTTTTGGTTGTTGCAAGACGAAATGTTTTATCGTTAAATATCTTTGACCATGTTAGTCACTATTGCGACTCTCATTCATCACTATTTTTTGAAATTAGTTTTAGATTTATTTAAATATTTTTTTTATAATTGAATTTGACGTTTTTTTGTTCAATTTAATTACAACAAATAAAAACGAGTAGTAAATAAAAAAATATACGTGCAAAAGGGGTAAATAAACGCATCTCTTTTAATGTCCCCAAAGATTAGTTTGCATAATCACAGACAGTAAAGTCGTGTTTCGAATCGCCAACATTCTGATAGATGCCAACTTCATCAGTACTCCTGGTCTTATTTCGAACGCTTCCTGGATGCTATCATACTCCTGTTGAAAATATATAAATAGGAAGTGCACAAGGATGTCCTTTTCATAGCACTTTTCTAACACAATCCTCAAAGAATGTTCGGTTGTTGACATGCCTGGACGAAAACCGCATTGGCATAGTGTCCCAAAATGGGTTCACTGTAAATTGATAATTTGTCAGCAACTATGATGGTCAACATCTTGGAGCCGGTATTGAGCAAAGCTATTCCTCTATAGTTGTTACACTTCATCCGGTATCCCTTTTTACGAAATGGACAAATTATAGAGTTATTTTCCACTCTTCTGGAATTGTCTCTGCGAACCAAATCGATCGCGCAAATCTTCAAAAAATCTTCTCTTCTTCCCTACGGCTCATTTCGAAATGACATTAGATGATTTTAATTTCACAATGTATGCCCGTTCAAACCTATAAAGCCACTAGGGGAGCCAATCTCTGAGATTCGTGTAATTTGTCATAAGCTAGAACGACTTCCTTAAAAATTGCGTATATTCCTGATGATTAAAATTATTTATGAAAAGAAGAATATGAAATACAAAAATTTGATCTTTACACTTTTAAAAGTGTACACGTGGATAAATACCTGTCTAAAATTTATATTTTCTCTAAAAAATTAGTTTTGGACACTTGACATAAATTTCTGTCCAAACTATAAAAGTGTCCAGAAACCTCACATCGGTCCTCCATTGCAAATATTTTTTTGATCAGAAAGACTCAGAATTATTTAAACTTAAATGTTCTAAATACTAAGCTAGGGTTAAAACTAATTTTAAAATTTAGAATTTTATAATTCAAACCGGAACAATTTTCATAAGTTTTGATTTCAAAATTACACGTTGTAACAATCCGAGTAGAGTTTCCTACGAAATCGGTAGTTAAACCTTGTTTTTGGTGATATTACAAGTTTCTTGTTCAAAATATTCGTATTGCTCTTCCACATCATATGAAGTGTCATTTGATTCATCTACCTGAATGGCCAATCGCGCTCTCGTGGAAGTATGTCTAATATGGTTTCCTTACTCAGTTTCTTTTCAAAATTATATTCAATTAAATTATGTGGGCCGCTGGTTGGTTGTTGAAATATCTGTACTTGATCATGTGAAGGTCAATTAATTTTTAACTTGTCAAACTTACTTGTATCTTGTATTTATAACTAATCCAAATTTGGATATTTGGTGGAATATTGTTTATTCAGCATTTAGCTCCAAATGTGTATGGAGTGTGATTTTGGCGCAACTAGAATATTGTCTAAATAAATTGAACAGCAATTCACTCCGAATGAAACACTGAGCATCAAATGTTGAAATGTATGTGTTATGCTGAATTTCCTAACCCAAACAACTTCAAATTTTCCTATGAAACGAGTTGAAAAATCCTGAAAATTAAGGTTTGGGTATTGATCCAGAACTGTAAGGTTATTAAATGCTCCGTATTCTCCGCACGGTTTTCATTTTCCATTTTTTGGTAAAATATAAACGGCTGGACTAACTGCTATTGCTATAAGTTCATGAAATGTCTTGTGCTATTTTATCGAATTCATATTTAGTTAATGCTAATTTAGCCAGTATTTAGCCGAAGTGTCGTACTACTTGTTTCACGAAAACTGCACTAATCTTGCCTTGAGTGAATTCTATGCAACTTGTGAAATTCACTTTGAGCTTTTAGGTTTTGAAACTGACGTTAACACTTTTCAGTGAAGAATTGTGATTCATGATTTTATTAACAGGTGGAATGACCGAAATATCATTTTTGATATCAATTAAAAATTGATTTTCTTGCTTCTTTTAAAAATCATACATCCGTCATGGTCTTGTTAATGATAAATTTATTTTTTTAGTCGGCATTTTTAAAATTTGATTGAATGAGAGTGTTTGAGGAATTTTCCAGCTTCATCGTTCTACGACATTAACACTCATCATGTCAAATTCGGTTCGTACACTGGATTGAGAACACAGGTCAACTACAACATTGACGGTTTACAACAACAGTTATTTTACTTTACACAACGGAATATTGCCGAAAATACAAGAAATATTCTCACAATAATTTTTCAAATAATACTAAACTCGAAAACACTAATAATAATTGCCACAATCGTATATTAATCCACTTTATACCGCGTTTTCACTATAAGACTACTCTTCTGGCCAAAATTTATAAACTGTTATAAAACTACTAATAATACTTCTAATACTTAAATCTAGATGTCACTATTTTCATAAAATGTTATCAATTTCTTAACCAAAACCTGAGCATGTAGGCGTAATTAACGTTTACTTCAAGCAATCAACTTATGCTGAATTAACGTTTATTAACACGAAAGGCGAAATTTTAATAATATTTAGATGATCGCCAATCGATTGCGATTGCCCCTCGAACTTAATGTTAATCTAGAACCGAAATTGGGTTTATTGTAGCCGTCCCAAAATTCATGATTTAAAATGTTCTAATATTGACCAATTTAACAATTTAATTATTTTTTGATACAATTATTGAAATTTACTGAAGAACTAATAAAATAAAATAAACCGAATGCTAAATTTTACTTTTCCAGAATATCGTTGAAATTCAGCAATACAATATACAATTGGCACGAATTTGTGCCGTTCAATAAATCTGCAGATAGACTTATAGAAATATCGTTATAATTCACAAAAATATAATATTCGTTAATTCGGAAATTGGTCATACTTTTCAGAGTAAAATTACGCAGTAATTTTTCACAACTTGTTGTTTTCTTTGTTACATAATTTTAAAGGAAAACCTGCAGATGTCGCTGTAATCGCTTGTCGGGTTTTAAAGGCGGGTAAACACAGTAATTTTTTTTTTGAAATTTAATCTATCCTAACTTCATTATGTAGTATTACACGTCAAACCTGATTGATAAACCACTACCGATGGAGCGAAACTATACTCGAAATTCGCACTACCCGGAAAGTACAACTTGTTTTTAAATTTGGGAAGAAAACCTTGTTATTTGTTGCCATTTTTCCCCGATTAAACAATACTTAGGTGTGACGTAAAAAATTGAATTGTAAAAAAAAAGTTTTATTTTATTTAAATACTACGCATCTGAACTTTGCATCTCGCGGAACCTAGGTAAAGGGCGCTCCACGCCTCTCTGTCATCGATAATTGCAAAATCAATAATTCATGAAACTTGCTCAGACGGATTGTGAGGGTTATTTAAATAAAATCTGACTTAAAAATATCTTTGTTTGAATTAAAAGACTTCACTAATTTGAAGCTGTCCGTTTTTCAGAATAAATTGATAAATCATTCGATAAGGTTGGAGTTTAAAGTTAATTAATCGTTGAGGCATGCAGTTTGTTGTGCTTTGGTTACTAATTAATAATATTTTTTTGGTTTGTTTATTTAATTTTATCACAGTCACTGCCTTGTTATTTTTTAACGTTTTCCATTATTACGTCAGATAAACAGTCCTGAACTCTGAATTAGTAAGGTTTATGGCTGGACTCCTAGTTTTATTGGTGGTTGGTCATCGCTAAACATCATTCTTTCAGTAAAGATCTTTGTTGAAAATTTCGTAGTTGATATTGATTTCCAAATCCCGGGTTTGTCTTCTTCGTTCAGCCAGAATATTGTCCTTCATGTTCTTCATATATTTCAGTAATAGGGGTTTAGGATTTTATGGATTACATGTGATTAATGTATATAATCTATAGACAGTTACTTTATTGTTGATGTACTGTTTCCGTTGCACTGCCTCTCTCATTCGAATTCCCAGTGGTTGTCATTATGTATCAGTCTTAATTTCTCCACATGTCCTACAAACGTATCCGTCGATAGTTCATAGATCTTCACAACATGTCCAATTACAAAAGGCGTGAAGCAGTAAATGCAAATAGAAACGTCCAGTTTCTTGTACGCTCCGTTAGGCATGCTCTATTGGTTTGTTCTTGAACACTCTTTCGTGTTCTAGCATTTGCATTCCAAGTTTATGTTGGTTGAATTTTTTTCCTCGATATATCCGCATGTGTAGTAACTTGGCACTTCTGGTTAGAGATACTTCACGACAAATAGTATTATGTATAAAAAGTTCGGGACCTTCTTCCGGATTTTAAAAGTAAATTGAGAGGAAGCTATCTATTCGATTCGGCCGAATTTTTTTTAAGACGGGTTACATATGTTGTGTGTCAGAGACGTGCGTATTCGAGCATATGACGTGGGTGTCCGGTGTATGTTGATGGTAAGATGATTTACCTGTAGTAAGACATTTACACGAGAGTTATTTATTATATTTTATTTCAAGATGTTTATCAGAAATAAATAAATTTAATGTTAGTATAATAGTCAATGTGTGGAAATCAATAGTGAAAAATCATTCAAATGCACAAAACAATAAGCAACGAACCTCAAAAAAAGATTTTTACCACCCACTCTTATCCACCACTACCTAACTTCTCTTATTATCGATGAGAGACCTAGGACCATCGATCACTATAACCGCTAGTGGGTGGTAGTGGGTGATTGTGAGGAAAAGTGAGTGTTCACGTACACACACTTGAATTTTATACATTGATTTACCACCACAAACCTAATATGAGTCTAGCCAAATTTAATTTTACTCCTGAAAACGATTAACTGAGAGATAATGATGCGATTAAATCTGAGCTAGGTACATAGCTTTAAAGATAATTTAAAATTTAGCATTTCGAGAATTGTCTCATCAGCTCTAGAAGCTAGCAATGTCGAAACAAATAATTCTATCATAGGAATTTCTAGTATGTTTTTGCTATTAAGTTATCGTCATAAATGTAAATTATGGTCGAATACCATAACAACACCACGTTGTTAGCTCCGCGATTATTAAGGGTTCGTATAGAGTATGTTGTTTCAAATTAATTATTGACTCATCTGTAACTCGCCTGCTGAACACAAATTATCAAATAGTTAATTTATCACGCTGACAAGTATGCAATTAATTTTTATCGACCTGATGGTCTAGTTTTGATAATATTTATTTGACCTCTTTTAAAGTTTAAGCGGCTGAGACTTTATTTGTATTCAACATGATTATGTCAATGTTAAATAGAAATTATAATTTATATTCCGAATAAAAAACATTTCTCAACATTTTTCCAATCGTTCAGGGAATCTAGATAATAGGTGACAAACATGCAAGCGAAGCGTCGAGCCTATAATAAATAGTTTCCGGCTAGCAATTAAGAAATTACGGGAAACTATTGTTATAAAATATGATTAAAGAAGATATTTTGCAGACGTTAAATTTTTGTCTAAGGCTTTTTTGCCAAGAAAAACACCACCATAAAATAAGGCAAATGTCCGACACAACAATCAATCGCATATGTCATTGTTTATGCCTTTGGGAATTTACGTTGTATAACATTTTGTGCTATGGATGATTATATCTTTCTTAAGAATTATACATAAAATAAGTATAAACGTATAGTTAAATGTCACGAAAGCTTTTAGTAGTAATTGAAAAACCCCACCCCCGTACATTTTTTTTCTTTTAAATGTAAACAAAAGCTTCATGAGTCTAATATTTTTATTGTTGAGCTAGATTGTTGCAATTGTAGCAGTAGTATTGATCAGCATGTGTTGAATTGAGGAACAATTTAGGATGGTTGGTTGGTAGAGGATCAATTTAGTGCTTACTTCAGAAACATGCATAGGCGTGTGAAATTTATGCTAAACTATTCCTAAAATTAGTTCTACTCTATTTAGGTGTAACTTCACTTCCATTCATTAAAAATATATAAAACACTGAGCGAAAAAAAAATAAAATTCCAGGTTATGAAAGTCGGTTTAATAAATGCGCAGCGAACCATAATAATTCGCTAAGGCATTGTGATTATACTTTGTATGTAAGTTCAAAGTGAATGTAGAAGGTGACCATTTTCATACTTTTACACATTTTTTAGGATTTGGAAGTCCATTCGTTTCCTGAAGTTCAGATGGATTTAAGTACCATTTTATTCACCAAAACAGTCTCCAATTTTGCAGTCTATAGTTAAATTAAAATGTTTACCGATTTGTTTTGTTTCGATATGTTTCTTCCATGAGAATCTTCTATCTAGATGTAGACCTAGGTATTCAATGACTTCGCATTTGGGGTAGATTAATATTCTTTAGCTTCACCAGAGGACACGTTTGTTTAAGGAGAGTGAATGTAATGGGTGCCGATTTCTGCTCGTTTGCCTTTATTCTCCATTTGGAAAGCCATTTAGCTTCTAATTGTTTTTGCAAAGTTTTTCACACTATTTGAGGGTTTTCATATGTATTCAATAATATTGTATAATCTGCAAATGTTAAAACTGTCACATAATTTGAAGAAGGAAGGGTCGCTGTTAAAAATTAAATGTAACACTGGACCTTATTTAATTTAAATTGGAAGATATGCTATTGCTATTATATTTCGCAGTATTTCTTTTGTTCTAATTCCTGATACGATCCTATATACTTGTTCTATGATACCATGATCTCTTAACCCAAACTAATGATCCGGTATAACTCTTTGCTATTGCACAATTGGTTTAAGTTTGTGTTAAGCTTTTCTTTCAAAGAGTTTTGAAAGAGTTAATTAGCAGTAAACTGATTGAATGATACGAGTCTACTTTTGTTTCATCTTTACTAGACAAAATTGTTGAAGTTTCTGGAAAATTGTTAGTTTTAACTACAGCATTGGATCGTCATGGCCAATTACCGTATTCTTAAGGCAGAATTCCGAGTGTCATTATTCTCATTCGGAGCAAATATCTGACCTAAATGTTGCGAATATATTTGCTTTAACTACATCGCTCCTTGCTTAATTTCCATCGGTGAGGCGAATCCGATGTCATGATTACCTAGACCGTCTCAGATTTCTTGAAGCTTTCCACCGCCTTCAGTAGTTTGTTGCTTCTGTCGCTCGTCACTGATTTTAACCAAATTTGCCAAACAATTACTATTTTGATGTCGGCTGTGCTATAAGAAATTATGAGTTCACGGCTTTCATTATAAACTGCTACATTTGTTAGTTGTGGTCAATTGAAGTACCATGTGCTAATTTCTGGAAATGAGGTCACATGATAAATTTGGGGTTATTATTCACTCGGTAAAATTTTGTTATTCAATCATTACTGATCGAATAATATTTTATTTAAAAATCCACTTTCATAATGAAAAAATTTTATTTCATCAATTCATTACTCGAATAAATATTTGTTATCTACTTCTCGCGCAAGATTACTCTCGGAAAATGTCATATTGAAATGAACAAATAAACAACGTCGTCTACTTCGTCGTCAAGTACTTTTCATACAGCCAAAGTAGCGAAAAAAGTACTATAGTATCGACAATATCATCCCTGTGTTGTGTAGTTATCGATAAACCGCGTAAATTATAAATACTTCGTATACATGTACATATGTGGTTTAGTTAGTTCATGGAAATTTTATCATCTGTCATGTATTAATGAAAATCAATGAATAATTGCGTAGACTGAAGGACTCGTAGGCGTGCTAAAATATGATTTATTTCAAACCAACTACCTACGTTATGTACACGTATTCCGCCACTAATTCGCATTCCAGCTATAATGCAGCTATAATGGGTTATAAGCATTTTCTAAACTCCCGCACTATTAGTGTTTATTATGTGACGTAGGTAGTACAACAGTGGCGAGCTGACTTTATCAAATTTATAATTTATACAATTTTAGTTTTAATCTTTACTAAACATGGCGAATTAGTAAAATTTAGATCACCCTGTTTAGAAATTAAATATTGTCAACTGCGCTAATTGATATAGAAGGACACTTGATGACAGATTAAATTTATGGTCTTGTACATTCTGGTTTACGCGACAATTCCAAGTACCTATGTACGAATATGTTTCTGGTTTACCTGTTGTAAACAAACGAGCAACATATAATTGTTTATTATTCGTAAAAAGTTTTACCAAATATTACTAACACGCAACATAAACATAAATTCTCATATTTATGGTTTGTGTGTACAAATTTGTCTAATTATTCGTAACATTTTGAATTAGGTTAGGTTAGGTTAGGTATTTTCTAAATAAACCCCACCTGCCGCACCAGCAAATACTTGAAAAATACCAATAATTTTGTTTTCTTTTTGATATATTATAGTTGATAAACTGTACACAGTTTGCTAAACGGCTTCCGAGTACAACTCGGTATACAAATAATAAATACTTTACATAGGTGACCTATCCACAGACAATAATATTGTTGTAGGTAAACAAAAAAGTCACCAGACACACGTGTCCCCAACATAATTATTTATTGATTCAAATTAATCAAGGATAATTAAATTCCCGAATTGAAGAAAATTTTATTATCGCTGTCGTACTGACAGTGTTGCGTCTTTTTAGTTTGTTTGAATAAACGGAAAAAACGTATAAAGAAAATTGAAATGGAAATTATAGAGTGGCGCGTTGAAAAACCGGACGATATTCATATAACAAATTTATCAAAATTGATTTTTTACTATAAATTATTTATATTTTCCCGTTTGAAAAAAATTATCATTAATTCATTTTGTGGTTTGGTGAAATATTACGGCTCTATTATTGAAATTGATTTTGGAAGTTTAAATATTTAATTAGAATCATTTTTTAACAGCTGATTTTCTTAAATAGGATTAAGTTTCTGTTTGCGCGCCTCAAATATTTTTTTAAATATAAACTTCAAGATTAAATGTTAGTATTTGTGGCATCAAGTATAAATATTTTAGGTCCCATCTCAGAACTGAATCTACATCCTGAAAATGATAACATCAGCAAAATCAATAAATACATTGGTTATTATGGATAATTTTGTGAGTACACGTTTTCATACTGAGTGTAGATCCGTTTATCATTGCTATGAAAAATGTATATAAAATCCAATAATTGATCGATATAATTTAAAATTAATGTTACATTTGCTGTCTTTTAAGACTAGACTTACTTTCGTTGTGGATTTCATGTTTGTTTGACATTTCCTTTTAAAAAATCATCAGCAGAGTATTTTTGGATTTATCTACATGTTGATGTCGAAAATAGTATAAAAAATTGATTTTTTCGTAGACAATGTCGATAATTGGTAGAGAATGGCTTCACGAAGTCGAATATTGTTTTGTAGCTTTCTCATTGTTTTAGTAAAGCACTCAGCTATAGGGAATGAAACTTAAACATTTCTCAATCGCTAATTTTAAAAATTCGGCCATGTTTTCTGACTGAAATCAAAAAAACAAAAAACCACCAGCTTTTCAAATAATACACACACCTTGTCATTAACTCGAAATTTTGATTATAGATTATACGAATGTTTTATCGATTATAAATGTATTGTTTCAATAAAAGGTGTTTTTATGGTTGTGAGATTTCCAATCCTGCCATACAAATCAAATTTGACTATATGTAATTAATAAAGAACTCCGTTGCCTAGTTTTATTCAGAGTTGCAGAATTTTATAACTTTATTCAGAAATGATTATAAAATCAAATTCGCTTCTGAGTATACCAATTTGGATAATAATTGGTTGAGAATTGGTAAACTTCCGTACAGGATGCTCGAATTCCAGAACTTCATTTAAATTTCAAAATCAAAATTCAAATAAAAAATCCAAAACCAAAATTCCAATCATTTTATATTCCCCTCAGCCTAGAGTACTCAGAGGGCTTCGGCTGTCTCTGTGTACACCTAGGTAACACCACGGTAGCCGCGTCTTCGTCGCGGGGGGCGGGTACTCCTTCGACAGTAGCAAAATGCTACCGGGGACCAAATGCCAGTGGTATAAATTGGCTAAAACAAACAACGAGTACAACAAATACGGAATGTAATACCTCAGGTGGTACAGCAGCAGATATGCTGCCCAATCCACACTCTTCGGAGACAAGCCCAACAGATTCTGGGGAGGGCAATCATTGTTTAACTCAATTGGACGAAGTTCCAAATTATCAAGATCACCAAGATCTTCAACTGGAAATATATTTCAGTACGAGAAGGAAAATGCCGAACTCTGTGAACAACTAAGAGAAATAAAAGAATTTACTACTAAATTGAAAGAAGAATTTGCAATTTTAAAGAACGAGAATGAAAAACTCAAAAAAGCAGTTGAAACACGTGCATAACTTGGGACGACACCTAGCCCAAGAGTGATGATGACATTAATTCATTCCATACGGATGAAGAAGAATTAGAAAAAGAAACAAATTGGATGTTGAACCGGAATGAAAGACCAAGCAAGAAAATAAAAGCGCAACACTCACCAAAAATGGCTGTAACTTTACCATCAACTTCAGTAGAGGTTTCTGGAAAACAGTTAATCATCAAGAAACAACTAGCTTTAACAACAACCAGCTAAACCAAAGAAAAATCACCTCCACCAATAAATGTCGTCGGGATATCAAATTTCTCCATTATACAAGCGATTATGAAATCGATTACGATAGCCGAGTACAAACTCGTATCTCTAAACAACGGCGTCTGGAAAATTAATGTTGTAGACTCTGAAACCTATAGAGCTTTAGCTACAAAGCTTAATTCTGAGGGGCATCAGTGGTTTACCTATGAGGATAAGTATGATTGCCCAATTAAAGTTGTGGCTAGAGGTCTTCACCCAACCTGTGCAAAATAGGAAATTATTGGGGATCTCAAGCAAAAGGGTTATCAAATAGAAAATGCCGTAAACATCATTAAGAAAGAAAAAATTGAAACTGAACAAGGAGTTCAAATTAACAAAAGAGAGCTTCCACTATTTGTGCTCACTTTTAATACCAAAGAAAAAGTGGAAGATTTTTATAATATCAAGGTAATACTTAAAATGGGAGTTAAAATAGAGCCATTTAAAAAAATAGCGGGTTAATACCGCAGTGCAAAAAATGTCAAGGTTTTAATCATACGCAGAAATATTGCCAAAGAGAGACTAGATTCGTGAAATGTGCCGGAAAGCATCATGCCCAAATAAGCCCGGTTAGTAAAAATATTGCTGCAAAATGTGTCAATTGCAATAAGTCACATCCCGCAAATAAAACGCGAAAACAAAGTCCAGGAATATCGGTAAAAAATTATCAAACTTCCAGTAAAGAGGAACCTAACCCTAATGCTAGTAAAACGGGAGAACCAAAACCAAAACTGTACTCGCAAGTAGTCATGACAAAGCCAGTTATTTCGGAGAGCATTACTGATGGTACAGCAGTGCTCCAAAAGATACTAAGAAGCATGGAAGCTCTTAACATTCGTCTAGCTAAACAAGAGGAATGCCTTCAAGCTCTAAGCAACAGGTTCGATAAGCAAGACTCTATAAATGAAATGAAATCCATGCTCTATTAAAATGAAGCAAACAACAACATATAAAGGATTAAGAATAATTGAATCCAGGTAACCTAGAATGCAAATGGGCTAATGCAACATATTCCAGAATTAGAAATTTTCCTAAATACTGAAAAAATATGTATATGCCTAGTATCGGAAACCCATTTCACTTCAACTTCATATCTTAAAATATATGGATACAGTTGCTACCACGCCATTCATCCAGCAGGAAGGGCAAGGGGAGGATCGTCGGTGCTTATAAAAGAAAACATCAAACACGTTACAGATCTTAAAATTGCAGAGGAATTTATGCAAGTAGTCACCTTAAAAGTATTTATAAATAACAACAAAGAATATAGTGTATCGTCAATATATTTCCCAAGCCCAAACACGCGAAAAAACACATTCAACGTATTATTCTACACCAAAATGCTGAGATACGTCGTATATTGGATAATTCAAACGCAGTAAGACGGCTGCGAAGGAAGAAACCGCATGACCTACAAGATCCAATTAGGATCGACTAAAAATATAATAAAATTGTAAAAGGGACTAGCCAAAGGGCTACAACCCTCCAAACAGGAATATAAATTATGAAAGATAAATTACTTGATGAAAACATGAAAACATAAACATGATTCCTATTGTTTACCAGATTGATTAACGCTTACAACAAGCGTCTACAATGAATGGTATGGTAGAGTCATTAATAAATAAGAACTGTACCGGTTTCAACAAATTACAAGATACCGCAAATTAAAACTAAATCGAAGAATTTCCAAAATCAATTCCATTTTATGCCCATGAAAATATGGAATGCGCGCGCCTTTCTTATTGCCATGGGCAAAAAATGGATTTTTTTGGAATTTTGTATATTGGAATTTTGAAATTTGGCATTTTATCTAGGAATTTTGTTTTTTTGGAATTTCACTTTTTTGATTTGGTTTTATTCTAATTTTGTTTTTTGGAATTTTGATTTTGGAATTTCGATGTTGGAATTTTGGATTTGGCGAATTGCACCCTGGCAGAGGTTCGCTATTCCAAAAACAAAAATTCGAACGAATTCGAATAAAATTTAAATTCCATTTTGCCAAATTACCCTAAAATAAAAATAAAATTCAAAATTCCAATAAAAATGTTTTCAATTTTTCTTTATTTGAGAAAGAAATTCCAATTTACAAAATTCCATTATTTGATCAGTTTAATATTAATTGCAACATTCATAAACTAAAATATTTGTCAAATATAGTCCTCCGGCCATTTGGCTAACCGTATTTTAGGCCAACCAGTGATAGTATTACCTTTCGCAAAATGAAATTACTTCAAAATTTAGTTCTCGCATATCCATCGGTAAATTAGCACACACCGGTAGAATCATTGATCTAGGTGGTGTAATATAATCTGGTGGCATTTGCTGACACATTATTTATATCGATACTACACAGACATCGGTGTAATCCACTTCGCTCAATCCTTCATCAAGGAATTCGGCAAACAGGAGTATCAGGGTTCTAAATCCGGCGTTGCTGCTATAGAAAGTTGTAAACGACGTTAAATCCGACTATAAGAGAAATTCCCTGCGTGCGCAATATGCGATCTTTCACATATATTTTTGAAATTAATACTGTACCCATCCAATATAGACGGTATACACATATAGTGGCCACACATTGAGACTGTGTTCAACCAATTTGATTTTGCTCGATTTAAATCCAGCTTCATGTTTGAACCACAAAAATGCCCCAATATTTATGTAGTATTTGTGTGGTTTTGCCAGATTAATATTTAGTCTTATGAAGTTGAGATATTCGTAGATGATATTCGTTTTCTTCTGGCCAACTGAGATTTACATTTGGCCGAGAGATTAATCATTCCTCTCCCTTTCCTTTTTCAATAGAGTTATGTTGTCTGAAATACCAAGCGAGCTTCGATCAAACTGTCGTGTTGAAAAACTTTTTATGTTTTAAATTATTTTAACTTTGTTGTTCATTGTAGTACGAGTACATTAACAGCTTGACAGCTGTGTGTTAGAAATAAATACTTAGCTGTTGGTACCCCACTTTTTAACTTTTCTTTTTTCGAAATTATCCTAAACCAACTGAAGCTTTATCAGATGTGAAGTAAAAATGAAACTTCAGAAATTTCGACATATTCGACATATTGTCGACATACATTGTCTACCCATGTAGAATATTTATTAACTACGAAGTGTACACAATACGGCATAACATTGATCATCAGCCTCGAGCGATCTCTAAACTAGAATTCTTTAATTCTTGGGATATATTCTTAATGAAGATGCATCTAATTTATGAAACGTTGAAAAATTTGGGAATTAAAAAATGAATTCCATAACTCAATACGAGTTTAGTAAGACTTTATCCAGCAGTATTCGATTAAGAATCAAAGTAAATTTGCTGTCTAAGAACCTATGCAGTTTTTACAGCTTAATTGTTTAAAGCGTTATGATAGGCCTTGATTGAGATGCATTTTTAAATGCCTCAGGTTTAATAAAGCCAGTGGTTAAAACTTCGGGTTTTGAACCGGGAGATTCTGATTTCGATTCCCACCAGATGCAGGTATCTGCAGTGTAAAGCCGATACTGCACTTCACATCAGATTTGATTGATTGAAATGTTGATTGTGTTGAAAACATTTCCACGTTTGATGTTTGAGATGACGCCTATATTTCTAAAAATCTCTAAAAATAGAGGAAACATGTTAAGTATCAAGTCGAACGTTCTTTTAATATTTAACTGAAGCCTACAATTTAATATTGCATTGAGTATTACAACAGATTGTGCGTCCTGATATTTTATATTGAAATTTTGGCCAGGATTCTGTATAAACCGCGGAAATTTGCCAACGGAAAAGAAGAAATTACGATACTCGTCGCAAATGGCAGCATTATCACAAAAGAGAATCTCAGTTGTTGCGATTTGTTTAATATTCAATTTGTACCTATTTTTGTAAAATCTTTAAAGTGTTCCTTAAATTGACCTCCATAGTAGAGACGCTTTAAAAATTTTAAATTTTACAATGTTCCGCCACTTCTTAACAGATGAAAATGAAATGAAATGAATTATGATGAAATTTGGTTAGAAATTGTAAAATGAGTTTTGGATAAAATTATAGGAAAATGCTTCACTAAACTAAAAACTAAATTTTAGATGAAGAACTCTTCTAGATTATCATTTAGAATTCGCTAAGTAATATTTTGATTTTGTGCGGTCATATAAACGCTTTCCAATTTCTGGCTAATATCTAAAAATCTCCAACAGATAACTACTTGTTGCCGTACCAATTCAAAATCATTCTAGAAACCAAATTTCACAGGGGTTGTTTGTAAAATGGCCAAGTTTATCCAGCATGAACAGATCCTAGAATTTTGCCCAAAACTCACTGTACAATCCCTATCAAATACTACTAACCAAATTTCATCATAATTCGTTAAAAAGCGACGGAGAAAGATGGAGTATTGTAAAAATTAAAATTTTCATGTATCGCGTTTCGTTACTTCGGAGGTCAATCGGTTTGTCAGTTTAAGGAACACTTTAAGATTTTATTCCGCTGGAATGTTTTATTTTGTGGAAAAAGAGGTGCAAAATGAATAAAAAGTTTTCGCTGGTTATAAAATAACAACATATACATTCTCTTTTGTGATAGTGCTGTCACTTGTGGTGAGTAGCGTAAACTCTAATTTTCCGCTAATAAATTTCCGCCTCTTATACAGCATTTCAGCCATGTCGGTTTGTTGTTAATTCTTGTGCTATGCCCATTAAAAGGATTGAGCAATATATTTCTGTTGTCGGGTGTTCCTATAGTCTGGAATGAATTTCTTCTTCTACAATAAAGGTTTCACACGCGTAAGCAGTAGTTCTTCGAATAATCCAGACATGTTAGCTGGCTAATGAGTCTATACGAATTTTATAGCTTTCATTGTTAGGTACTGTTTCTAATTATTGAATTTAGTGTCTTCTGGATTGTTGTTTTCATTTCTAAGATCATGGCCGGTGATTGTATGCTGCATTTGTAACTATCTATTAATTCGAACTATTAATAATTTCTTTATAATCACCAACTTTATTCCCAAAATAATCAGTGACACTGGAATTTATGATACATAGGTTTTTTTTCTTAGTCGCAGGCTAGCTGGAAGGTTTACTTGTTTAAATATTGCCGAGTTATGTTTCGTTATACTTTTAGCATCTTTTGAGCACTTGCTGGATGCCAATCTGAACTTTTGTTATTTTTATTTTGCATTGCAGTCTCCTACTCCTAAACGGCGGTGATCCAATAAGTTGTAAAACGAGTAAGTGTTGAACTCTTTCTTTTCGAAAATCGTCATTTGCGCTTACATTTTGGAAGTTTTCTTGTAATTTATAATCCTTTTATTTTTAATCGATTGCTAATGCTATCCTTTTTAACATACAGGGTAGGCCATAAGTCACTGAACATTGTATTTTTGATATAATTTTTTAATTTTTTTTTATTGAAAATGAATAATTTTGATTACAAAAGATAGTTTTAATCATGAAGTTTTAAAAAAAATTAAATTTTAAAAATAATATCGGTTAGATGTTTACCATCAGCCTCTTCGCAAGCTGCTGCTTTTTGCTGTATCTGGTCCATAACTGAAGCTAAAACTGGTTGATCAATCGCGATAATTTCATTTATTATGTTGTCTTGTAGTTGTTGCAGTCCTTGCGATTTTTTTGCTTATACACGATCTTTCAAAATCCCTAAAAAAAGAAATCTGATGGTGTTAAGTCGGGTATCGTGATGGCCAATTAACATCTCATTGTCTCTAATTCATTGTTTCCCTTGCAGTATGGGCCGTAGCTCCGTCTACGAACGCTGTTGAATCACTCTTGGGTTTTCAGTGCCCCAGATTCTAAAATTTTGTTTATTAACATAACCACTTAAATAGGAATTCGCTTCATCGGTCATTATAATTTTTTTCATAAAATCAGGATCATCCTTTAATAATTCGGTCAATTTTACGCAAAATCTTAAGCGGGTTGCATATAGTCTTGCGGCAAAGTTTCATGTGCCATTTGTATCTTGTACGGGAAATTGGTCTTGGACATTTGAAGCTGAGTGGCACGTTTACGAGTTGATGTTTCAAGTTTTTCATTTAAGCTCTCCCAAACTCGTATTATCACATTATTACCAATATTATCTTGGCTTCGTGCTTCAAGCGGCCTTCCACTCCGGGATAAGTCACTAACAGATCCCGATGACTGAGAACGAGCGACTAGATTGCGTACTTGATTTCGTGATGGTGTATTTCTGGTGTTAAAAAAAATTCGAAATTTTCTTTGGGTTTGAATTATTGAATTTTGACTAGCAAAATAAAACTCAACAATTTTTGCTCGGTGCTCAATCGTATACATGGCAACTGAGTCTACCAAACGTTGTTTCTAATACTGAAAAATTAAACGAAAAAAAATACAAAATAAAAAAATATATCAAAAATACAATGTTCAGTGACGTATGGTCCACCCTGTATTTCCACAACAGGTCTAAAAACGAAAAAGCTCCTATGGAGGCTACCGCTTGCGGCGGAACTTTTCCACCCAATTTTACTGAGAGGTCCCAATTTATGAAAAAAGCTTAATCCGTGTGGGTTGTAAAGAGAACACAGACCGACAGACAGACACACAAACTAGTCGACTAACAAACTGACGATGGGCGACAGATTGCAGACTGACATACTGATCGTCTGACAGACTGGCAGACTGACAGGCTAACAAAATGACAGAGTGACAGGCATGCCGACAGACTTTACGCTCAGAATAAAAGAAATGAACTTTATAGCCTGGGCAGACTGAAGGTTAGTTAAACTGGTTTAGCAAAATTCGATCAAGTACTCTAGGAAATAAAATGAAATTCAGTCCGACATACTACGAGAAATTCAAAAATCTACTAGCAAATTCAAGTTTTTCTATAAAGTGCTTGATTGAATTTTACTAAACCAGTTTAACTAATCCGCAGTCTGTCCAGGCTATTACTCGGATACTCTTGATTAGGATCATGCATGTTTTGAAATGCAGCATAACCATTCTGTTTTTATTTATGCTTAGCTTTAATATAGTTTGTTTAAATAAGGCCCCTAAAACAGTTTTGGAATACCTTAGCACAAATGATAAAGTTCAGAAAATAATCCTGTAAAATATCACGAGACAGTGAAAATATTCTTTCAAACAGCAACATGCACATAAATCATACATTAAACAACAAATATTTGTTGTTTTATGTTTAATGTGTTATGTGTTTTACTTATTCTTTGTAGACTTTATAGTTTTTCAATTTTTATTTTTGGTCAAAATCAATAATAGATAATCAAATAAATAATTACACATGTACGTTGACCAGCCAATGTGTACGTTCTTACATATGAATATTAAATCCCCGAACAATTCTTAAAATTCGGTATTTTTTGTGTAGATAAAGTTTGTTACACACATACATGAGTTAATGTATTTTACATTGGGTTCGAACGCAGACGAAAAGTTGGGTGGGAAATGTATTTGTTTTGTTTTCAATGCAAAGCTCGTTTTTGGGTTTGGAATTTAGATTTGGATCCTAACGTTTGACAATATTATGTCCATATTAGTACAACAGGTCAATAAAATTCCTATTGTCGTTTTGATTGTGATTGGCTTGTAAGTGAGTCATCCTCACATGTCATTAACTTGCGAGTGTGTCTGTATATGCGGTGTCATCCAAATATGTATTTATGTGTAATGCGGGAAATTCAATAAAGTAAAAGTTATTTAATACATTTTTGTCTTTTTAACATTTGTTGCGTTGCGTATAATTTTTATTGACATGAAATAATTTTCTTCTTTTTTTGTAAAATTCTAATTAAAATAATTTACGTTATTAATATTAAATGGGCATGCCCCGTAACAAAAAACGAAACTAACTCTATTTAATGTATGTGCCGAGAGCCAAGCGCTTGCAACTGTTGTAATTTATATAGCATGTCTAAATATACGGCAGATTAATAATTTATTTCGTGTGGTATGGGGAGGCGTTAGGAATACAGAGGTGATATCATTCTCTATACTCTATACTGTATCGGCATGCTATTAAATAGACTTAGTCATACGCAATTGAATTAATAATCCAGACACCATCCGCACACATATTAGAAAACCACACAGTTTTCCCACGATATTAATAACACCCTGCTTTAATATATGCGAAACGAAAGTTCTCGTCACCCAATTTCACATATAGCGTAACAGTTTTTATGAACTATTTCTAGGTATTCGCACGTAAAAATTAAATAGTTTTAAGTTTTAAATGAAAACACTAGTATCCAACCTAATCAGGGTCTGTAGAATAATTCGGTTCATAAGGTAATAAGAAAACTCGGCGGTTTTACACATCTTTGGCGACTTTTGATAAAGAACATAGCTTTTGATTTAAACTTGTCTGCTACCAAGATTTTTAATCGATCTAAATTTTTGAGCAGGAAATAGCGGTATAGATGGAATAACCTGAAATTAGGATTGCTCTTATGTTTTAAACCTGAAGTTTAGCCCTCTCTCAAATTTTATATTTGCTACATATCAAGTATTCAGAGAGTCGTGAAACGATCAAATGTCTCAAAGTGATTATTGATTTGTAGGTATAAATATTATATTCGTAACATATTTGTCCTATCAAATCCATTTTGTATCATTGGATTGTGAATATCGTTACAGAAATCAACAGCTACTACAACAAATCTGGTAATTTACACACTTCCGCGAAAATATCAGAAATAATCCTTTTCCAAATATTTACTGAATATTTACGCCACTCTGGAATATTATCGAAATATTCCGACTATGATTTTCCTACTTCTATTTTACCAACACTAACTCACACCAACAAATAATTTATTAATTCACTTAATACACCTTTTACAATTTTTAATTACACCACTATTTTTACTTAACACCACTTATTACTTTTCGCGTACCAAATGAACCACTAAGCCCGACTCATTGAGTTCGTTGTATTCTAGATTCGTCTGGATTTATTCTAGACAGTCTTTTTTATTATTTGTTTTATTTTTAGTTTTTTAAATTTTATCTCTGCAATCTGTTCTGGGGCCAAGTCTCTCCCAACTCTTTCGTGGTTTATTTTTCCCGTCCTTACTTTTACGCCAGTGTTAGGCAATTCGAGGATACGGTTATAGGTCCCATCTCAACAGCCTATACTGGCATGGAAGATGGGTCGGCCCATGAGTTTTGCTCTCCGGTCATAGATGTGTGTGTGAAAATGTTCAGCCGAAAAATGTCGATAATGTAGATTCAAGCTATTCAAACGAAAATGACAGCCGATAATTTTCGGTAACATGTTCATCGAAAACCCCAGCCGAAAAATGCCGATAATGCAGATACAAGTTTTATGTCGGAAATCAATTAATTATATTAGAAATTTTTAGTTTGCTGTTCCTAAAAAACAACGACAAAAATTAAAATAAGAATTTTTAATTCGAAACATTTAAACCAAATTACCCAAAGCAAATTTTTCTAAGTGTTTTATTAGATGTTTGGGGAGGTTAAATGGGAAATGCATTTATAGTGACATGTCCAGATAATATTTCAAATAAAGTGCTCTATTGAGTATCATTTTAAAAACGTAAAGACAATTTTCATGTTGGGAGTCCGGGAAAACTCGATTGAATATATCGCACACACAAAATTTGAAAATTTCAAAAAATTAACCGTTTAAAGTGTCATGGCTGGAAATAGATTCAAATGATAGATCTTAGTGATGCTCATACGTGGAAAAAATTTCAGGTTAATTTTAATGTTGAGAGTTCGGGAAAAGCCGGTTGAATAAAACATATAAAATGGTTAAGAAATTCACAGAAATACCCAGCCGAAAAAAGCCGATAATGCAGATTAAATTAAATTAATTTATTAATTTAATTTAATTTATTAATTAACAGCCGAATACTGTCGATAATGCAGATACAAACAATTTGTTTTCAACATAAAAATTGACCTTAATTTTTTTCCACATCTGAGTATTATTTAGACCTAGCATTTGAATATATTTCCAGACATGACACTTTAAACGGTCAATTTATAGAATATTTCAAATTTTGTTTGTGCGGTATACTCAATCGAGTTTTCCCGCACTCCCAACATGAAAATTGACTTGAATTTCTTTCCACATGTGAGCATCATAAAGACCTTTCATTTGAATTTATTTCCAGCTATGACACTTTAAACGGTCAATTTTTACAAATTTTCAAATTTTGTGTGTGAGACATATTCAATCGAGTTTTCCCGGACTCCCAACATGAAGATTGACCTGAATTTTTTTCCACAAATGAACATTACTAAGACCTTCGTTTGAATCTAGTCCCAGCCATGAGCTTTCCCGGACTCCCAACATGAAAATTGATCTGAAATTTTTGAGGTTTTGCTTCATATATTTCTTCGAGTTGTCTCAGTGGTAGGATGGTTTTGTATTATAGTTTTAATGTAATGCATTTAATGCAACGAACAAAACATTAAAGAAAAAAATTCTGTTTAACACCAAGTGTATTTATCTGATTTAACGACATTTTTATTCTGGCTATGTATACGAATCTGTCTTACCGTCTTTTACTAGCGGACAATCCGTATTGTTTTCAATATCTGCATTATCGACATTTCCCAGCTGCCGAATATTAGTAGTTACAATCGAATCTACATTATCGACATTTTAGGCTAATTAACTTTAGTTGTCACAACATAATCTGCATTATCGACATTTTTCGGCTGGTGCGACTCGGATAACTTTAACAGTATCACAGATCGTAATCTGTTGATGAAAATTCCCTTTTGCATCTTGCCCCTACCGGGATTCGAACCACGTATCTCCCGATCCAAACGCCACAGCTTTAACCACTGTGCCATTTGGTCGGTCTCTAGACGGTCTTTAGTGCTACTACTAAAGCCCTGATTTCACCAATCTCACAAAAAACTTAGTAAAGTTTTAAACCTTAATTGGGTAATTTTTGTTGAATAAATGTCAGCAATAGTTGCTTTCCAATCGACCACCGCAAATTCTTGTAAGTGCGAAAAATGTGCATTGGGAAAAGTGTCGATTGGAAAGCAAAAAAATGACAAAATCAAAACATAACCTAGAAATGTGTAGTTTATTTGTTCCAGTGTATTATTAAGATTTATCGTAACTGCTGTCAACTACTCATAATAAAAATGTAGAACAGTTATGAGTAGTTAATTTAGCAAAGACAATAACCTTAAGTGCTTATAAGTACTTGTCGATTGGAAAGCAACTAATGCTTATTTAATTGCTTATTTAATTGTTTTAAAAAGCGATTATAGAGGGTATAAGTAGTTAATCCAGATACGACCCACAAATGTCAACTTGATTTTTAAGATTGTTAAAGCATACGTTGTTAAAAATCTAGTATTACTGGAATTAGTTTTACACAAGGAACACCACATGGAGGTTTCCAACTATGGCGAAGATAATGAGCTCACGGATTCTTAATTCCTTAGTATTTTTTTAACTCCGAAACCTCACCGAAAATTAAGTTTATTTTTGCATTACCATATTTGTTGAAACCAATGTTTTAGTTTGCCTTTAAGATCGAACGATTCCGCAATAAAAAGAAGTTATCACAATTTTCTAAATTATGAAGCTCACTTTGCGTATAAAGGATTTATCCAAACCCTACAATTTTGATTAAACATCTTTACCTTAAACTCACTGTAAGATGTTTGTAGATTACGGGGCTTTCTGGCCACTCGATATATTTTCAAAAATTATCACTTTTGGATTGTGTTGAAATTTATTGGACAGTGCAGGATAATGGAAATTCAGAAGGCTGCAATCACCGTAAAATCATATTAGATTTTATGATCCTCGTGCTCATGTGGTGCTACAAAAACGAGTTATCATCCACGTTTACAAATTTTAGCTTAAATCTCAATCTATACCTATTTAGAATATTTTGTTCTACTGGTTTTTGAGATACAGGGGAGCGAGAATGAGTTTTGCATTTTTTAAATATCTTGAAAGTTGCAAAAAAATATTTAAAATCTTTAACAAAAGCCCTCTCTATTGAAACTCCACTGGAAATGTTGGCACATAGCCACCTACATAGTACAATAGAAAAAAGCAGTCAGCGTTGACAAATTACGTTACTTGCCTCTGCGGATGGTCAGGGTGCCATATTTTGGCTCGTTCATTTTTCATAATTTTAACGAAAAAGTATGTAAATGGAAAATTTATGGAACGAATTCCGGAGATTTTGGTACGTAGCCACCTACATAATACAAAAGGTGAAAGTGGGCCAATTTCGTGAAAATATACGCCACATGCCTATGCGCACCGTTAGGGTACCTCACCGAGGTTTGTTCATTTGATCATAATTATAATGAAAAAGACCGAAAATGGAAACTACATAGGGCAATAGAAGAAAGCAGTCCAATTTTGAAAAGTTAAGCCACATGTCTGTGTATAGAGAGTCACGGTGTCCTATTTTGAATGCAGATCGTCAGGAACCCCATTTCGGCCTGCTCATTTTTCATATTCATAACGAAAAAGTTTGTAAATAGAAATTCTGTGGAGCATATCCTGGAGATTTTGGCAATTGGTCGCCAACATAGTGCAAAATATGAAAGTTGAAAATGAAAGTTACCGGGCCAAAATGAGGTACTCTGACAATCTTCATAGACACGTGGCGAAAATGGGAATGTTCTAATCTATTGCCCTATGAAGGTGGCTATGTGCTAAAATCTCCAATATTCGCTCCACAGAATTTCTATTTCCGAACCTTTTCGTTATAGTTATGATAAATCAACGGGCAAAAATGGGGCATCCTGACGATCCGCATAGACATGAGGCGTATGTTTTCGAAATTGGATTGCCTTCTTCTATTGCACAATGTTAGTGGCTATGTGCCAAAAATTTCGAGTTTGCTCCACAGTATTTGTATTTACGGTACGTTTTATTATATTTATCATATGTTATAATAATCAGACCCAAATGTTAAACCCTGTCGCAAAGACATGTAGCGTATTTTTTCAAAATGGGACTGTTTTCATCCAATGCTCTATTTAGATTGCTATTGGCCAAAATCTCGAGGATTCGATCCACAGAGTTTCCATTTTCAGTCTTTTTCATTATAATTATGATAAAAAGGAACGGGCAAAGGTGAAGTATCCCGGCAGAAACATGTGGCGTAATTCTTTGAAATTGGACGGGTTTCATCTTTTGTTCTATGTAGGAGGTTATGTGCCAAATTCTCCAGGATTTGTTCTACAGAATTACCATTTACGGTCTTTTTCGTTATAGTTAAGAAAACTTGACGTACTATTAACGGTTCCGATTTGTGACCTATAATTTTAAAATTGGATTGATTTCATCCAGCTAGGTGGCAAAAATCTCTCGTTCCACAGAATTTCCATTTACAAACTTTTTATAATTATGTAAAGTAAACTGCTAAAATGGGGCAACCAATTATTTTAAATTTTATTATTTTATACATTTGCGGTTGCCCCACAAAATTTTCATTTGAATGGACACCTTGAACGGGCCAAGGTGGGCACCTTGACGATCCGCTAGACATTTGGCGAATTTTTTCGAAACTTGTCAGCTTTCATCTGTTGCACTTTATAGGTGACTATGTTCCAACATTTCTAGGAACACTCCACAGATTTGTCATTTTTGGATTTTTTCATTCGCGGGCAAAATAGGGCACCTGCTCGGACTGTTTCATTATAATTAGGAGAAGTTGAACGGACGTAGAGGTGGGGCTCCTTGACGATTCACATGGACACACATATTTAATGTTTTTTTTTAAAAATTAATTTAAATTTATAATCAAAACCTTGTAATACCGTCTTATTCAGGTTAACTCACTAATACATATCAAACAAAACATGGCTTAAAAAATTCTTCTCATGATCCCCATTCGATTATTTTTACGAAAAGTTTTGCTAAACTATGCGTAAAGAAATTAGTCAAACTTTCTCGTACATATTTAATATTGCGCTGACAATTCTAGACTTTAGCGGCCTTTCAGTTTGGTTCCACACTAATTCTGCTATGCCACTAAATTGTTATAAAACTATCTCTAATGCTACTACTTCAACCTAGATGCCACTAATCTCACACAAAATGTCATTGATTTGAACTTCAAATGAGCAATTTTCGTTGAATAAATGCCGCGAACCCGCTGAATTATTTGCCTATTAAACCTTAGGCGAGATCAGAACAATATATATATATATTTATATATATATATATATATATATATATATATATATATATATATATATATATATATATATATATATATATATATATATATGTATATATATATCGGGATTTTTTTTAAATTTCTTGATATTAAAGCGTATGGAGTCTTAAGCACAGAACTAAACATCAACCTGCTTGTAAAATTAAAGTGAAACCTATAAAATTTTTACCAAAAGCTGTTTCTATATTGAAGATATAATTATGGGCTGATACCCTGCTCGTATATGCTACTTGGACGAGTCCATTTCGGGCGAGTTAAAAGTGCAGTGGCATAAGTCACTAAGGCTGAAACGTTTTAAATTTTTTATATGGATTAGTAATTTTCCTAATTACAAAATATGCGCAACAATGTCGGCCCGCTTCATTAGGATTATTAGTTCATAAACAAATTTTATCCAACTAAAACCATTGAAAAGAATAAAAAATTATGAACGGTTTAATTTTGCATCGACATTGAAAAGTTTCTGTCACAAATAATCATGGACACCAAAAATTTCAGGTGTTGTCTAAAGTTGACGTGACAGGTTCAAGCTCGTTTGAAGAACCAGACTCTAAAATTTTGTGAGAATGAGAACTGACTGTTATAACTGTTATATAAATGTGTAAGGTAGGTTTTCTTGGTTTCCACAGATATTTTAAAAAATAAATTTCCAATGTTGTTGTGAAATTCAAAATGTAACCACATACTACTTTCTTTTACCTTTATATAGGATCTGTTTTTAATTCAACCCGAACAGGTAGTGCACTGTCAAATAATACTTGAGTGTTTTTTTATTCAACCTGAGTAATTTTACTCTGCACACTACGTTTTAAGGACAGACGGTTTATCTGATCATGGTGAAACTCCATACTTACGCTTTTTTGATAAATTGGTAGATCTCCGTGATTTTTGGCTGAAATCGGTCCATCGGAAGATGGCAGCCTTTTCGTTTTTTGCAAATATTTTTTCAAAGCATCTCATTTACAATAAAAATGATTATGAACTGAAGATTCTAAATTAATTTTGCAACATACCGGTTCAGATCAGTTTTGCAAAGTTTAAGCGACAATGACAATTTTTGATAAAAACTGTTTTTCAAAAAAAAAAAATTCGATTCTCTACAGAACAGACGGGTATTTATTGATCGAGATGAAACTTAATACTCATGAGCTTTCCACAAATTGAAATATCCCAGTGAATTTTGGCCGAAATTGGTCCACCGGAAAAGACAGCGTCCATCGGAGCTTTTTTGATTTTTGCAGATATTTTGAAATATTCTAAATATGCTTTGATTTGATACCTTTCTAGGTCTGTTTTCTAAAATTTAACCTGTACAACCCAGGTGGACTGATTGATCGGGATGGAACTTAATACTTTAGCTTTTCCACAAATTGGGATCTTCCAGTGGATTTTGGCCAAAACCGGTCCACCAGAAATGGCAGCTTCCATAGGAGCTTTTTAGATTTGTCACCGGAAGTGACAGATTCAATAGGATACTTTTAGTTTTTTGCTAGGGATGAAATTTCATACTTAACCTTTTTTCAAAAATTTCGAGGTCCCAGTAATTTTTGGCTTAGATTGGTCCAACGGAAGTGGCACTTTCCATAGGGGCTTGAAAGTAGAAATATTGTAAATTAAATTTCAAACAAAACTAGTTCAGATCATATATTAAATTTGACCGGAAATGACCAGTTTTGATAAAAAAATTTATTTCATTAAAATTCGGCAGCTATACTCAGACCAGGCGGATTGACTATTCGGAATGAAGCTTCTTGGACATCTGTGCACCAGAAGTGGCAGCATCCTAGAAGCCGTTTCAGGGTTGACCTGGTTGGTTTTCTGACTTTTGATTTTACAACACAATTTTTATCACAAATCCGGTAGGCTAAATTTTTCGGGTTAGAAATTAAATGTGGTGCATTCGAGATCTACGTACTTTGTCGTAAAAATACAGATAGTGGCCTCTCCAATTCCAGCTCTCGATTTTTTTATTTGTTTCCATGTTTATGGTGCCATATCATTTTTGATGATCATGAGAAAAACATTGTATGATTACTACAGTAATCTCTACCATTACAGCATTTTTAGAGGAAGTTTTCGAAAAAACGAAATGGCAGCGATATGTGGCGCCAGATTACCATTAATAAAATATTAATTGGTATTTATTGTGGTTAGATTTATGTTTTCTGCTACAAAATTATTTATCATTTTTTGACAGTTTTTCTGAGTTCGACGAGCGAGTTTTTATACCAAAACCGTTTTTTAGACCCATAGGAATAATTAAGCAGCTATCCGGAATTCAGCAGTTCGGCAAAAATATATTTTGCAGCGGACACAAGATTTTTTTTCTATTCTAACGTTTCGCCACATTGGTAGAAAAAAATTATCGGTAACAAGGTGTGCATTAACATACCTGTTAATAAAAATTCTAACTTAATCTCAGATTATAACGCAACCTTGCTCTCTCATGGTATCTTTGTAACAAATACTTTCTTTACGAGGCCACTGAGCCGTAATATTTTAGACCACTCTGTTAGCAGTTTTCATAATATTGAACAAGTTCGGAATTTTACTATTGAAGCCGACATAAGTGATCATAGTTTTGTACTCACAAAATTTCGCTTCAAGCCTAAATATTGTACTCGGACCGTATTACCGTATTTGACGTCGGAAATCCTGAATCTACTCTAGAACGGATTTTTGATATGTATAATAAACTTGTTCTACAGTTTTCCGTATTGAAGGAAGTAAATGTAAAAATTAAAAATGCAAGTGTTTGTTTGTCCTTGGATAACTCTTGATCTCTGGGATTTAATTAAACTTAAAAACCGTATATTGAAGCGTTTTAATAAAAGGAACAGTATTAATTTAGAACTAAAACATAAATTAGAATTACTAAATAGGAAGATCAAAAATTTATTTAATAATTTGAGCCAAAAAGAAATCTGGAAACAGTTAAATCAGTTCATGGTAAATAATCCTACCACTCCGTTATTTGTAATGATGTTGAGTATCATGATCCTACTGCTATTGTTAATATATTTAATCGCAGTTTTGTTATCTCTGTTGATTCTTCTGTATCACCAAGTAGTTCTAGCCTAGGCTCAGATGATTTAAATAAATTTCATACTATGGCGCCTAGTATTAATTCATGTTTCTTTTCGCCTAATTCCAGCAGCGAAATATCGAATTTAATTTCAAAGCTTAGTAATACAAAGGGTGGTGGTTTCGGTAAAAAATCGGTGTTTACCCCGATTGTCTTAAAATTGCTAAAGTGACACCTATCTTTAAGACTGGAAATTCTAAATAATTATCGCCCAATTTCAGTTTTGTTGGTATTTGATAGAATTTTAGAAAAATTATTGCTAACCGGATGATCGATTTCGTAAATAAATCAAATTTTTTCTATTCTCATCAGTATGGATTTCGACAAGGTTCTGGTACAGATTTGGCCCTAACAGACATTACTGATTTTATCTATCGTAATTTTGACAGGCAAAACTATATCTGTGGCTTACTTCTTGATCTCCGTAAAGCTTTTGATTGTATAGATCACAGTTTACTTCTTCAAAAATTACAAATTTTTGGCTTCCGTGGCCTATCATACAAACTGTTAGCTACCTTAGTAATCGAATGCAGTTTGTGATTCTAAATGCTCCACTTTAGGTGTGGACTGTGGTACTCCTCAAGGGAGTGTCTTTGGCCCTTTATTATTTCTAATCTACGTAAATGATATGGCCAATTTACCGCTCACGGGTCATATTAGAATGTTTGCTGATGATACGGCCCTGTTCTATGAGTCCAGAGATTGTCAGGTAACAATGTCACACATGAGGAATAATATTATTTTACTTTTGAATTTTCTTCACTTAAACAAAATATCACATTGATTTACCACCACTCCAAGTAGCAAATTGCACCAGCGTGTGGGCAAATTCAAGTACCTTGGAGTATTATGCGACAAGCATATGACGTGGGAGGACCATATTAATTCTATTTGTATTAAAGTTTGGCCATATTTGATAAGAAAATTATTAGCTGATTTTGTTCCAGTACATGTGTTAAACAAATTTATTTTTTATTTATTCATACCCGATTCTCATACGCTTCTTCTACCTTTGGTTCAGCTGTTACAGAGAAACTGAATAAATTGCAGAATTTACAAAATAGGTGCTGTAATGCAATGTATAAACTGCCTCACCTATTTCCTACTGGGGAGCTCTATCGTACTGTTGCTATAGGCATTCTCAGCAATTTTTCAGATGTATGTGTCGATCTACATGTTTAAGTGTCTTCACATCCCATCATTAATTTCGACTATACAATTCGAATTTATAGGTCATGGCTATTCAACCAGAAATTCTAGTCAGTTGAAGTGCCCCCAAATTAGAACTGAATTTGGCAGAAAATCATTAAAAAATAAAAATCAACGGTATTCAAATATTCAACTTTAAATTATTGAACTGATACAACTTCCTCAGAACCTATTAAAATATGCAAAATTACTAAATAATTATAATCGAAAATTAAATTAATTTTGCCATATATTTTTCTCATTAACAGAAGCGAATACTGCTCAGGAGACGGACGAAATGAGTTCAGAATGGAAAGGTGGTGGAAATGGAGATGGACAAAGATCAGGAAACCCGCGAACACCCGCAAGTGGAACGTTGCCAATGCAAAATTTAGGAAAAGTCAAATTCGATCCTCCCAAAGTGCCAGTTATATTTGTTTTAGGTAAGTAGATTCTGTTATTTAAGGTGCCGAAGACAAATCATCGAATATTGACTATCGAAGTATTTTCGTACTTAAATTTTTTTATTCATGTCAAATTAATAAAAAGGAATTTCATCACGCTATAAACACGTCACCACTTATTTAGTAGCAACATTGACAAACGAGAAATGCTTTATGGGAATTCGGTTATTACGAGTATTTACTGGTATTTATACCTTTCATTATCTAGGGTAAATATGTATTTAGAAACAAAACTATGACTAAAACTGCGTAATTTTACCTTTACATTGTAATTTGTGTACCGTTTGCCTTGTAATCTGCGTGTTATTTACAATACAAAGTTCATGTTGATTAATGAATGAGATTTCACGCTTCCACCCCATTTTTAAAAGTCAGATTTAACATGTAGTTTTAAATTTTATATTGCCTACGAAGAAATTTTATTTACGACTAATCTATTTAAGTTGAAACCCCTATTAGCCAGTTCGGCACGAGTGTTTAGTTACTTTTAGAGGTATAATTAGCTGAATATGTCATTTCGCTTTTACAGGGACTAAATTTAACAAACGAAAGTTCATAAGAAATTATTTGCATTTCTTTTCATTACTGTAGGAATACGATACACTTGAATTCTATGTATAGTAGCCCCTGAGATACTCGACGTGACTCCGGCATTTCTCAATGTCAAAAACGCTGTAGTTTGAAATCATATATTTTTACTTTTGGGTTACGTCGGTCGCGTCGAGTATATCTCAAGGGTAAGGCTCCGGGTTTTGAGTCGGGATATTAAAAATAAACGCGTGCAACTTAACTGGAGAATATGTGATTGGATTTATTAGTTAACATTTAACGTGGAATATTTATGGCAGTTTTTTTTCTTTTAAGAATTTATTTCTGTAGAATATTACAACTAATCTCATTTACCAGGTGTGTAAATATGAAACCGGAATTGACCAATAAATGGTGCCACCTGTCAATGTAGCTTTCGTTACACCACGTCATCGGCGCCTTTATTTTCTTTTAGCATCTGTTAACAACATCCAATTCATAACCATACAAGTTTTATACAGTAACGCATATTTTTTACGTGTTAAAAATGTCGAGTTTTGTGCCTACATATTACGATTTGCGGATATAATTGATTGATTTTTTGTTATCATGTGAAGAAAACTGCTGCAGAATCACAATCGAATGCTTGTAAAAACTTACGGTGAGCATGCTCTTGGTAAATCACAATGCTATGAGTGGTTTAATTAATTTAAAAGTGGTGATTTTGACGTGAGAAACGGAGAACGTGGAAGACCACCAACAAAGTTTGAAGACAGTGAATTGCAAGCATTGTTGGATGAGGATGATGCTGAAACTCAAAAACAACTCGTGGATCAATTAAATATGCCACGAGAAGCCGTCTCCATACATTTAAAAGCCATGGGAAAGATTCAAAAGCTGGGAAAATGGGTTTCACTTAAACTGAATGAAAGGTAACAGGAAAATAGAAAAACCACTTGCGAAATGTTGCGAAAGTCATTTCTTCATCGAATTGTGACTGGTGATGAAAAATAAATCTATTTTGAGAATCAAAAGTGCAAAATGTCTTGGGTTGTTCCAGGATAACCATCGACATCGACTGCAAGGCCACATCACTTCGGACGGAAGACAATGCTCTGTATTTGGTGGGTTCTGAAGAGTGTGGTTTATTTTGAGCTGCTAAAATCTGGTGAAACCGAAATACTGAACGCTACCAACAACAAATGATCAATTTGAATCGAGCACTGCGTGAAAAACGACCAGATTATGATAAAAGGCAATACAAAGTGATTTTGCTTCATGATAATGCACCTTCACACAAATAGAAACGAATTATGTGCTTCCATAATTGGGAAATACTTTCACATGCAGCGTACTCGCCAGACTTGGCTCCGTCCGATTATCACTTATTTGCATCGATGGGGCACGGGCTTGCTGAGAAGCACTTCACTTCCTACGAAAATGGCTCGATAAGTGGTTTGCCTCAAAAGAAGAACACTACTACTTTACTAAAAAATTCCGGTTTCATATTTACACACCTGGTAATATCTAGTAATCGTTTTATTAGTTTAGTAGTCTATTCTTGTGGGATGGAATCTATCGGTTCATCCCAGCTCTGCCAGTCTTTTGATTCCAGCAACTCAGGGAACTACTAATTCTAAAGGCTGTGTTCTTTTTAGGTGCTTGGTCCATTGGTGCGACCCAGTAGGTTCCACAGCCTCTCGTTGTCAAGCTGCCACAGTCGCAGTACATGAATTCTTGCAAATTTTTGTATTACATCGTTGACGTATTCCATTGTTATGTCTCGATGGAGATTGTAATTTTTAATGTACCAATGAGCATTCACAATGCTACGTAGTATTTTGTTTTGAAATGTTTGTATGATGTTAACTGTAGTTTTATTTGCGCAGCCCTAAAGCTGGTTACCATACGTTCAGATATATTTTAGGATTTGTTTATTTAACAGCAGTTTGTTGTGCGTTGTCAGTTCGGAGTTTCTTCCAATAAGCCAGTGCATTTTTCTAAATTTTTAATTTAGTTCTTGCATTTTCTTTTTACCATGCACTTTCCACGTGAGCTTAGAGTCTAGCGTCAAGCCGAGGTACTTAGCACTATCAGAATATGGAATTTGTTGCGAATTCAGTCTAATCGGAACATACTCTAACTTGCTATTTGTAAAGTTGATATGTGTTGATTTCGATCCTTTTAGTATTATTCTCCATTTTTTGTCCGGGTTTTCACTTTATTAATAGCATTTTGTAGTTTCCTTGTGGACTCAACAATACTAGCATCAGTAGCCATAACAGCTGTGTCATCAGCAAACGTCCAAATTCTAGCTTCTAATATGTTTGGTAGATCATTTGTATACAGGAGGTATAATACAGGGCCCGGGAGGTATAATATTTGCTTTAGTTTTGAGTATGCCCCTTCCTGTCTCACTCGGAAGTAACGGTCGTTGATTTAAGACTTTATCAATTCAAAATATTGTTTTGACTCCAGACCACGGTGCGAAACCTTATCAAATTCTTGGGCTTCGTCTAAGAGTATTGCTGAGCATACTTTCTTTTGTGCCAGCGCCTCCTCAATTATATCAGTAATCCTATGTACCTGTTCTATCGTTGAGTGCCTTTCTCCGATCCCAAATTGATGCGCTGGTATAAGATTTCTGCTTAAGCTCTTGAGAAACGGTCTTTTGAAAATCTTTGATGTTGTTGTTAGTAAAGAAATAGGCCTATACGATGTTTTGTCGTTTAGTGGTTTATTGTGTTATACATATGTATGGCAGTGAAGTATGTCCAAAATAACGTTTAATTAAATTCCGGAAATAATAAAGTTTACTGAAAAATGCTTATAATGTAATACAATAAAATGAGTAGCATTCTCGAAATTGAAGCTAGGCGTATCCTTTTTAATTCTGGTAAATCAAGACGATTTTATTGGTTCAAAAAAAATTTGTTAAGTAAGTCCTGGATATCGTAGGGTTTGTCCGAAGATTCCGCTATGTGGAAATGTTAGCCGAAGGTCATTACAACTAAATCAATGAAGAACCATTTCCAAAAGGAGGGGAGAGCTATCCTTTTTCAGTCTCGTAAATCAAATGGATTTTATTGGTTGGAGAGTTTTTTAGTTTGGATAAATTCTGGATATCGTAGAGTTTGTCGGAATATTCCACTATGCGGAAACATAAGTCTTAGATTGACACAAGCAAATGAGTCAAGATCCATTTCCAAAAGAAGGGGACAAGTATTATTTTTCGTTCACGTAAATCAAATCAATTGTATTAGTTTGCGTAGTTTAAGCTTAGATAAATTTTGGATATCGTAGAATTTGTAGGAAAATTCCACTATGAGAATATATTAGCCGTAGGTTGATACAATCGAATGAGTTCATTTCGTTTGATTCATTTTCAAAAGGAGGGAACAGGTATTTCTTTCGTTCTCGTAAATCAAATTAATTTTATTGATGAGTTGTTTGAGACTTGTATAGTTTAAATAAATTCCGGATAACGTAGAGTTTGTTGGAACATCCCACTACGTGGAAGTATTAGCCTTAGGTTAAGACAAACAAATGAGTCAAGCAAGAGTCATTTCCAACTAGAGGGGAGAGATATCCTATGTCGTTATCGTAAAACCAATCATTGATTGACACACTCAAATGAGTTAAAATCCATTTCCCAAGGGGGGGGGGGGAGAGAGGGGCAAGTATTCTTTTTCGTTCTCGTAAATTTAATCGATTTTGTTGGTTTGAGAGGTTTTTAGTTTAGATAAATTTTGGATATCGTGGAGATTAGAGTATTGGAATATTCCACTAAGTGGACATACAAGTCTTAGATTGACACAAGCAAATGAGTCAAGAGCCATTTCCAAAAGAAGGGGACAAGTATTATTTTTCGTTCTCGTAAATCAAATCAAGGTTAACCCTAACAAATTAGTCAAGAGCTATTTATAACTAGAGCTCCCTTCAAGATATTCTTTCTCGTTCTTGTAGATCAAATCATAGTTATTTTGAGTAGTTTTAGTTTAAATTAATTCTGGATATAATAGAGTTTGTCGAAAAATTCTTCTATGTTACATAATCAACTGAGCCAACAATTAGAAAAACTAAAACGAATTGTAGAAAATAGGTACAAACGAGTAAATGGGTAGGAGATATGGGGTTATTCCGCTGGATGAGATTACCAAAAATTGTGAAGTTATAGTTGGTTTCGAACCGAAAATAATTAGAGTTTTTCAATGAAAAATTGGTCTTCTCGTCATACTGCAGTGACTAACTACGAGTATAAAAATTGCTTTTGCATATAGTATAAACCTTTTTCACCTTTAAATCAACTACCGTCTCAACTTTTGATATTCTCACCTCTCCGCGTAAAAAATAATCTGACTTGTTTAATCCGAAATAATCTTACTTTTCATATATAAATCGCATGTATGCGTCAAATACTATAAAATTCGATATTTCGAAGGATAAAAAATCGTTTAGCGATTTACATATATATAATTCGCTACATTTTAGAATTAAAACCACCTAATGTCATTTTGAAATAATCCGTATGGCTCTCGTACAGAGAGTTACTTTTCGTAAGCCGAAAACCGTACTTTAGGATGCACTTCATTGCCCCGATAAGCTTATCGTGATGGTTTTTCTCGTCACTTCCTCCAATAATAAAATCGTTAATGTAAGAAAAGTACCTTTAGCGCCACTAGTCATTGAAATAGGCCGCAATAAATGTTGATCGTCCCGAGTTTTATGAATCATTATCTGCTCCACCTGCAAAACAGCGTCGGACAGGTCAATTTTGCTGAATGCTTGGTATTGAGCTCGAAATGATTTGGTACGATATTGAGTTCCAAGATGACTTTTTCCGGCGTTGGCAATGCATATTTGTTTTGTTCCAGTGCTTCATTCAATCCTTTAGAATAATCGGCGCAAATTCGTATACGCCGGTGCTTTCTTGTTTTCATTTTTGATTTATTTCCTAGCCCGTTTTTGTAATTTTTTTCAATTTTATTACAAATGTCCTTCCATCCAATCACTTCCGAGCACATTCAAACTTGAACTTGTTACGTAACACGTAGCGAAGTCCTTTTGATCGTACAGTACCCGAAGTGCTCATTGATTGCTCTTCCCACGCGTCCAATGTCGGTGATTCTAGCAGCTCCCCATTGCTTTCGGAAATAATCGTCCAGTTAGATCTAAGATAGGGTTGCAATTTCAATTAAGTTCTGTCGGGTTTTGTCTAAACAAACTTTCGCGTTGAAACAGTTAAAGCATCTACAGCAAGGCTTCGACGTGGATAAAAGTTTCGTTTCTCACGGGAATGTCACTGTGGAAATGAATCACTGTGGAAATGAATTATTTCACACTGTCGACACAGATACTTTGCTTATGGCGTCTTAGCGTTCTGTTCCGCTTCGAGACGGCTGCATACAAAACCATCAACTTTGCGACTTTTAAGTTGCTTAATCGTGTCATTCAGCTATTTCGTGGTGCAGTTCTTGGCTGTCCAACTTGCTAAGAAGTTTCTCCAGCGTTTTGCACTTTATTGGGTCCCTGCACAAACATCAATGCTTTCAAGACGTCAGATGCAATGTTGAACTTTGCGTATTTCAGGCTCACTCGTGCCACATACTCGAAAAAATCTTCACCAGCTTCTTTTTCCATCTTCAAGCACTTGTAGCATACTGACAACTGTTATTCTTACTGACAAACTTTTTATAGTCGGCTGTAGAGAGATTCTCGATCAACAAATCCGACTTCTGTGGTGCGGTCATCGTAGCTTTCTCGGCAATAATGATAGTTTCATATTGCTTGTACCACAATTTGAACGTCAAATTTCTTCAGGGCAGTCTGACAGATTTTTATGCACTGATTTTCGATTTTTATGTTTTTTTTGTAAAATGAAAACACAAATTTTCGATGAATGCTCGGATTTGGAATAGGCACGGCTAAAGAAAATTTAGTCAAATCATCTTGCATGGCCAGCAAAAATTTATTATCTGGATAGGGTGTATTCAAAGGGCCAACGATATCCAAAAAGAGTTATTCAGTTGACAAGATTTGCAATTTTTTATCATTTTAACTTGATTTAATATATTTAACTGACCTCCTGAGGCACTACTATGAAATTCGTCAATTACAGTTTCTTTTTAAATTTGGCCTGTTAATTTAACGATATTTTGGTTAGCGGTAGACTTTTCGTTCTCTGACAAGTGACTTTTATTAGCAACAAAAGTTTGGCTTAATTTTTGCGCTCTGGTTAGTACATAGACGTTAGTATTTTCATCGGTTGGTGCTAATCGGATTCGACTAAAGCAATCAGCGTTGCTATAAAGTTTTCAAGTTTCATGCACTATTTTAAATTGATATTCGTCTATATGTAGTGTGGCGCATCACACCGGGTGAGTTTCGAAAAGGGATTGAATAACAATAGATTCTCTTCCATAAAGATATGGTCGAAAGTGATTAACGGCCCAAACCACAGAAAACAATTCCTTTTCAATAGCGGAATAATTCTTTGCCGCTTTATTCAAAACTCGGCTGGAAAAGGAAATTGGCATGAACCTATTTCAACATCGCTAGCATCACAGGTAACCGTTCAATATAATTCGGTTGAATTAATATGGGTGGGAGCATAACACTTTCTTTCTTCACAAAAGGCATCCCACTTGATTTCGCGGGATTTCGCAATGTCGGAAAAATGTGATTTGGAACGGCGATAGTACCTGGCGAAACCTACGAACAATTTTACGTCTCGGGTAGTTTAAGGAGTTGGTTAGTTTGTGAAGACAGGTATTTTGTTAGGATAAGCTTTATTTCCTTCAGCAGGGGTTATAACGTGTTCTAGATAGGTTATTTCTTTACAGAGGAACTGACATTTAGTTTAACTAGTAAGTAACTTCTCTAACTTTAGTTTAGTTTTTAGGATTAACTTTCAAATTATGTAGGCTAAAGAAATCAAGGATTTCCCTTATTTTATTAGTATGGTAAGTTAAATTACAACCAAAATTGGCTGAACAAAATATTTAATACCATTGGGACCACTTAATAACTAATTCATTAGGCGTTGAAAAGTTGCCGAGGCACCTTTCAAACCAAATGTCATTCTTCTAAAATGATAGTGTCCTAAAGGTGTACAAAAAGCGGTTTTATTTTGGCCTGTTTCAGGCCTGTGCAGAAGTATGTGCTTTTTCCGAGTTGATCCAGCAGATTTGTAATATTCGGTAGAGGCCTAACGTGATATCGTTTAACTTTCGGTAATCAACCACTAGAAGGGGAAAATTCCAAGGAGATTTGCTAGGCTCAATTACATTATTTTCGAGCATTTTAGAAATTTCCAAATCAATCTCATTTCTCTGCGATTGGGGTAACCGACGTTAATGGGAGTGATACTTGGATGAGTTGGAATTTTGTGTGTAGTAGTATCGGTCACCATTAATCAGACCATTCATATGGCTCGTTCGTATCGGGCATAAATTTATGGAACAAATGCCTGCGTCATATGGAATTTATATAAGGTGATTCTCAAAATCTATATGACATTTAAATTTGGATAGAAAATCTTTACCTAAAATACCACAAAATACTCTCGGGAAATCGTGTTTAATGGAATGTTTTGAATGAAACTGTCGAGTTTCCTCACAAGATTTGCTAATGAGTTTTTGAAGCCATTCTTAACAATTAGTCGTATATTATCGTGGACGCCCTTCTTAAAAAGCGCACAAGGCGATTTTAGAGTTTATGCTTTTTATAACGTTAGCTGCTTAGAGGCTTTCAACTCTTATACAAGCTTCATTTAATTTCGAGAGGATTTCATGAGCTCGCCGGGCGTAATCGTTGGCGCATTCATCACGTTTTTGTGCAATGTTAACGAGTTTTAATATAAGATGTTCACTTGAATATAGCTCTGAGAACTCGGTTTTTAAATCATATTGTAAGTCATCCCAAGACGTACATATATTCATTATACTTAAAGCTTTAGCTAGTAAGTCTAGAAATACGGTAACGTCCTTTTCGGTGTCAGTTTGGTAAACAGTTATAACAAGCAAGAAAATGTTGCAGCTTATAGGAGTCACCGTCAAAAGTTGGATTCAATTCTATTGCAATTTCTAATTTAAATGGCATGTTGTCGAATTGTCCGTTAAGGTTTGAAGAACATTTTTCTGGAGTACTTTTGGAACCAACACAGCGTGAGTTACAATTATGTTCGATGAGAAACGCGTCGTTTGCTTTGTATAATCGGGTATATGTTCTCTCTCCTGTTCTACTGTTAGGAAGGTTTCTAACGATGGTGGTTCTTTAGTATTATTTAGTTTCTGGATTTTTCAAGAGGATAGAGTGATCCATTAATTTGTGAACATATGCCATATCAGTCACCACTCGGTTACATTTATACATTGATTCAGCGTAAATTATGAAAAAAATTCAATTTATGTGGCAAGCACGACGACACATAACCACCGGCAAACCTACGGAATATTACCAAGTACGATTTATCTAAACCTACCCTTTCAAAATATGGTGGTTCCACCCAAGCCTAGCAAAACCATTCAATTTCGGTGGTGATCAGTTCGACTTGATCTTGTCAAAGGACAATCTTACTTTTGATTTGACTAACAATAATCTTTTCGAATTGAAGCCTACACAAATATTTGGTTGAAATTTGAAATTGTCTCCCACATTCCTACTAACCCAAATAATTACGGTTACGTGACGTTGGTGATGCAGTTTGTTCGTTTGTTTTTGTATGGGCATAGACCACCCGCACCCCACAAAGTTAAAATTATTGTTTAAATGTGACTGACGTAACGATATTATTGATAAACAAATTTCAAGGATAAATTTGCTCGTACCCATGCATTATCCGTTATGCAAATATATCACATTAAAATTAATTCTTGGTTATTTCTTATAATCGAGCAAAATAAAATATATTCAGGATAATAATAGGAAATTATATATCGGTTGAATGTAATGTAATTTATGCAAAAAGCATTGTTTCTAAGGACTAACATTAATTTATTGTTTTTAAATGCTTAATATATTTCAGGTGGCCCAGGTAGTGGTAAAGTAACGCATTGCGATACCCTAATGCAAGAAAAGCGCGGAGTCACGCATATCAATATGATGGATTTGCTGCAGCAGTATGCCATGGGAAACGGTAAAGCTTAATAAATATTACATTACATTTTTGAAATACTTAATTAATTATTTAACGTTACTTTAACAGATATGCAAGATTTTTCCAAAGTCTCCTCGAAAACTGTCACCGAGGTGTTAATGCTAGAAATGAAAATGGCTCCGGCAGCCAAAGCATATTTAGTATCGGGGTATCCACGTTCAATGCGTGATGTGGTGGAATATTCGGAAAAGGTAAATAATTTTTTTGACAGATCTTACGGCACGTGCACAAAATATTAGTTGCGGACTAATTAATTATTCAAGTTTTGATTGATGATTTAATTTTAATATTTGTGTTTATATACGAGAACGATTTCTAATCGTTAGTGAAACAAATTTGTTATACTAGTGTCGTGCTGGTTTAGGAGTTCGGTTCTTATGTACTTAAACGTCTCTTATGTGGTAATTAATGTGTTTACAAAATAAAAATATATTTTATGTAATTTATTAAGCCATCAACAGATTAATTCGATCGGAGACATGAATAATTTTGAACACGACTTGTTTATGTTATTTCTTAACAAATCATTTATAACGCTTACGTTTGAAACACTATATAGAAGTTTATGACGCGTTCTGTATGACATTGAGACACCTAATTAAGTTAGCCGAAAGTTTTCTGGTTAAAAAATAGTGTCGATATTGCAGTCTTGTGCTCCTGCCAAGCCATGCGCCATCGATCGGAACAAGTGATAATCCGAGGGGTCCAGGTCTGGCGAATAAGATGGGTGCGGTATCAGATTCCATCTCAGCGTTTTGTTGGTGTCCTGGACGATGGGAGTGCGATGGTATGAAGCGTTGTCATGCTGCAATATCACTCGTTCTTGTCTCGTGTCCCATTCTGACCGTTTCTCAAGCAATGCATGGTTTAAATTGATGAGTTGTTTTCGTTAGCGTTATCCATTGGCAGTTTCGCCCTGTTTCAGCAGCTTATAGTACACAATTCCTTTCTGGTCCCACCAAACGCAGAGCATTGTCTTTTTTTCGAAGCGATTTGGCCGTGCCGTCGATGTTGGAGCATCGCCAGGTGAAAGCTATGACTTTTTGCATTTGGGATTTTTAATAAGATCCACTTCTCATCTACCGTAACAATTTGATGCATTTTGAAGCTCTTTCCTTCATGCCGCTAAAGCAAAATTTCGCAAGTGACTCTGCGATTTTCCATCTCTCTCTCAGTCAACTCATGCGGCACCCATTTTCTCTCCTTTTGAATTTTTTCCATAGCATGTAAACGTTTGGAAATACATTGAAGTCGTGTTTAATGCCTCTGCAAATAAACTTGAAGTTGCGTATATCATCTTCATCTAATAACGCTTATAGCTCGGAGTTTTCAAATTTTTTGGTCTTTCGGAGCGCTTTCCGTCCTCAATGTCGAAATCGCCACTTCTGAAGCGTTTAAACCAATCATCCCATGTAGTTTTCGATGGTGCTACATCTGCATTTTTTTCAAGTTGAAGCAGTAAACTAAAGGTTCCCGCAAATGCGGTTTGTTTGGTATAGAACTCGACAATTTCGTTCTTAAAAAAAATATTTTTGCGATATGTTCTGGTACTACAACTGGTTATCGTTAACAACTATCCACGCTAGGGAATTTAAATTCTGATATAAATGACAACTAGATGTGTCGCTAGTCGATATATCACTTTGTCGTTTATCATGAGCTGATCCATGAATAACAATATACTGTTAAAGTTAATCGAAAGACGGTAAAACAGATAAAGTCTTTGTTATTCAGGCCGAAATATGGTAATGCGGATAGTATATTTACCACCCCAACCGGAAATAGTATATTTGTCGATAATGTAGATTACATATATAGACAAAGAAGTTTATCTTCAATATTCAACCGAAAAATGCCGGCAATACAGATTTAAAAGTAACAAATGAATCATCAATTTTCTGAAAGAAAAATGTGAATAACAGACATCTATACAATAGTTACGTTTGACGAAAGGTTTGTATACCACAATTTTGATCCGATCTGACTGTACCAGTTTGATGAACCATGACCCTAAGTAGAATTTGATTATATGTTTGGAGTGGGTTTGGTGTGGTTATATTGGTGAAATGTTCCATTTTCGAGATTTTGCCAAATAACTAGTGTCTGTCTCACTATCAAAATTCTATAAAATTCGACCTAAGATTTAATCTCTAAGTTTAGCCTGAAAGATTTTGAGTAAAAATTATATTTTCCCCATATTTGGTCGATAAAATCATTCATAAAGAACGATTTTTATCGTCAGAAGAAGGAAAACATAAACATCAGACTGACCCTAACCATCTGTCCATCTGGACAAATCTGGAATGATGGATGACTTTGCTTGTAAATTATTAAACTTTTTTATCGGCATTTTTCGGCTGTATGAAACAGATATGATATTTCACACCTATAACCTCATCTGACCCACCCTTAACTGATAATCAAAATTTACCTGTGATCAAGTGCCATCGAATTAACATAGTCAAATTGGTGTCCATGTGGCAAAATCTCGAATGATGGACAATTTTATCGTCAGAAGAAGGGAAAAATAAAAATTTCAACCCTATAACCCCATAAGACTCACCCCTAACCTATAATCAAAATTTACCTATGGTCATGGGCTATCGAATCGGCATAGTCAGATTTGTACCCATGTGGCAAAATCTCGAATGATGAACAATTTTATCGTCAGAAGAAGGGAAAAACAAAAATTTCACCCCTATAACTCCATAAGACTCACCCCTAACCTATAATCAAAATCTACCTATGGTCATATGCTATCAAATCGGCATAGTCGAATTGGTGTCTATCTGGTTAAATCTCGAATGATGGGCAAATGTTTTTTTTTTCAGGGCTCGTCTCTATCAAAGCAACACATTTTTTCTTAGTATTTTCTCTAAATTTTTTTTGTCTTTCCTAATTAAATATCTTTGTTTTTAAATCAATTTGCTTTATTTCTTGTTCATGTTCAGTAGAGATCATTTCTACGCTTATAAAGAGCTACAATATCGGCATTACAAATAACAATTTCTTTTTGGACCAAGTTCTTGGACCAGAGCTTCGACAGATTGGTGTGAAAATTCAAACCACATTACCGATTTTCCAGTTGAACGCAAAAATGTATAGATTAGACTAAACATTGGCCAAGATTTAACTCCTCGTTAAACAATTGACAAATCTTAACAAATTTTCAATCTTCTAACGCCCCTCCCCTTTAAGAACGTTACGCCATTTGTGAACAGCCCCGAAGAACAGTTCCTTGCTTGCATCACTGAGTACTTCTGCTAAATGAATCGATTCATTATCGATTTTTTTGTCCGTGGGTCCGAGTGTTGCATTCCTTGCCATCTGTCTATCTTGCCGCTGTCGCTATTTGACCACATAGGCCTTTACAGAGTAATTTGTGCAGGTCAATTAAACTGTCAAAATTGCCGAATTTTACTTAATTTATTTTATACGATAAGTATTACAAATAATTAGTCCACTGGGACATTTTTGCGCACAATTGCTGAGACTTGCGTAATTAATAATGCATAGTCCGGCTGCGAAAGCGCATGCCCATATTTTGTTTGTTATGAAAAATAAAATGATTTATTCATTAGCGATTTGCATAATAGTTGCCGGTTGTATGTTACATATGTGAATTTATAGGCGCACGCGATTCTCATGTGGAACATTACAAATGCCGTTTATACTATTAGCATTCATGTATTGATGCTATCCATAGAGCTGCTATCGATGGAGGCGATTTTTCTTTTGTATATAAAAAAATAAATTCGCGTGCCTTCACTACCACTCGCATACACTGATAAATAATTTGTTGCAGATAATGGCATGTACTACGTATTACCTACATGTAGTCATATTTTGATGTCACGGCCTCTTCCATGCAATATTTTGATTGACATTGACTTTATTCAATGCTATTTATGATTTTTTTGTATTTCAGATTCAAGTAGTAAATGGTGTTATACTAATATCATGGCGGCAAGCTGTTCTACAGAAACAAATTGATTACGGTGCAAAACTAGGACACGTAGTATTATCCCTGGCCAAAATGGAATTGGAGAATTTTTTTAAAAATGTTATGCCGGTCGCTGATTATTTCGATCAGAGTGATATGTTGGTGGCGGTTAATGGAGAACGATCACCATCCGATGTGTACAAAGATTTTCGTACGGCCGTGTTGGAGATATTAAATGCGCAAGAGAATCAGGAGGCCCTACTAAATGGAGTTGCAGGTATGGGAAGAGGGATAGATGATATACCTGGAAGTATAGTTAGTGTAGAAACAGCACCTAGTCAAAAAAAAGTTATTGCAGTTGCTGCCGATCATCAAGTACAAACACCTAATCGGGCCGAAATTATGGAAGTGAATTCGGTGATGGGACAGAACATTCGTAGTAATAGTAGCCGTAATCTAGTGCATCAAGTTCAACCAAATCAACCGTTAAAATCAACCCCGCCAACAGCCAAAGTACAAATAAATAAATTTCCGCCTGTTATATGGGTGATTGGGGGGCCAGGTAGTAATAAGGCGTCATTGTGTCTGAAAGCGGTCGGATATCATACGGGATGGGGCCATATAAGGTAAACTAAATTAAAATTTAAACTATGTTGTACTAATTTACCGTTTCATTTCATTCTAGTATTGGTCGTTTACTGCGTACAATAGCCGATTCGGGTCCTAAACCGCTAAGCGAGAATTATGCGGTAAAAGAGGCAATAACGGGAGGCGAAATGGCACCGAAGAAGGCAGTCGATAAATTGATGACGGAACATTTAACGCGACTGAGTGATAAAAAAGGAATAATTATCGATGGCTATCCACGTGATTTATCACAAATCGAGGAGTTTGAGAAGAAGGTAAACTCACTCTTTAAATCTAATCAATATATTTTTTTTTGATAATTTTATATTTTATTTTCTAGTACGAACAAAGCCCACCCATAATCCTATTAGATTGTTCCAAGTTGCAATTGGGACGGGGTAGATTAGACGATACTGTGTCATCGTTTCGACGGAGGCTAGAATTATTTAGAGAATTAACGTTGCCAATGCTTAAGCAAATGGATACCGATGCCCGTTTATCAATTGTAAGTAGTTGGTTTTTTCTAATTATAGCTAACTTGGTATCGTACGGCCTAGAAACCTCTATCATACATAATGTAAGATGATTTAACATTTTAGTTGTTGTGAACGTCTCTAAACTAAATTCTATCATACTCCTTAATATGTGTAGTGTGTATGTGTATAATGAATCGACAGTTTGTTAACCACGCGCAACATTTTTTGTGTTTGTTTATTGTCGTCGTTGTCGCGCTGTAATGATGAACTGAATGTGGGTCGCGAACTCTATGCTTATTGTACCACTATAATCAAATTGGTTCTACGATGTTAGTAAAGCTTTTAAGTTTGTTTTGTCTAAATGTGGTAGCAACTTTGAATCATCAATTTTAAACTCTTTATGATTTATTTTCCTAGACAGCTGAAATTAGGAATATTAATAATTCAGCTAGACATTATATGCTAGTAATTAAATCACCGCGGTTCCTTAGTCAGATACCAATATTAAAGTAAGTGAAATCGGAATACAATTGGTATTTTCAAGAGCTATTCTTAGTAAATTCAGTTCGACTATAATGGCACATTCGAGTAGTTCTAGGTAAAGGTTCTGAAGCCCCTAACGAGCAATACGTACTATACTGCATAGCCCCAATTTTATTTAATTTGGGTTTCGATTAATTTTAATAGTACGAGGGTGCGTTTAAAGGTCTGATATTTAAAGGCTTCCGTATTGTCCGCGTATACAAACTTAGCTACATTTTTTTTTATTATACGGATTTGTAGTCAAATGCAATTTCATAAATTAGTTTTTGGTTGAGTATCTCTCGCGAACTCTGATTTTGAATGACACCACGTTGCCTTTAGTCGTTAACAATACTAAGTCTGGGAATACAAATATTCCTGTTACCTTAAAAGGCAATGAAGGGTTCTTTCATTTCTAATTTAGGACTCTCCGAACGTCTATTAGACTGAACTTCTAATCCAGTTGTCTTTCCGTGTTTCCACGTAATTTTTCTGGCCCTCATTTTGTAGCGATTGGCAGATTATTTAATTATTTTAAACTTGATTAAGAGTGCAATGTGATTACTTTGACTGAAGTTTTCTTCAATTTATTTGTCTATTTATTTGTCTAAACGTCAAGCATTTAAAGCCGCGTTCATACGCTTTAACATTATTGAGCTTAAAAGTAATTTTACAATATTGATTCTTTTGCATATAAACAAACTAAAACTTGAAGTGGTCAACAACCATTCTCAATAATTAATCCGATCCTGTGAACCAATGCTGTAAATCTTGGTACACTGGTTTGGTTTGGTGCACATATATGCTTTGCTCGTTAGTTCCCCCTTTTGTCGTATAACATATTTCACCACATTCCAATCGGGAACATTAGGTTGACGGGCTTTTAGTTGACATATATAGCAAGCATCCTTACTGCATTTCTGTACGTTTCAGTGCTTTCACACGTTTTTCGAATGTTGGATCCCATACGTATGTGAAGCTGGCCCGAAAACGCCTTTACAATTTAGGTGTGTTTCTACACTAAATTCATTAAAAGGCTATTCAGCCCGAAAAATTAAAAAAATAGATGGTCATTGCATTAATTAGGCATGTATCGTTACATCTGCCAAACTCTGTGAACGGAGAAATTTACAGCGACATATGAGCATAATTCCGATACCTATTCTAACAGAACCGAATATTAAATCAGCTGGAGAGGTCCCTTATCCCCATTGTAAGGTAATTTTATACTTAAAATTTGCTGTGTGTACGTTAGATTGTTTTTATTTTCTCGGGATGGAATTTGATTTTCTCCATATTTTTTTTAATTTTTCGGGCTGAAAAGCCTTTTAATGAATTTAGCGGAGAAACACACCTTAATTTTAAAGGCGTTTTCGGCATGGTTTTCGGGCCAGCTTCACATGCGTGGATCCCATTGCGTCGAGTGGACCGTATTCCTGTAGTTTATTAAGGATTCCTCCTTGTAAATGTTAAATGCTCCGTTGCAGTGTTGTGCCGTATTATCTACACCGGGTAGATAAATAGTATTCGACACGTGTAGACAATGTAGTAGAAAATTAAAAAATGGCATTGACAATGTAGATAATGTTAGCAATTTCGAAAATTATTATTTCTGTTAGCAATTATCAAAATTCTATGATTTCATTGTTAATGGGACCATTTCGAGATCGCGTTTATTCCATCTTCACATTTAAAAATTTGACTCCAACCCGTAATGTTGTGTATCTACGAAATACCCGTAATCTCGTGTATTTACCTTTAGAAAATGAAATGGTGGAATGGGGATGCAGCATGTCGTTATGTCGGCCGTTACCCAATAGAGTTCCGGCTGACTAGGTAGTAAAACCATATCAAATAGTCACTTTAAACGCAACACATTTACTTAATATATGTTATAAGGCTCGGAAAATGGAGTGAGTAGGAAAAATTGATGTTTTTATGTGTGATTTAGCTGGTTCAGTATAATTTCAATAAATTTACAGAATCCTATTTCAGAAACTAAGGGCTATCATATATAGGGTTTTTCAATAAGAGCACTTCAACTTTGTTTTTGAATAAAACACAAACTGTTCGACTTTTGAACTAACTTTTTTTTTATTAACGAATTTGAACATATACATTTAAGTATGAAACTCGATTTCTTTTGCATGATCACCGCGTGCACGTTTTACGCAGTCCAATCTTTGAACCCAATTTTCGACCACTCTTTCGCATAAATCGGCCGAAATTCCAGCAATTTCACGATCTATATTGGCTCTGAGCTCTTGCAACGTCGCCGGCTTATTGGCATAGACCAATGACTTCACATAACCCCAAAGAAAATAATCTAGAGGTGTCAAATCACACGAACGCGGCGGCCACTGGACGCGCCCATTTCGCGAAATAACACGCTCATCGAACGTGGCGATCGTTATCGTCGATGAAAAAATATGGCCCAATGACGCCGCCGGCATGTAATCCGCACCAAACAGTGACTTTTTCGGGATGCAACGGTGCCTCATGAATCACGTGTGGGTTGCTTCCTGCCCAGTAACGCATATTTTGCTTGTTGACAAATCCATTTAGCCAAAAATGAGTCTCATCGCTGAAGATTATTTTTCGGTGAAAATCTGCATCATTTTCGATTTGCTCTTGAGCCCAATTCACGAATCGGCGTCGCTTCAAATGGTCAAACGGCTTTAGTTGTTGTGTCAGCTTGATCTTATACGGATGTAGGCCAAGATCTTTACGTAAAATTTGGCACAATGATGTCACAGAAAGGACCAATTGTTGCGAACGTCGTGTGAGCGACACATTCGCGTCTTCTAGAACTGAAGCCCTGGCGGCTGCGATGTTTTCAACACTTCGAGCACTTCTTGCTCTCGAGGGCACCGGAACATTATGTAGCGAAAACGTAGACTCAAATTTTGCCAGGCCGTAATGCTCTTAAAGTAGCAGCAACAGAACGATTATTTTGATAAAAATTTGCACGATTTGCAATCGCTGTTCACGTGTGTAGCGTTCCATGATGAAATGTATACTAATGAAGTTTCCAAATGACAAAAGATTAATAAAAAATATGGCGTCGTTCGCCGTCCCTATCGGAAAAACGTTGAAGCGCACCTGTTGAAACACCCGTTACAAATTTCTTTTATTAGGATTTATAAATGCTACAATATGACCGCTGGCCCATTGGATATTCCAAGTAATATTTTTTCTTCCTTTATCTCTAATTTGGGAGTATCGAGCGTCTACTGGGTTATCTAACTCTGTTGGGTGCCATTGCTTTGATTTCAACTTTGATTTTCCGAGTTGTTTCGCTTCTGCTAGCATCACTCATTTCCAGGTTGTAGATGGTCGTCCGACTTTCCTTTTCCCTTGTGGGTTCCATTCCAAAGAACTTATCATGCACGTCATTCTTAGACTTACTCAGAGTGGCCAATCCTTCTTCACGTGTGCTTTCTTATTTCGATCCCAACGACTGCTTGATTCATTTGCCTAAGGAGCTCAACATTTGTTATTTTGTTGGGCCAGAAGCAGCTCAGTATTCTGCTAAGGCATTTATTTGCAAATTTTCTTATTGCTGATCTTATGTGTATGGTTCTAGATTTCGCAACCGTACAGCAACCCTGATTTTACAAATGAATTAAACATTCTTAGGTTGGCGTTGCGGGATAAGACAAATGTGTTTTGGACTTTGTGTAATATGATGAATGTTGTTCTGGCTTTGCTAATTTGTTTTTTTATATCTCCATCTGTGCCACCTGTTTTGGCTAGAGTATAAGCAAGCTATATAAATTCATTGACTTCTTCTACTTCTTCTTGGTTGATATATATAGGAGTCTATATTGTTGTGTTTAGCTTCATCGGTTTGGTTTTCCTGATATTTATTTTGGGGCCAACTTATTTTGATCGATCTGATAGCTTCTGTACTTTATCCTGCTTGTTGTCGTGTTTGTGTGTTAGCAAGCATATGTTATCAGCGTAATCTAGATCATTGAGTTTCTCTGTTAATCCCCACCACTAGCTTATGTTATTAGGAACAGAAGTGATCAGAGCACGCATCCTTGTCTTACTCCTTTGCTATTACAGTATGATTCACTTTTCTTGCCTTTGCATTGAAACCGATTACCTGTTCGATTATGAGTTCGTTTAATTTGTTTGGGATGCAAATTTCACAAAGTGCCGTCTATACTGCGTTTCTGTGTATTGTGTCGAATGAACGTTCGAAGTCCACGAAACGAAGAGAAAATCGTCACGACAGCATAAACCGCAACACATGCAAGATTTATTTCTCGTATGACTCACCACAGTGAGCCCACCCATCACAGAAGGTTTGTTAAGAGCTGTACGCTGAGCAGAAATACATAGATACAAAGCGAGGTTACTTGTGAAAGGATGTTCATAACGAAAAGAAGTTGACTTCATGGCGAACTTAAAGGAAAAATTCACATGCTTCAACCCGAGAAGTTCAACAATGGGGTTAAAGTATGCCGACTTAAGAAATCATTTTATGGACTCAAGCAGCCTAGTCGTGCTTAACGAGAACATATGGAGTGAACGGAAAAATATGGAGTGAACGTAGCCTCGTTCAACGTCCATTGATCCAAATGTGAAATTCTCCAGATCAATGGTCCTAAAACAAATTCTGAATTTGACCAAATGACGAGTGTACTATATCAGCAAGCAGACGTTAACTATGCAATCAACAATGTCAGTAGATTCAATAATGATCTTGAAAGTGCTCATTGGTTGCCAATGAAGAAATTTCTGCGGTATTTATTTTAGATTATTATTTATTTAAAAATGGTGCCCACAGTGACTACAATCGGCACAACAAAACCATTGGTACAAAAAAAAGAAATTATGAGCCCGACTACAAAAGATTATATAAAGCTTTATTGAATGAATTTCTCGACAAGTGATAATCGAAAGCACCGTAGATCTTGTTGAACACCCGCGAAACCCTTGGAATTAGATCAGAAAGACCGAAGTTCGTTACCGCTCGGTCAACGTTCGGGAGCGTACAATTTGATACGTGCTAGTAACTCGATACAATCGACACGGGAATTGATGATATCACGCACAAACAGCGCGGAAGCTACGTCTCGGCGATTTTCTAGACATTGCAGTTTCAAAAGATTGCATCGATTCTGATAAGGCGGAAGAACGTAGTCCACGGCACGACTGGATGTCGTAGCGCGAACAAAATAAACTGTTTCTCGATACTCTCAACCCTCTCAGAATGACGTCAATGATGAGGTATAATGATGTCAAAATTAACGGCTCACGAAAGTCCTTGCGTTTGGTTTAATGAAGCCAAGCGTAATGTACGATTTTGAAATAATGGCATTAACATGTCTGGTAAATGTAGCATCAGATTCAAAGATCACACCAAGATCCGAAATGAACTCAACCCGATCAATGGTTTCGTTGTACAGGTGGTATTGATAAAAAACAGGCGAGCGGATACGGAAGAAAGAAATGGTTTTGCATTTACTCACGTTTAAAGTCAGTTAGTTGTTAATTGACCAGCTGCAAAAGCGGTTTAAGTCATCTTGCAACATTTCGCAGTCTAACACGCTAGAGACCCGGGCAAAAATCTTTATGTCATCTGCGAAGAGGAGGCAATTGGCAAACTTAAAACATTTTACAACGTCGTTAATAAATAATGAAGATAACAGTGGGCCGATATGGCTACCTTGAGGCACGCCGGATGGCGCCCGAAATAATGGGGAGAAAGAATCCAGAACCCTAACAGATTGCCAACGATCTGAGAGATAAGAACGCAACCAGTCGATGGGAATGAAATCACAGTCGAGACTCTCCAACTCTCCAACAGCTAATAAGAATGGAGTGATCAATCACATCGAAAGCCTTTGCGAAGTCTGTGTAGACAATGTCAAGCTGCTGCTTGGAGTTTAGGCTGTCAAATAGATGACCACAAAATGAGGACAAGTTAGACACGGTAGACCTACCGGGATAAAATCCATACTTAGAATTAGAAATTAGTCTCTTGGCATGGAATTGCAATACTCTGGGAACCATGGACTCAAACGGTTTGGGTAAGACAGAGAGAATGGCGATTCCACGATAATTACTTACCTCACTTCTATTACCCGCCTTAAAAATTGGATGAACACATGATATTTTCCAGGGATCTGGATAAATACCACAACGAAGGCTTTCGTTAAACAAGAAGGTAACTGCAGGGGCCAGACTTACGGCACAACGTTTGAATAGTATCGATGGAAGACCGTCATAACCCGCTCCCTTGCTAAGGTCGAGAAGGAGCAGTTGATCCGGAACCTCCTGTTTGGTAAGTTTGAAATGATGGAGTACAATGGAGGTGGAATTAGTAGGAAAACCGGTGTCTGTTGACCGAATCAGCTTGTAAACCGATGCAAAGAATTTGGCAAACAAATTGCAAATGTCGGATGGCTGACTAGCGGTGGAGGTCTGGTAAGACATATTCGATAGAAAACCAGATACCTTTTTCTTGCTGTTAATGAAGCTCCAAAATTTTTTGGGATTGGATGTCAAAACTTGCCCGATTTGCACTACGTAATTATCGAAAAGGAACCAATTAAGGGTCTTGAATTCATTGCGGGCATTAACGAAATCGGGATAATATTCTTCGCCATAAAGCCTGTAAATTGATTGAAACTTGTTGCATCGTTTCTCGAGCAGCATCAAATCGATATTATACCATGGCTCGCGAAAGCCAGATTTATTACTGATACCACTCCCGAGAAGCTCGTTGAATCTGTGCACCGTGTCATTCAAATCCGCACCGCGCTGTAAAAAATCCCAATCGGCAGTGCTGAGAAATTCATTCAAGGATGCGTAGTCGGCCATTCTAAAATTAAAGTGAAAATCATTAGAAAAATAATTAGTTGTACATTTAGTATAAAAAATATTTATCGTAATTGGTGTGTGATAAATGCTCTCGCGTCCAGTGAACTCCAAGCACGGAGCAACATCGGCATTTAAAGAGAACTGCTAGCGTGAAATTGGAGTTCTCTAAATTAACAACTTTATGCATTACTGGTTACTGCAGTGCTGATTGCGGCCGTGAGGAAGACTACCGCAAATCTATCACCGGTTATGTTTTCGTGCTTCAAAATGGAGCGATATGGTGGAATTCTGAAAAACAACCAACATTCGCATTATCTACAATGAAATCAGAAAGCTCTCTGGTTTAAACCATTCAAAAAAGGAAATTTGACGGGTTATGTGGGTTAAACAGTTAATAATATGACAGCTATTTACGATACCAACTTAAAAATATAAAAACAGTTGGCGACATTGTATTACCGGCGATAAAAATAGAAATAGGCTCTACTTTTATGTCAACGAAAAAATCGTCGTCGTCAGCGTTGATGGTTGTATTTTTAAACGCTGATATGGACGAAAACCACACTGGTAGTTGCCCAAAATGGCTTCAAGTACGCTGAAGAGAAGAGGTAATCTCCGACGTTCTTGAGCATTTTGTTGCAGACATCATATCTTCACCGTATCATTTTTCATTTTTGATTTGATGGTTCGCGCTTAATAACGCTTAATAAACGATCAATTATTTCGCCACACTGTTTGCACGGCGTTTGTCTTCATTGGTAACTCTAAACTGGCAGTTTCGATTTTAAGCACTTGTTGTTTGTGTCAGTCACATTTCGTCCTTCTCCACATTCGTTTGGAGTGTTTTCTCATTGTATGACTACCTTGTTGCTTGAGGAGAGTGGTTCCGTTTTAGTGCGCGATCCGTTTCTTGAATTGACGCTAGACAATTCTCATCCAGCCATGTGTTGTTTCAAGACTTAGATGTATTTTTATCTAAGTTTGCTGTTGTAGTATTTGTTGTCGCCAATTTTATTATGTTTCACTATTCTTTCACAGAATAGTGTAGTGGTTAGTGATTCAGTTATTCTGATACGTGGTCCGTAGACGCGGACGAGATATTTCGGAACTACCAGCAGAAAGTGGTCAGACTCGGTGTTCGCGCCGCGTTTGTTCTTAATATGTTTCATGCTAAAAAAATTACTTGTGGACACGAGGATGTGGTCGATTTGATTAACCGTACCGCTATCGTTTCATTTTCACGTGTCTTTGAGAATTCGCTTGTTTGGGAAGTATGTGCTGTCTACTACCAGATTATACAGGAGAGCTAGCTCGGTGGTGCGTATCCCATTGTTGTTTGATGCAAGGTGTAGAGAGTCTGGCTCGATGATATTACGATGAATATACTTTCTGAATTGCTGTGTATTGAAGCTACCCAAAACAAAACCCGTGTTAGGTAATTTTGTTTAAAACACTTTCCAGGTGGTCGTAGAAATTGTTTTTAGTGGGAGCGGCTCAAAATCCCGTATTTTAAAATCCCGTAAAATATAATAAAAATTCCGTAATGTTGATATTAAGTGTGTCTTAGCCAATCATGGCCAATCTTAGCCGAAATGCCTTTTGGAAGAGGTTTTAAATATGGCCTGCTGGGCTGGAACTCAGCCATTTCTTAACCGATTATAATAGGATTGGGTTTGTTGGATGGAAATGGGATTATTAAATGATTTTTGAAATAAGTTATTCCATTATAATAGGTTAAGAAATTACTGAGTTCCAGCCATATTCCAGAACTTCGTACAAAATTCATTTTAAAACCCCATTTCCATCCAACATGCCTGATTTTTTCCTATTGAAATGCGAGATTTTGAGAACGGTTTTCTTGAAATATGTCACCTCCGTTGAAGCATGTACATTTAGACGGCTGTTGTTGCCGATTATTCTTGATTCTTGTAGTGCAATTAGATCGAACTTATATTGAGATGTCTGATCGAAGAGTTGTTGGAGGCTCTCCGGGCGGTTTAAGGTGAATATATTCCATTTTCCAAATTTTAAATCATTGATCTTATTTCGAGTTCGAGCTAATTTTCCAAAGCTTTTGTTTAAGTTTCCTAACAATTTTTTCACCTAGTTGGCGTGATAGCCCAACGCATAACCTTCTGTAGCAGGACCGCAGCCGTTACACACTTAGCCTACCCCACTTGCGGTGTAGTTACCGGCGACTATCGCAAGTAGGCGAGGTAGTACTTACTGAAGCTGTAGACAGAGACGGCACAGGAAGTAAGTACTGCAGTAATCCCTATTCCATATTTCACTTTATTCTATAAGCAAAGCATTGGCCTTGCATATCGTTTGTCTTGAATTGAAACATTGAATTCTCTTAGCGTAATAACTATCACAGACTAATTTTAACTTAATTTTGTTTTATAATACCAGTAATCGAGATGATTACTGTTGTTTGCTGAATTCGAGATATATTCTTTCTCTCTTTCGAGTTACGAATCTTGGCTTTGCTTCTCACCGGTCATGGCTTTTTTAAATTACGCCTACATGGTATGGGCTAAGCTCTCCTATATTCATTTCGATTGCTATACTGTGCGATTCGACAGAATTAAGTATTATAGAATACTCGTTTGCACCATGACACCATAGTGGCTTGGGTGGGTTCCCGCGAACTAAATACAAAGAAATAAGTTTCAGGAGCTGCTACAAGCCAGTCTTATACTATTTGGCTACTAAGTATCTCGTCCTGTGAACTCAGCAGCTTCTATAATTATATTACGAAATATCATCTTTCCTTTCTTTGTTGCACTACGATTCAAGAGATTTGTAATAAATTTTGAACGAGCGCCATGCTGTATGACTAATGAATGAATCGAGCTTCTTTCATCACTCCCATTAAATATTTAATACACGAAAATTCGTTATTTTGGTTAAAATAATTTCCTCAATAATAATCTTTACGAACTTGTACGTGTGCAGTACACATGTTATGTAGTAATAATTTAGTAACAACAATAGTAGTAATAACAATTTAATCGAAAATCAATAAAATAATTTATAATTTATTTTCTATGTAATATTTTCAAGGTCGATGGCGATACCGACAGTCCATCCGTACAACGAGAGTTTGAGAAAATAATACGTCAGTGTGTAAATAAATTAATGAATGGCGGCGGTGATGGTGCCACAGGAAGTGGTAATGATCCGGCGAAAACAACAGCAGCAGCAACAGGCAATCTTAGTAAATTTTATAATAATAAGAATAGTAATAATAGTAATAGTAATGAAACAATCAAACTATTAGGTAATCATAATTCATTGTTGCATAATATGAATGATGCGGTGGTTCAGGATTTAGAAGATGTTCCAAATCCGTTGCCAACCGTTAGTCATCATGTTAGTTTAACTAATGGCCATTTACGTAATTCGGGCAAAATGAATAAAATTTCGACCCCGAATCATATAGGTAATAATATAGGGAATAATATTGGGGCAGCGGCAAACCATTTCGGGAATAACGTTAAAGATGGTTGGCCCAAGGTAAAAGCAGGCGGCCAACAAAACGGGCATATACCAAATGGACGACCAAATTTCCGGAATATGCTAGAGGAGGCAGATAATTTTCCAATTGATTCGCATATCTAAATGTACATACATTTTAATGATCCTAGAAATTATTTAGTTGGATATCATCTATTTCTAATATCTCTATGAATGATGTTATATTGATTAGTCTCTTCAATTCAGCATAATTACTAAATACATAAATACCTACATATTCTAAATTAAATTACATAATTTATAACGTTGGTGGAAAGCATTTAACCATTATTACGTTTATGTATTATGCTGAGGCAAATAAAGTGCATTAAAAAAATTTATACGATAAATTAATTAGACATTAATAAATAATTATATTCAAAAATTTCACCTTAATTAAAACAAAATAAAATTTTAGATGGATGATTTTAATAATTTATATTTATTTGGTATGTTAATTATA